>JAWNZC010000124.1:552500-1004439 GCA_035771165.1 Paragorgia papillata
TATCTATCTATCTATCTATCTATCTATCTATCTATCTATCTATCTATCTATCTATCATCTATCTATCTATCTATCTATCTATCTATCTATCTATCTATCTATCTATCTATCTATCTATCTATCTATCTATCTATCTATCTATCTATCTATCTATCTATCTATCTATCTATCTATCTATCTATCTATCTATCTATCTATCTATCTATCTATCTATCTATCTATCTATCTATCTATCTATCTATCTATCTATCTATCTATCTATCTATCTATCTATCTATCTATCTATCTATCTATCTATCTATCTATCTATCTATCTATCTATCTATCTATCTATCTATCTATCTATCTATCTATCTATCTATCTATCTATCTATCTATCTATCTATCTATCTATCTATCTATCTATCTATCTATCTATCTATCTATCTATCTATCTATCTATCTATCTATCTATCTATCTATCTATCTATCTATCTATCTATCTATCTATCTATCTATCTATCTATCTATCTATCTATCTATCTATCTATCTATCTATCTGATGGGAACTGTTCAACTATCTCAACTGGCGAGGAAATATTTACCATATCACAGTCAAATGATAATGTAAACAACGGTGAGCAACTTCGCCCAAATGTCGAAAGTCTCGCCAATGCTGGTGTATCTTTATCAAGTCGCCAATTAAATGACAACGTCGCTTCAGTGGAAGCGAAATTTTTTATCTTCAAAGCCAAAGTTGAAAGTGAAATTGCTAATATGTTAGAATCTATATTAGAGAAAGATGAGACTATCAAACAACAAGGTGAAGAGTTATGCAAATTGAGAGCAGAAAATTTGAATATCGTGTCACGACTGTGCAAATTAGAAGAAAACTCCCGAGCTGTTTCAGCCCAGAAGCCCTCTTACACTAACAACCATACGCCGCTTTATAGCGATAAGACTAAAACGAAACCGGCGGATGTAGGTAAATCTGCCATCGGCCACACTGAAAAGAATAAGTGCAATCTCCCCAACCAGGGTAACAAGAGAAATGTTGAGAAGAGTTGTGCATTGAATGTATCATCTCAATCTGAACTCCATAATCGTTCTGGAAACAACCAAAAACACTGTTTCTAACCGGGGTACCTCTACCGTACATTATGTAACACCACCCTCTGACCGCATTAGTGTGGAAGAACCTATTGATTTAACTAGTGCTACTTCTCAAGACGACGGTGAAACTACCAGTGAGTCGCACGTTACCTCCTGCGATGCATTTATTGGTGTTGAACGAAAAGGTAAAAACGTTAGACGATTCTTTTTGGGCGGAATTAGCGAAAATGTTAGCGCTGAGCAGATTATGTCGTTTCTTGCAAAGAAGGAAATCCTTCCAACGCAGCTTAGATTATTCCCGAGCAAGAGGAAAGGTACTCTCTCTGCCAAACTCAATATTTTGGCATCTGATTGCCATAAATTAACTATGGAAGAGTTTTGGCCCAAATTTGTCATCTGCAAACCGTGGCTGACCAGACAAAATCAAGAGAATACTCGCGATGATACAACGCAACGTCTGAATAACCGGAATAACTACACTCCGCAAGTAAATGGTAAATAAAATAAACGAAGTAATTAACAAGTGCCCATCCCGCTCACTTCGGCTAACTACCTGGAATGCTGGTGGCATAATGTGTAATATACCTTTTTTTGAACATTGCTTGCTCACTACTGATATTTTTGTTATTCAAGAACACTGGTTATATCCTGACTCGTTAGACTTTCTCAGCAGTATCGATCAAGACTTTGACTCATACGCTAAAGCAAGTAACGAACTCTGTTTAGATTCTGTCTGGAGACGTGGTAAAGGAGGCGTTGCCATTCTTGGAGAAAAAGCCTAAATATGTCGGTCACAAGACTTGACTTAGTTGGTAACGATAGAATTATAGGTATCAAGATTGAAACAGATGAAACAACTCTCGTTGTAATTGGGGTTTACCTGCCATCGTCGAACAGTAAACTTTCAAAGTACCGTGAATGCCTTGAGTGTCTTGAGGATGCCATTAATCAATTTATTCATATTTACACTGTAATCATTGCTGGTGACTTCAATGCTCATATTGGTCAGTTCAGCGACCCAAAATGCGTGCCTGATAAAATAAACATGCAAGGAAAGGAACTAATTTCGCTAATGGAAAGATGTAACTTGATGTCCTTGAATTCGCAATCTTCTGCTAGTGGACAATCGTCGACCTTTTTTTCTAATAATGGTAATGTGCATTCTACCGTCGACCACATTATGATTCCAGTCTTTTTATCTGGTAGATAGTTGTATGGTAACTGATGACCACCCAGACAATCTATCTTTTCACTTACCACTACTATGTTCTCTCAATTTTGGGGTCGATCCCATAAACCACCGAAAACCTAGAAATACAATTCCTGTAACTGCATGGAAATCCCTTTTATCTAATCCCACTATTCTGGAAAATTATCATAGGCTTGTGAAAAACAATCTCCAACCGCTCTACGCTAATTTATATGCTGCTAATTCAGAAGATGTAGAGCTCCTCTTATGTCATATTGGCGACATCTTGAAATCTGCGGCAAGTAAAGCTATTCCCAAAACCAAGTTCAAAACCTATCTTAAATCATTCTGGAAATATGGGCTCAAGTCATTACATGCTGAGAGCAGGAAATTTCGCAAAATCTGGATTTTAAACGGAAGACCCAGGAGCCCTACCAATATCCACTATACTAATTATAAAACTGCCAAACGAGAATTTCGTAAAGAATTGAGGGAGAAAATTTCTGGAATATGAATCAAAACAATGTGAATCGCTGGAAACATATCTATGAAACGGATAGAAGCCGGTTCTATAAAGCTGTCAGCAAATTACGGAAGAAAAACGGAACTACTGCCCACAAAGGTCTTCGTGTCGATGGTAAGGTTGAAAAGGATGATAATAAGTTATTGGATATTTGGAAGTCCCATTATATGGAACTGCATACACCTAAAGAAGATACATGCTTTGATAACGATTTCAAACTTTACATCGAGCAGAAGGTTCAATCCTATATGGAAGCCAGCTACGAAGATACTTTTGATGACGTTCTTGACAAGCCCTTCACCGTTGGTGAAATTAGCAAAGAGTGTACTAACCTTCCAAATGGTAAATGTGGTGGCGCTGATATGGTCGTATACGAGCATTTGAAGTATGCAGGTGGACCTTTGCATACTATATTATGCTATCTCTTCAACACCATAAGAGATCTAGAAACTGTTGGTGATTCAATCACAAGTGGCATCATCCGTTCTCTTTTTAAAAATAACAAGAAAAACCGTTTTGATAAAGACAATTATCGCGGTATTACTTTACTCAATGTTTTTGGGAAACTTCTTGAAAGGTTAATTTTGGGAAGATTGATGCCAAAGTTTGACATCCTTCACATTCCAAAACCGTTTGCAGTTTGCCTATCAAAAAGGTAAAAATTGTTTACTTGCAAGCTTTGTTCTTCAAGAAGCCATTGCGCACTATGTCGAACGAGGGAAGCAAGGTCTATACTTGTTTCCTAGACTCTGCTAAGGCCTTCGACACCGTATGGATCAACGGTCTTTTTTATAAGCTGTTCAACCTTGGAATTCGCGGAAAAACTTGGAGGTTATTGTTTAACTGGTACAGCAACCTTTCCAGCCGTGTTATGCACTCTGATCTTGTTTCAACGAAATTTTCGATACTTCAAGGAGTTCGTCAGGGAAGTGTCTTGTCGCCTTGGCTCTTCCTAGTATTTAATAATGACATTCCATTCAATTTTAAAAGGAATCTAACGTGGGACTTCAAATAAGGGATATTTGGTGCGGATCTGTTCTTGTCGCTGACGATGTAACTGTTCTTTCCGCCAACGCAACTGGTTTGCAAAATATGTTACATATTATGAGCAATTATAGCAAAAGATGGCGATTTACCTTCAGCGTGAGTTAAAACTAAAGTTGTTACGTTTGGGCGAGGCACCTTTGATAAACAACCGAAACAGACAACTAAGATCCTGGAAACTTAACAATACCGAAGTGGAAGAGGTCAAGGCTTGTACTCATGTTGGTATTGAGCTCACTGGCTCTTTTTCTAGTTCTGAAAGAACTGCTGAAGCCGCAAAAAAAGGCAAAGAAGTTGTCTCGTGTCTTATGGGCGCCGGGATCAGGCCTGGGGGTATGAACCCAATCGTTAGTGCAAACGTGTGGAAAGTAACAGGTTTACCTCGCATGTTATACGGGTGTGAGCTATGGTGGAACATTACCGTCTCTGAGATTGAGTGCCTCAACCGCTCAAATCATTTCGCAGCAAAGCGCTGTCAAGGTTTAAGCCAGCAAACAAGATCAGAAGCCGCCATTGGCTCTCTGGGATTATGGACTATCGAAGGGTACATCGACAAGGCTAAACTTCTGTTTTTATGGCAGTTATGTCGCCCCTGTTACGATGAACCCCACACTGTCTTATTCATCCACAGACTCTACAGCTTTCGTCGCGGTGCGTTTACATCAAAACCTCTTGGCTTCGTTCCAAATATTGTAGAAATTCTGTCTAAATATGGTCTACTTCACCATCTCGACAATTTCCTAGAATGCCAATTTTTCCCTTCAAAATCTGCTTGGAGAACTACTGTATTAACCTGCATTAATGACGTGCAAGTCAACGACTGTAGAAACGGTGTCTTAAGCAAAGAAGAACTTAGTCATTATAGTGTTATCCATCCATCACTTGAACCTTTGCACATCTGGAAAGTTGCTAAGAATAATCCATATGCCATTAAAATCATCTCAAACATGGTCAACATTTTGTGTGGCAACATTCCGCAAGCATTTATCCTCGCGACAACTGAATTTAGCAACCACTACATATGCAAGCTTTGTGATAACAGACATACTGACATGGTTCGACATTTTCTGAGTCAGTGTATGAGAACTTCTGCGATTAGGAATAACATGTGGGACGAGTTTACACAATAACTTACCAATTTATGTATGTTCCTCACTTTTCAATCAGGCAGATGATGATGTGTATCTTTCAATTATCGGTGGTATTCTTCCCACAAATTGTCAAATTAGTGTTAGTGATCGAGACCAATTTGTAATAATTACTGCAACTGCAATAATGAAAACCGTAATACTAGTAACGTCGTCAATAGGAGAAATGCCTTAAGTTCTTAACCATAAGGCATTCCAGTTAGTTATAAGTACATTCTTTAATATCAATTTCTATTACCAATATTTTATTACTTTTTTCTGTATATAATTAATTTTTTGTAATAACCTTACCTGGGGTTTGTACAGGCATTTCCTAGAGTGGAGGAATTAAAGCTTTATCTATCTATCTATCTATCCATCTATCCATCTATCCATCTATCCATCTATCCATCTATCCATCTATCCATCTATCCATCTATCCATCTATCCATCCATCCATCCATCCATCCATCCATCCATCCATCCATCCATCCATCCATCCATCCATCCATCCATCCATCCATCCATCCATCCATCCATCCATCCATCCATCCATCCATCCATCCATCCATCCATCCATCCATCCATCCATCCATCCATCCATCCATCCATCCATCCATCCATCCATCCATCCATCCATCCATCCTATCTAACCTATCTAAGGATAGATGTGTGTTCCTTTATGTAACCTTTCTTAAAATGCCTGCGGTTATTGCAAAATTAGATAAGGAGAAAACAGTTTTCTTTAACATATTTATTTGGGAAAAGTTTCCACTAACTATTTTTAAGAGTTTTTTTCGGAAAACATCGCGCAGGTTACATAAAGGAATAACGTTGTGTAAACGCTCAATTAATCTTTTTTCACCAAACCAAGCAAGGCTGAAAGGTTGCAAGCAGCCTTATCACTTCTGTAATGCCCTTGTCTATCCCACGTGTTTGGTTAAAAAGTTACGAGCTGAAATAATCTTTTGGTAAGTTTGGTATACTTTAACAAGGCTTTTTGCAACCTCGTACCCAGGGTCTTATCTCCGCTTCCCCGCCCCCGCCCAGCGGAGGGCGGAAACTTGGCATGTAGACGTACTTATCAGCACAAAATGTTAATACGAAGTTTCGACCCTTTAACATAAAAATCGTTTATTTTATTTAAGTTTTCACGCCAAAAACGCAAGTTACAAAAAGGAATCGTTTTTTTTGTAACCTGAAAATTCAGTTTGTACCTAGAAAAAAAAAATTTTTAAATGGCCAAGTGCAAAGCCATTATTCAAGTATGAGTGGTATTAAAAAACACTAAAGTTGTAGCTGGAACTCACTAATTTTGACAGCAAAGCGAGATTTTGGTTTTTGGTCTTTATCACTTTAGGTAAGTTCACTTAATATTTTGTAAATATAAATAGAAACTATGTCATAATATACGTGCAATATTCAATTATTTTTTAATTTTTTTAAAGATGATAAAAATATTTTCCCATTTTAATTTCTTTTAAGTAGGCAAATATGAGGATGGATTGATCGGGATGGAAAAGGCAACGCTTTTGAGTAAAAGGACTGGGAACTAGTAATCGACAAGGCTGTTAAGTTGTTGCTTTTCGTTCTGTCTTCGCCAAAAGGGAAAAGAATCTGAAGGAATCAGGGATAGTATTTGAGGAATATTCAATATTTTGACGTTATGAAGGCTTTTGGTATGCTAAGTATTTTTTAATTAATGTTAATAATTCATGAGTTAAATGAAGACCTAAAATGGTTGGCTCTTACTGTATTGCATATGCATAAAAAGCACGTTATATCAATGATTTGGTATTAAATGAAAAGATTTTATTTACACATATATTTTTACAAATTGACGTGGTGTAGTGTGGTTTAATAGTGTGTTAGTTATAATTTAGCGCAGTCAGTTGTTTATAAATATTGTGTTAGCTTTAATACAGTGTAGTGTGGCTTAATATTGTGTTTGTTTATACATGTGGTGCAGTCAGAGTTGTTTAATATTGTGTTAGCGTAGTGTAGTTTAATATCGTGTTAACACTTAGTGCAGTATGCCTAAATAGTGTGTTAGCTAGTGCACTGTTGTTTAATAGTATGTTAAAATACACATCAATACATAATTTATTTAAACACCTGGGTTGTTCCTTCCCTCAAGCAAGTTGTTACAAGGCTAGTCCAACAAGCTATATGTATTACCTGGATGTATTCACACTGGTTGTTCCCAGCTTGTTAACAAGTCTGTAACATGTTGTTGACAACTGTATAACAATGTTGATGACTTTAATGGACTTGTGACAAGTTGTTCAACAACTTACCGCTTTGCACTTAACAAGTTGCTACAAGGTTGACAACAAGAAGCTTCTATCAGTTTGATAAAATCACAATTTGTTAACATGGTTAACAAGCTTGTTGTGAACACATCCCATTAATTAGGCAGTGAGATTTTTATGCTGGTAGCTTAGTGCAGTGTTACATACTGTAGTATATTAAATAGTGTATTAGCTTAGTTGAGTGTTACATGTACATCTTAGTATATTAAATAGTGTATTAGCTTAGTGCAGTGTTATATGTACATAGTATATTAAATAGTGTATTAGCTTAGTTGAGTGTTACACTATTTAATATACTATGTACATGTAACACTGCACTAAGCTAATACACTATTTAATATACTAAGATGTACATGTAACACTGCACTAAGCTAATACACTATTTAATATACTATGTACATGTAACACTGCACTAAGCTAATACACTATTTAATATACTATGTACATGTAACACTGCACTAAGCTAATACACTATTTAATATACTATGTACATGTATTAGCTTAGTGCAGTGTTACATGTACATAGTATATTAAATAGTGTATTAGCTTAGTGCAGTGTTACATGTACATAGTATATTAAATAGTGTATTAGCTTAGTGCAGTGTTACATGTACATCTTAGTATATTAAATAGTGTATTAGCTTAGTGCAGTGTTACATGTACATCTTAGTATATTAAATAGTGTATTAGCTTAGTGCAGTGTTACATGTACATCTTAGTGTATTAAATAGTGTATTAGCTTAGTGCAGTGTTACATGTACATCTTAGTATATTAAATAGTGTATTAGCTTAGTGCAGTGTTACATGTACATCTTAGTATATTAAATAGTGTATTAGCTTAGTGCAGTGTTACATGTACATAGTATATTAAATAGTGTATTAGCTTAGTGCAGTGTTACATGTACATCTTAGTATATTAAATAGTGTATTAGCTTAGTGCAGTGTTACATGTACATAGTATATTACATAGTGTATTAGCTTAGTGCAGTGTTACATGTACATCTTAGTATATTAAATAGTGTATTAGCTTAGTGCAGTGTTACATGTACATAGTATATTAAATAGTGTATTAGCTTAGTGCAGTGTTACATGTACGTCTTAGTATATTAAATAGTGTATTAGCTTAGTGCAGTGTTACATCTACATAGTATATTAAATAGTGTATTAGCTTAGTGCAGTGTTACATGTACATCTTAGTATATTAAATAGTGTATTAGCTTAGTGCAGTGTTACATGTACATAGTATATTAAATAGTGTATTAGCTTAGTGCAGTGTTACATGTACATCTTAGTATATTAAATAGTGTATTAGCTTAGTGCAGTGTTACATGTACGTAGTATATTAAATAGTGTATTAGCTTAGTGCAGTGTTACATGTACATAGTATATTAAATAGTGTATTAGCTTAGTGCAGTGTTACATGTACATAGTATATTAAATAGTGTATTAGCTTAGTGCAGTGTTACATGTACATAGTATATTAAATAGTGTATTAGCTTAGTGCAGTGTTACATGTACATAGTACATTAAATAGTGTATTAGCTTAGTGCAGTGTTACATGTACATCTTAGTATATTAAATAGTGTATTAGCTTAGTGCAGTGTTACATGTACATCTTAGTATATTAAATAGTGTATTAGCTTAGTGCAGTGTTACATGTACATAGTATATTAAATAGTGTATTAGCTTAGTGCAGTGTTACATGTACATAGTATATTAAATAGTGTATTAGCTTAGTGCAGTGTTACATGTACATAGTATATTAAATAGTGTATTAGCTTAGTGCAGTGTTACATGTACATCTTAGTATATTAAATAGTGTATTAGCTTAGTGCAGTGTTACATGTACATAGTATATTAAATAGTGTATTAGCTTAGTGCAGTGTTACATGTACATCTTAGTATATTAAATAGTGTATTAGCTTAGTGCAGTGTTACATGTACATAGTATATTAAATAGTGTATTAGCTTAGTGCAGTGTTACATGTACATCTTAGTATATTAAATAGTGTATTAGCTTAGTGCAGTGTTACATGTACATAGTATATTAAATAGTGTATTAGCTTAGTGCAGTGTTACATGTACATCTTAGTATATTAAGTAGTGTATTAGCTTAGTGCAGTGTTACATGTACATAGTATATTAAATAGTGTATTAGCTTAGTGCAGTGTTGTTTACTGTTGTGGCAATAGAAGTGTTCCTACAATATCTTGCAATTCATTTGCTATTGATTAATTGTTATGACCAATTTGTTTGATGAAAGTTATTGCTAACTTCCTCTTTTGCATTCGATTGGTTTCTGGTTTTTAAACAACCAATTAAGAAACAGGATTACTTGCCAAACACCAATCAAATTCAAAACAGAATTCAAAACAGGAAGTTGTCAATGAATCTTATCAAATGTATTGTTCAACAGAATATGCTTCTATTGCTACAACAGAATGCTTCTATTGCCACAACATGTACAGTAGAAGCATTCCTAAAAAAATTTTGCAATTCATTTGCTATGTTTGACCAATTTATTGATTTGATGAAAGTTATTGCTCACTTCCTGTTTTGCATTTGATTCGTTTCTGGTTTTTAAACAACCAATAAGAAACAGGATTACTTAATTGTTGTTACAGGTTAATAGTGTTTAGCTTAGTGTGGTGTTGCTTAATAGTGTGTTAGCATAGTGTGGTGTTACTTAATAGTGTGTTACAGTAGCTTAGTGCAGTGTTGTTTACTAGTGTGTTAGCTTAGTGCAGTGTTGTTTACTAGTGTGTTAGCTTAGTGCAGTGTTGCTTAATAGTGCGTTAGCTTAGTGCAGTGTTGTTTACTAGTGTGTTAGCTTAGTGTGGTGTTGTTTACTACAGTAGTGTGTTAGCTTAGTGTGGTGTTGTTCACTAGTGTGTTAGCTTAGTGTGGTGTTGCTTAATAGTGTGTTAGCTTATTGTGGTGAATGTTTACTAGTGTGTTAGCTTAGTGAGTGTGATGTTGCTTAATAGTGTGTTAGCGTAGTGTGGTGTTGCTTAATAGTGTGTTAGCTTAGTGTAGTGAATGTTTACTACAGTGGAGGCTCACTATAGCGTGCATCGTTATAATGCGCAACTCGGTATAACACGGTTGATCCTTGGACCCCAAAATTTTACTTTTCCTGGCTTGTCATTTGACAACTTACAGTATGCTGATGTTTACCTACAGTACTAAAGTTCACCACAGACCACCAACTTCTACAAAATAGCAACAGAATTGATGTGTAATATGATGTTGAAACTTAAGTTTCTATTATGCTCATTGGAGACAATTTGATCTTGTCAGCTGACGATCGCTGATCATTCTGAATAATTATGATCATTATGAGATAAAACGACAACACGGCAGTGCGATCATTGCGAGAAATGAAAATCTTATTTCAATTCCATTTTATTGAAGTCTTGAGTGGACTTCAAGCTTCTTCAGTCACGATTTGGATTGTTAGAATCAAACAGAAAGAGTACAATGTAGCGTAATGTCTTACAATCTAAATCTAGTAACCTGTTGGAGCCCATTGTAATCAACGATAAGAACATCGAGGTTGTCCCTTCTGTAAAGGTATTACATGTAGGTCTGACAATTTCAAGCGACCTTAAGTGGAACTCTCATATCACGGAGATCTGTAAGAAAGTAGCATCGTGTTTGTATTTTCTTAGACAGCTTAAGCGCGCTAAATTACTAACTAATGACCCCCTTCTCTTTTATATCACTTGCATTCGCCCTATAACAGAGTATGCATGTCAAGTCTTTCATAGCGCATTACCCCACAGTATCTCTCCAATGATCTAGAGAGTTTGCAGAAGCGTGCATTACGTACAGTATTATGTACCATGAACTGTCTTATAGCCAGGCTTTACCAGTCCTGAACATTACAACGCTGTCTATAGTAGAAGACAGGTTTTAAATGATAAGTTGTTTCAGGAGATTATTGATGACAATTCACATAAACTTTTGCCTCCTCGAAACAATACTACCGTATGCCTACGTAATAGGCACATGTTTCAGCTACTATCAATAGGTTCAAGAATAGTTTTATCTCTTACAATTGTTATAGATATTCTCGTTAAGATTGTAGGATATTTTTTAGATGTGTGTAATTATTCTTACTTTATTGAATTTTATCTCCTTTTTATAATTATTTGTTTAATTAGTTTATTATCTTTATAACACTGTAAAAGTTATTGTAATTCAGCCGGTTGATGCTGTAAGTTATAACTTCATTAAACTATTAATATATCTGTCTATCTGTCTGTCTATCTATCCATCTATCCATCTATCCATCTATCCATCTATCATCATTTTCTTGACGAAAATCAAGTGGCAAGACGATCTTACAAGCCTTCAACTTTTCGTTGTAAATATTCTCAAATTAGAGGGAAGCTGGTCGTTCACTTCGAACAACGGAGGATTCCACGTTTTTAAAAGTGAATCATCAACAATTTGCTTTTACCCTGGAACAAAAACGTTAACTGCGCAAGGCGCAAAACAAGAAGTGGTAAGAGAGTTAATTTTAACGTTTGCAAAGTCGACAAACAATTCAAATCCAACCGAACACGTGGTCAGTGAAAACGGCGGCCATTTTGGAAATGAAGTCGACAACAACAACGAAGCAAATGTTGAATTAACAGATGAAAGTTGTTTGATTAATACTCCTGATCAACCACAAATTATCGCCCATGAACCATGTTCAGGATGTCAAAACAATTCTCGTTCAATCGAAGAACTATGGCAGAAATTTAGTGTTCTTGAAAGCAAGGTTGTGGGGAAGAAAGCATCAAATGTTGATTGTATTTCTTGTATTTCTTGCCAACACCATGCAAGGCGTATTAAAGATCTCGAAGAGGAACGGGACAGTTTACTGGCTGTCGTAAAACTATTGGGACAGGACATTCAAACATCTAATCCAAATAATCACCCACACGAAAATGAAAGCCCGTGGACTAAAGTAAAACATAACAAGGCTAAATCGAACAGAACTGACCATGGCAGCAACACAGTTTCTGGTACTCGCGAAGCTACTCAGAACATATCAAATGTCCAACAAAATAACAATACGGGAATAAGACAACCCTCTGGAACCAGAGAGACTAATATCAACAGAAATCACACCAAAGATTTCAGATCATCTCATCAGCCCACTGAAGCTGGAACCAAACAACATGTTGCCCTGGTTGGAGACTCAATGACCAAACCAATAAATGGGAGAAAACTGTCAAAATCAACAAGGGTTACATCTCATTCCTTTCCCGGTGCGACTATAGAAGATCTGGTGGACTACGTCAAACCAGTCTTGAAGAGAAAGCCTGATCATGTTATCATTCATGCAGGAACCAACAACCTCCGAAATGATTCACCAAGGCAAATCAAGGAGAAAATGTCAAAGTTTATTGATGGTATCAGGCAAGAGGTCCCAACTGTAGGTATAACCATTTCATCAGTAATTAATAGGACTGATAAGCCTTTGAACAATAAAATTTCACAGGTGAATCAATTACTCGAAGAATACTGCAATGCTAACAACTTTGATTTTATTATGAACAATAATATTAACTCTAACTGTTTAAATGCAGGTGGATTGCACCTTAATCCCAAGGGTATACAAACCCTTGCGGCCAACCTTAGAAACTATATTACTTATTGAAATAGTGTTGTCAATGCAAATACTTTACCACATAAAAATCCCCCCCTAGATTCAGGGCAATTTCCTAAAACAAACCTTACAAAAACTCGAGGCTTTAAGATGGGCTGTTTGAATATAAACAGTCTGTCAAAACATATTGACGAACATCAGATTTATATGAAGGATGGCCTTTTCGATGTTTTAGCTATAAATGAAACAAAACTGGATGAGTATGATCCAGATTCTATAATAAACTTATCCGGCTATACTTGCATTCGAAAAGATCGAAATAAAGCTGGAGGTGGTGTCTGCATATACATTCGAAACACCATAAATTTTACAAGGAAAAAGTCTTTTGAAGAGAAAGAGAAAGCAAACTCAAGTCCTTTTCTATTCACAACATGGTATAGACCACCAAAAAGTTCAGATGAACTCTTTGACAAATTTGAAAATCTTTTGAAGAAAGTAGATTCTAAATATAAAGAACACTATATTCTTGGTGATTTAAATTGCGATTTAATTGCATCTAACATTCATTCACATACTTCGAAATTGATTTATTTATTTGATATTTATCAACTTTCTCAATTAATAAATGAACCGACTCGTGTAACTGAAAACACAAAAACATTGATTGACCATATAATCACCAACAATAAGGAATATTTAACTCACCACGGAGTCTTGACTACCTCAATAAGTGATCATAATTTAATATTTGCTATTCGCAAAATTGATCATCATAGAGGCCCTCCAAGATACATTGAGACAAGAAGCTTCAAAAATTTCAACGAAGCAAAATTTATCCAAGATATTCAAAACACTAATTGGCCAATGCCAAAAGATTCTGATGAAATTAACCATATATGGCAAGACTGGAAAACAACATTGCAGGCTGTTTTGGATCGACATGCACCATGTCGAGTTAAAAGAGTTCGTAATGCAACATCCCCCTGGGTCAACCAACATCTCAAAAAAGAGATGTATGCCAGGGATGTATTAAAGAAAAAAGCAACTAAGTCTAATTCACCGGCTGATTGGCTGCTTTTTAAAGAAAAGAGAAATGCAGTTAATCAGTTGGTGAAAAAGACTAAAAAGTCTTACTATCAAGAGGAAATTAGAAACAATTCAGGAAATCCTAAGGGTACATGGAAGGCTTTAAATAGTTTGATGGGCAAAAAGACAAAAAGTTCAGAAATACCTAAAATAAAGCTGAACTCATCTGAACCCATTACAGATGCCAAAGACATTGCAAATTCTTTTAATACCCATTTTACAGAGATTGGGCCAAAATTGGCATCACAAATTCCATTACCAGTCCAAGGTAAAACATTTGAAAAATATCTAACAAAAGTTGATTCTACGTTTTGTTTTACAAAAATCCCACCTTTTCGTGTCCTGAAGCTGTTGCAAACCAGTGATGTTGCAAAAGCTGTAGGTATTGATAAAATTTCAAACAAAATTTTAAAATTATGTGCACCATATATTTATGAATCATTGAGTGCCATATTCAATTTGTCACTTGAAACTAATGTTGTTCCAAGTGACTGGAAAATTGCCAAGGTAACTCCAATTTTCAAGGTGGGTGATCGCTGTGATAGAAACAATTACAGACCAATTTCAGTCATCTCAGCGGTCGCTCGCATTTTTTAAAAGCTTGTGTACGAACAATTAGAGAACTATGTTACCAATAATAATTTTATCAATCCCAGACAATCTGGGTTTCGATCTTTATTTTCCACCACAACAGCCATGCTGGATTTAACCAATGAATGGTGTTTCAACATCGATAGAAAACTCATAAATGGGGTCCTATTCTTAGACCTTAAAAAGGCCTTTGATACAGTGGATCACACAATCCTTATAAAGAAATTGCAATATCTTGGCTTAAATCAGTCTGCAGTTGAGTGGTTTACATCATATCTGGGTGACCGTGTTCAAATGTGCACAGTTAATGGAGTTCTATCGGACCCAGAGCAACTCTCCTGTGGAGTGCCACAAGGCACTATTCTTGGGCCTCTCCTGTTCTTAATTTATATTAACGATTTACCAAATTGTGTTAAATATAGTTCAACTAGAATGTTTGCAGATGACACAAACTTAACTGCATCCGGTTCTAGTATACCTGAAATTAAAACTATGTTAGACAAGGATATTGAATGTTTCGCGGAGTGGCTTTGTGTTAATAAACTCACATTGAATGTTATTAAAACCGAATACATGTTGATTGGCTCTTGGCAAAGGATATCCAGTCTAACTGATAGCTTAAGTCTTTCTATTAATGGCATAGCCTTAAAACAGGCAAATGCTTTAAAATGTTTAGGACTTACAATTGATGATAATTTGACTTATAAAAATCACATTGACAATGTCATAAAGAGAGTTAAAAGCAATTTAAGTATTATGAAGAAAGCTAAGCCATTCCTTAACCACCAGCTTCTGAAAACTATATACTATTCAATTATTGAACCACACTTCACTTATTGTTCTGTTGTGTGGGATAGTATTGACCAAACGCTTGCAGACAAGCTTCAGAAGCTACAAAACCGAGCAGCCCCCGTATCATCACAAGTGCTGCATATTCAGTCCACACTTGTGACGTTTTTTCTGACTTGAAATGGTTAACTCTGGACCATAAAAGGAAATGTCAGAAAACTATAATGATGCATAAAATTGTTAATTGCGAAGCTCCATCTTATTTAACTAAAATATCTGAAAAACAGATTGGCTCAACAGTTTATGATCTCAGATCATCAAACAATGTCCAAATACCAAAAGTAAGAACTAAAAGCTATTACGATAGCTTTGGTGTATCCGGACCTATAATGTGGAATTCACTACCCGACTCATTGAAAAATGAGAAAAGTCTTTCAAAATTTAAGAAAGAAATTTGGAACCATAACTTTTGCATTGACAACATTAACATTAATATCTAGTTATATTATTTGTATATATTGTAAATACCTTTATCTAATTAACAAAAATCCAAAAAAATCTTGTAAATATTTAGTTATCCATAACACGGCTTCCAGGTAGACCAGAGCTAGGAATTGTTGTAATTTTTATTTCTGATAGAACTACCGTGTTTAAATAAATTCAATCAATCAATCAATCCATCTATCCATCTATCCATCTATCCATCTATCTTAGCATATCCAAGATGGCGGACGAACATGTTTTTGTGAGCTCCGTAAATACCGTCTTATTTTGATGCTCTTAGTTCACTGTGGCTACTTTTTAACCACTAGTTATTGTCAATTTGAGTGGTGAGGGCTTCTTTTGGTGTTCTAATTTAGCATTGGTCTTCGCTATGACTGATTCTTTGCTCGAACTTGAAACTGAATTGAAACGTGTTAAAAATCTCCCGAGGACAGATATTATCTGTCAACTGATGAGACATGGAAATGTGGATAAACTCACACAGCTTAAGATGAAGCTGACATCACAATGTCAGATGACGGATTACTTTCCTAAAGGTGAGCCGTATATCAGGCGTAGACCTAGAGAACGGAGTACATTCTCCTCATTAGAACAACGGTTGTCAAGCGATATTTTTGAACTGCACAATTTTCTTGACACCGGCTGTGTTACAGGTGAAATCAAGGCTATGTTTAAAAGTAATGAATCGAGTTGGGACGAAAACTCAACCTTGGAGGAGCTTGAGCAATTTATCGACGATTCTTTCCATAATACAAGTAATATGGAGCGATCTGTTAGTAATAATAATAATAACAACAACAACAACAACACTTTCACTCAAGCAATTCGTGATGATTCTAAAACTCAGCGTCAACGGAGCGACAACCTGGCGAAAATGGAAGCCAACTTCTTTATTTTTAAAGAAAAAGTTGAGTCACAAATAACAGATTTGTGAGATAAACTTTCTGATAAGGATAAAATTATCGAGAAGCACGATAAAGATTTAAGGGTTATAATCATGAGAACCTTTCGTATCACATGCCAATTGTGTGTAAGCTAAAGTTACCTACATATGGTAAAAACTCATGGTCAATCAGCGAAAGCAATGCTCAGAAGAAACGCATAAACTGGCGTGCGATAGTAAACAGAGAACTTCTCCGAAACTATCAAAAAAATGTATCAGAGAATTTACCGCGCATAAATATGAGCGAAATTGGATCTTCTGAAGAGGTTGAAGGGATACTGGAAAATATAACAGAGACGCTTCTTTCTGCTGCCGAAAAATCTCCTCCATGCAAAAAAGCTCGTCCATACTTGAAACCATACTGGAAAAATGGTTTAAAGGATTTACACTCGCGTAGTAGTATGTTAAGACGTGTATGGATCGAACATGGGCGACCGAGAGATATTGACAATGTATATTACACTGAGTACAAATGTGCGAAGCGTGAGTTTCGCAAAGCCATGCGAAGAAAGGTTTTTCATTATGAAGTTGAGCAAAATAAACGACTGGAAGAGTTGTTTAAAAATGACCGTGCAAAATTTCAGCGAATTACGAAAAAGAAACGAATGCCAAAAAAACGAAATGTGAATAAATTAGAGGTCGATGGAAAGGTTGTCATTGACAGTGAACAATTGCTTCTGATTTGGAAAAAACATTATGAAGACTTATACACACCAAAAGACGCTGGTCATTAGGATGATTCTTTTAAAGACAGTGTGCAGCAAATGCTTAAAGAATATGCAGATGTTAGTTTATCTTGTACTGATGACGTTCTGGAAGAACCATTTATGTTTGATGAAGTGCAGGAGATATGTCTTCAGCTTCCTAATAACAAAACCGGAGGATTAGATGGTTTAGTGTATGAACACGTGAAATATGGTGGAGAAGAACTTTTAACCTTATTGACTAGTGTATTGAATATTATACGAGAATTGGAAGACGTTCCTAACTCCATGGCAATGGGTCTTATCATATCACTCTATAAAGGAGAGAGAAAAAATAAGCTACTCAAAGATAGTTACCGTGGGATTACCCTGTTAAATGTAGCTGGAAAAATCCTTGAACATCTTATGCTGTCTCGGATGATTAGGGCGTTTGAGAATTCAGGCGTGCCAAATTGTTTACAGTTTTCTTATCAGGCTGGTAAAAGTTGTATTCACGCAAGCTTTGTTCCACAGGAGGTAATAAATGAAGCTGTGGAAAATGGCAGCAAGGTCTACTCGTGTTTTCTTGACAGTGCAAAGGCATTCGATACTGTTTGGTTTGATGGGCTATTCTATAAGCTTTTTAACCTAGGAATCTGTGGAAAAACATGACGTCTGCTTCGAAAATGGTACAGTAAACTTCTGTGCTGTGTTTCGGTAAATGGTCAAATATCTGACACTTTTCCGGTGAGACAAGGTATAAGACAGGGTGGAGTCCTCTCACCGTGGCTCTATCTGTGTTTCAATAATGACATCTATAAAATATTGTCTGAGTGTGATGGTGGACTGACGGTGAAATCTACCTACTGTGGAAATGTGACTGTTGCAGATGACATTGTCTTATTGTCTCCCAATGGTGAAAGGATTGCAAAAACTGATTTCGGAAATGGAGAATTATAGCAAGAAATGGAGGTTTGAGTTTAACACCGGAAAGTCAGCCATAGTAGTTTTTGGTGAAATAACTCAGGTTAGAAATGCATTAAAAGGCTCGCGAAGATGGTTCCTATATGGTAAACCGATAGAAGAAGACAGTACGGTTGAGCATGTTGGAATTCTACTTTCTGGAAACTTTTCTGCTACTTTTCGTACAGTGGAAGCTGCTGTAAAAGGAAAGGAAACCATTTCTTCGTTAATGAGTGCTGGCGTGAAGATTGGTGTTATTAATCCAGTTTGTGGAAAGTTTATATGGAATACGTTTGGTTTACCAAAAATGTTGTATGGAGCTGAGGTATGGTCTAATATGACTGAGTCGGATATTTTAACGTTAGAACGTGTCAACAGATTTGCTGCTAAAAGAGCTCAAGGTCTAGCAATTACCACGATGTCAGAAGCTGCCATTGGGAGTCTTGGACTATGGACTATTGAAGGAAGTATCGACAAGAAGAAGTTGTTATTTTTGCGAACATTAATTAATAGCCATCCTAAATCAGTTGAGAAGAGGTTGTTTGTCGAACGGCTGACTGTGTATCTCTGTGAGTATCCCTCGTCATCAGTAAAGCATGGATTTTTACCTGACATCATTAAAATATTAAAGAAATATAATTTACAGCAATATTTGGATGGATACATTAATGACGGGGTATTCCCTAGTAAACCTTCTTGGAGGCGGATAATTTGTGAATCTATAGCGCAACAACAGTGGTCAACTTGGCGAGATAAATTACGAGAAAGGAGTGAATTGGATCTGTTTCGACGAGCACACACGGAATTACAGCCACTTGATTTGTGGAGAACTGCATGGCGTAATCCAGTATATATGAAACCGATTGCAAGCTTGGTTAATATTTTCTGTGGAAATATACCGAGTGAATTTTTAGAAGCGACCAATGAAATTGATTCCAGGATTACTTGTTCTCTGTGTGACAAAGACGTTAAGAATAATGTGGTAAAGCATTTTTTCATGCATTGTGTTTGTACAGCTGATAAGAGAAACAACATGTGGGATACATTTCACGACAAATTACCAATTGGTATTTGTGCCAGATTATTTAGTCTAGATGATGAGAGCATGTATGAAACCCTTGTTAGTGGAATATTACCATATCATGATGTTAGTGATGAAATGAGAGATGAGTTTGCAATTTTTGTTGCTTTAGAGGTAGTGCATATTTCAAAGAACATTATTCGACTATTAAATCTAAGGCCGTGACATTTTTTTTTACTGTAGTTCACGAACATTTTTAAATTCTATCTTTTTAAATAGTATATAATAATTTTGCAATTAGTGATATTTTAATAGTTTAATACGGATATTAGAATATAAATTTAGTAACTTTATAATATTTCATAAATTTTTATTTATTCTGGCCCTTGTTACAGGGAATCTTCAATGTTGGAGGAAATAAAGAGCTATCTATCCCTCTCTCCCTCTCTCTCTCCCTCTCTCCCTCTCTCCCTCTCTCCCTCTCTCCCTCTCTCCCTCTCTCCCTCTCTCCCTCTCTCCCTCTATCCCTCTATCCCTCTATCCCTCTATCCCTCTATCCCTCTGTCTCTGTCTCTGTCTCTGTCTGTCTCTGTCTGTCTGTCTGTCTGTCTGTCTGTCTGTCTGTCTGTCTGTCTGTCTGTCTGTCTGTCTGTCTGTCTGTCTGTCTGTCTCTCTGTCTCTCTGTCTGTCCGTCCGTCCGTCCGTCCGTCCGTCCGTCCGTCCGTCCGTCCGTCCGTCCGTCCATCTGTCGGTCTGTCTATATATACCCACCTGCAGAGAATCTCCGTCATCGTCGCTTGACGATATCACCGCTGCCGGTTGAAGAAGTTTTGTTTGACATTTTTGTTAAAAATATTACAAGATTATTTATATGTTCGTATTGCAAACTCGCTAACCAGAATTTGATATCATATTTGAGCAGATTTTGACGCATGCATTCTAAAAATATATAACTTAACATATTTTTCTGTACTGTAATAAAAGTTATACAATGCACATTAATCATTCTATTAATGATGGCCACTTTTTTTGGCCCCTGTATATGTGTGTGTGTGTGTGTGTGTGTGTGTGTGTGTGTGTGTGTGTGTGTGTGTGTGTGTGTGTGTGTGTGTGACTAAAACAGACCTCTGGCTTAGTATATTTCCTGTAACGTCCGAGCGGAAGCACAGGGTCTCCAGGGTTGTAATCCTCTGCATCCCATGACTCAAACGTCAGAGCTTTTTTCTGGTTAAAACATGATTTTTCAAGAAAAGAAATATCAACATTAATATTAAATATTAATTATTAACTTTGCGTTAAAAATGTTGTGCAACCAGTTTACCTTGCCTAGGCGAGGTATATAATATAAGTAAATCTTCTCTGTCCGACCACTCTAACATGATAGTTTCAAAAAGAACACCAGAGTGAGAACAACGACTGAAATGCAGGTGAGAGCGTGAGAGAGTATGTGAATGCGAGTGCATCAGAAGAAGTGTAAAAAAGTACTAGTATTAAAAAAAAAGAAGCAAACAACCTTTTTCAGGTAAGGTTTTGCGACGTGACAACCAACAAAGCTAAAAATAGATGGACTGCCTTCATTTGGAGTAGTACTATCATCACTCTATAACAAAATTTAAAAAGATAATATGAAAGATACCAATACCAATACCAATACCAATAAACTTTATTTAACGAGGGTGACACAATTACAATAGATATTGTATTCTTCCCTGTGGCCCTCAATACTTAACTTATATAAATAATAATATCCTAAAATATATACATTTGGGTAATTAGAATAAAAATAATTATAAGATATATTTAAAAATATTCTACGATGAAAAGATTAAAAATATATACCAAACTAATAGAGCCGAGATACCGTAAAGGTGTCAACGGAGTATTGTTCTAGTTGGCTCTTAATAAAATCTTTCTTCATAATAAAAATAGATGAAGAGTTTTTCAACGAGTCACAGAGTATTCCAAACATTTACAATAGAATAAAAAAAGGTTCTACGCAGTGCGTCAGTTCTGGGCTTTGGTAAACGGTACAAACATTTTGATCTCGTATTATATCGGCTACTAAAAGAAAGTGAAACTAGCTTGTCACAAAGGTAGTCTGGTCCTCGTCCATCAATGATTTTTCTAAAAAGACTTAACTTGTTCAAAATACATAATTTATCAATTGGAACCCATCCAAGTTGTTTGAATACGGTTAATGATCTTGAACTTTGAGGACATGGATCAATAATATACCGTGCACAACGTTTTTGTAGTTTGAATAAATCATCTAGCTGTCCAGATCCACAGTTACTCCAAACACAGCTACAGTAGTCGAATAAAGGTTTTATGCTTGCATTATATATTAGTAGTCGATACTGAGTTGGCAGATATTTGCGCATTCGTGCTAGCAAAAAGCGATCCTTTTTCTCAATTTCTTACAGAGTTCCTCGATATGGGTAGACCAGGTAAGATGATTGTCCATATATACTCCAAGACATTTTTCTGAGCTAACTTGTTTTATCTTATTATCAGAGTAGAGGGTCAAGTTCAGACATTGCTTGTTAGAAGTTTTTAATTTTTGCCGTGAAGAAATAATCATACACTTGGTCTTGTCGGGGTGAATCTTCATTTTATTTTCTTTCCACCATTTCACGGCTCGATTTAAATCAGATTGTAATTTTTCTTCTATGTTGAGAACAGAGGGACCAGAAACATATATGGTTGTGTCGTCAGCATAAAGATCAGCGTTGTTTTCCAAAGACAGCGGAAAGTCATTGACAAAAAGTAAGAAAAGTACTGGGCCAAGGATGCTCCCCTGTGGAACTCCAGATTTTATTAAAAGAGGGTCAGAGAGATGGCGATCGACGCATACTTGTTGATATCTACCGTCTAGATAACTTTGAAACCATTTAATAGTATTGAGGTCCATACCGTAAACGTGTAGCTTTTTTATCAATAGATCGTGGTCTACTGTGTCAAAAGCTTTGCGTAAGTCGATAAAAACTGTACCGGTAAAAAGACCTTTGTCCATAGAACTTAGCCATTCATCAGTCATCTTTATCAATATAGACTCGCAAGAGTGAAAGGAGCGGAAGCCTGATTGATTTCCATATAACAATTTATGATTAGAGATATATGCTACCAAATGAACGCATACGTGTCTTTCAAGTATTTTCGAAAGAACCGAAAGAACCGAAATAGGCCTATAATTATCGACATCTGACTTACTACCTTGCTTGTGTATAGGGGTGACACGTGCCTGTTTTAACTGAGCAGGGCAGATACCATTTCTAATACTGCAGTTTAATACTTTAGTAAGACTCGGAACAATGGAGGGCGCTGTTAATTTCAAAAGTCTAGTGCTTATTCCATCAAGGCCAGTAGCAACGTTTGGAGAAAGAGTGTTTATAATTTTGGAAACATCATCAGTTGTTAGAATGGGGATGTTAAAAACTGCTGATTCGTCCAATTTACGAGTATTAACAAATTCCTGAAGTTTTGTCAGATCCGCATTAGGGGAGACATTGCCGTCAATAATAAAATCAACGATTGAGATAAAAAAGTCATTAAACAATTCCGATATTTCATCAGGTTTTGAAAAACTTTCACCATCTTTCTCAATGTGAGAGACTGTATTTATCGGTGTTGCTTTAGTTGGAAATAATTCTTTCAACGTTTTCCAGAGAAGTTTTGGGTTTGATTTATTATTATCAATTTCTGTTTTAATTGCTGCTTTCTTCGCTTTCTTCGCTTTCGAGTTGGACCACTTTGTTCCTTGCAGCATTGTAGATTTCTTTGGGGATCAATCCTTTGTCACATTTTTTCTTTAGATCGTCACGCTCACGAATTTGGTTAAGAATTTCGTCGGTAAGCCAAATGGTTTTTTTCATCGACTTTACTCTAAGGTGTTTTATTGGTACATGATTGTTGACCACTTCAAGAAAAAGCGATATCCATGTTGCCAGCATTTCTTCAGGGTCGTCTTCATACATATCAAGAACACTCCATGGAGTTTTATTTAAATCGTCAATAAGGCTATTTAAGTTGACGTTTTTAAGTGGACGATATGTGATATTAAAATGCGTATTTTTATTGGATTTGAAATTTGCATTTTGTTTGCGGACGAGTATGGTAGGATTATGATCGCTCAGTGAAAAACATGGAGATGAAACACTATAAACATGCTCTGGATGGGTGGTGTAGTGATGGTCAATTAGTGATTTGGAAGTATCCGTTATGCGTGTTGGATCTTCAACCATTTGACAAAGGCCCAAATTCTTCATCATTCTAGTTAGACGGCGTGGCAAATGCTCGCTAGAATTCAGGAGATCGATATTAAAGTCTCCAACAATGTGAGTTTCTTTACAAACAGAGGTAATACGCTCAATATTTGTTTCAAGTTTGTCGAGGAACGGGACAGGGGAGTTTGGAGGCCGATATACACAAACGAGAAGAAGTGGAGCAGAACAACGTTGCCGCACTTCAACGCTGATCAGTTCCATATCAGGTATTTCGAAGTCGGTTCGACGAGTTGTGGCCAAAGTGTCACGAATGTAAATTAAAACAACTCCTCCAGTGTTGTGTCGGATGTCAGTTGAAATTCGGTCCTTACGAAATATATTATAGCCAGGAATATAAAGTTCGGTATCGAGCCAAGTTTCGTCTAACCAGGTTTCTGTAATGGCCAAAACATCAATAGATCTCTTATATAAGAGCAGTTTAATCTGTTCAAGTTTATTTCTAATTGATCTGACATTTAATTGCATAATCTTGAGGCCCTTTGTTGGCAGTTTAAAGACAGAAAGCGGATCAAAGTCCCCAGTAGCGCCATCTTCTGAGCCGATCGAGTTTCGAAGGTAACCTGGTCCGGGATTTAATTCAACGTCTCCTGATAAAAATAATAATGACCTGACAGTTGAATCACGTAAAAGTTGGAATGTGGCAGTAGACTTGTTTCCATAGTAAGCCACTCGTGGTTTATTATATTTAATTCTTATTTGAAAGATATGAAAAGGCTTCGAACGACTAATGTTAATAGCTTTCGCGAACACATGGTTGAATGCATGTAAATTGTCCCCATCCGATCGATATCCATCAAATAAACCAACATGGTAGACACCATATCTATCGCTGAGTTTGTTGGGATGATTTTTCCCAAGAAAGAACAACACGAACAGAACCAATGTCATCAGAAGACCGGAGCAGTGAAGTTGCACCGCCATCATTCCTTCCTTGAGCTTGAGCAACTGATTTCAGTGTTAAATTGAGAATTCACAATTACATCTTGCGAGAATTCTACATCCGATATTTTTGTATTCATTGCAAAGACAACACTTCAGTCAAATACGACGGCTTCCCTCAAACCTACGTTTCATATGCGGCAGCTGTATGTACATTAAGGGGGTATTTACATGGATGAAAGTTGTCCCTGTCAAGGGGGTCACCTTGGCCCCAGAGCTACAGTTTACAGAGTGAGATAAGCTAATATAGCTACAGTTTACAGAGTGAGATAAGCTAATCTAAGCTACTCCAACATGATGTTTTAAGCGATGGTAAAAACGAAAGCGACAGTAAAAAGAGTGAGAGTAAGGTGTGTGCGAAAAATAGTTAATTTATCATATTTTTAACATTAATAAATTTTTGTTGACTATTCATGTCTCGACTTTAGGTTACACTCCTGTGAAACTAATACCATGTCCCTGGTGACGGTGCGTGGTCACCTGCAGAAAGGTTGAATTTCCAAAACAACTATTTCCTTTATCAATTAATGACCTGCATGGCCAAGCTATTAAATGCGCTAAAATGATATGTTTTCGTTAAGGTTTATAGACTTTATCGTTTCAAACATCCATTTATATTATGGTTAAGGTTAATGCATGAAACAAACTAAACCTGGATACGAGTTTAATTTCTGTCCAGCAGTTCAATATTCGATCACCTCAGGCCCTCAGCTAGAACAAGTCGGATATTTTACGACAACGCAAGGGTCGACGTGTTTTCAAACCATTTGATACGCTTGGGCTGCGACGCAGGCTATATTTTCGTTTTCACAAATATATATATTATATTATATTATATTTAAGAAATAGAAAATGGCCGCCCGTGTTTATATAGCCTGATGCAAACACGAGAGTGAGTTGGGAGAATTCGAAAGTTTATGTGAACCCGAGCCGTAGGCGAGGGTTTACATAAGTACTTTCGAATTCTCCCAATTGTATTGTATTGTATTGTATTGTATTGTATTGTATTGTATTGTATTGTATTGTATTGTATTGTATTGTATTGTATTGTATTGTATTGTATTGTATTGTATTGTCCTGTCCTGTCCTGTCCTGTCCTGTCCTGTCCTGTCCTGTCCTGTCCTGTCCTGTCCTGTCCTGTCCTGTACTGTATTGTATTGTATTATATTAACTACTTATTGACCGAGCGTGAGGTCTGTACTAGTGAAATATCGGACCGATGTTTTTTTAGTACGGACCGAGACGAGCGCAGCGAGTTGAGGTCTGTGCAAAAAACAGAGGTCCGATATTTCACTAGTACAGACCGAACAAGCGAGGTCAATAAGTAGTTTATTATATGGCCATAAATGTTGTGAATGTTCTGTAAAAACTCGACCCATCTTTCTTGCGAACTAAACGAAAATGGCAGACATTTTCCCATTTTTAAAGTACTTTCCGTTGAGTTAGTATTCTGAACTTTCTACCCCAAATAGTTTTTTTCAATTGCTTTTGTTCGACATATTGCTCAAGAACGTACGTTAAGTAGTTTGAATAAAAAATCATCTGGAATTCTAATACTTGTGAGAAGTAAATGTTAATTTACGAACAATGTCACGAACGTTTTGGACATTTTAAAAACTTTCACAAAACGTGGAAACTCGAACTATACATCAAATGAAAGCTTATAAAATTTCTAACAACATACCTGCACGATATATTTCAACAATGAGTAGTTCTGAAATTATAATCGATCTTGTTTCCGATATACTGACATGACTGCCATTTTGTTTACAAAATTAACGTACGGTCCCGAACGACAGATTCCGCTCTGAGCGGGCGGATACGGGAAATATCCGACCGCTTATGAACCAATCAAATTACAGGATTTCCGTATTCGGACCTCTCAGCGCTGCATTGCATTGCATTGCATTGCTCAAGCCATGCTCAAACTCACTTCGCACCAACAGCGTGCAAGAACACTTTGGCCAAAAGGCAAAGCCGTTCAACTTTTTGTCCAACTTACTCCAAAAGCGAAATGAATCTAAGGTGGTCACGAATCCTATAACCCTTTTGACCAAGCCAAATTACAGAAGGTACAGCTTCAATAGCTTTTGGGGATATAAGACCTCACATGATTTGAATTTTGCCAATGTTTTCCGAGCCTTTGACTGTGTATTTTCGATTATAATTTCTAAACTATCTACGCAGCACATAGCACAATATATATTGAAGCCAGAAAGTTAATAAGTGGTTATAACTTACCCCACAGAAAGTAGTTCCACTGGCACTCACATATGGCTGTTCCTTTTGAGGAGATACTGTCAAGTCGACGATAACGGGATGGTTTTGCTTTGTTTCCGGCTATATATATGTAATATCAAACCAGTGAAATAGATTTATTCCCTTCTCGTATATTTTTGACTGTTGTGGCTAAGTTTGAAATAAGATAAAAAATCTTTAAACATTTCACCTGACTTAGAGATAATGCCTTCTGAAGAGCAACGTCTTCGTCTTCTATCTGATAAGCAGCAAGCCAGTTCACGTGTAGAAGATTCTTGACATTAGAACCTGCAGATTCTTCTTTCCTGTTTGACAATACAGGAGCCAAAAAATACTCGTTTTCCGAGCCGCTAGAGTTACCTGAAACAACTTTACTGTATAAACGTTTTGACATGGCTTCCAACAAAAAAAATCTCTAATATAACGCGAATCCTTGTTCCAACACTCTGATCAGTTGAACACGAGTCAGAAAGTAGAATAAAGGTGCCGCGTCGAGGCGTATTGTCATAAAAAGTATTGCCAAGCTGTTTACTAATAAGTGCATTTAGTGAGGAATGACGCAAAGATGCACGGTGCGCAAAAATGACTTGTTATTTATTTTATATTTGTATACTATATATACGTTACCTAATAAATGGTATGTGAATGCTGTTTTGTCAATTTGATGCTATATAGCGCGAAAATTAGTATGAGCTTTGGTCTGGTCTGGCCTTTTTTTGTGCCTAGCTGGCGGTAATATATTTTCCCTTGGAAAATATGGTAGTGATGACATACATTGACAGCAAGCTAAGATATTTATCAAATATGGACTAATATTCGGGCACGATAATCGTCGACATGAAAATTGATAGAAGTCGGCTAAGTTGGACGGAGCGCGATATAAAGAAACTACAGACGATTTATACAGCGTTTAGAAGATGCATCGCTGTCCACCGGTAGCAAAACCGGAGAAAAAGATCCAGACAAAATTAAAGCCGGAACAAAAGCCCGCGACAAAAGTTTACTCGCTCCATTTTGTCGCTACTCACGCCATTTAGTCGCGACTCGCGCCATTTACTCACGACTCGCGCCATTTACTCGCGACTCGCGAGGCGCGCCGATTAGACTCTCATCTGGGCCACTTCTAATTTTTCTTGGGCCAGCAAGAGGACAGAATGAGGTTCATTTTGATATATAGGAAAGCCGGTTAAAAATAACAGAAGCCATCGACATTTTTCCACCAAGGACTAAGTCGGCAACTACAGTTAATAGGGACCTTAAGATACGACGACGCGAAGGGCGATGACGACCACAGTAGGAGTAGGGGACTGGGGCGGGTCCCTGTCGCGGCGGGAAAATTTATAATGTTAAGATTTCAGTCTTTTTCGCGACGACGACATCATGATTGATCTCAACCATGGCTTCTTTTCGAGATACAAGAAATGCGATTTTGGACAGCTACCTTGATGGTGTTATCGATGAGGATGAATTTGTGCTGCTCACACAAGAAAATACATAAAAAAATCCCGATTTTCCATACAACGAATACGGAAAATTTGACCTGGCAGATTTCGAAAATGCTGAATGTCTTGCGGAGTTTCGGTTTGCAAAAAATTATATTCCCATTCTTGCCGACGTTTGCACATTCCAGAGAACTTTATTTGCAGCCAAGGTACGAAATGCAATGGTATAGAAGCCTTATGTATTACACTGAAGAGGTTTTCCTATCCTTCACGCTACTCTGACCTTATTCCTCGTTTTGGAAGGCCAGTCCCTGTCCTAAGTATGATCAACAACACTGTAGTTGATTTTATTTATGATATGCATAGTCATCTGGTGAATCAGTGGAATAACACCATCCTTAATCCTGTTCAACTTCAATTATATGCCGAGGCTATACACAACAAAGGTGCTGCATTGGATAACTGCTTCGGATTTATAGATGGAACTGTGAGGCCAATATGCAGACCTGGCAGGTTGCAAAGGATTGTTTATAATGGGCACAAGAGAGTGCACGCTCTTAAATTTCAGTCTGTAACTCTGCCCAATGGTATGATAGCAAATATGTATGGTCCTGTCGGTAAGTTGCATTTTGTATTATGTTCATAAATATATTATTAAATTTATTGTTTTCATCATATATTATATATGTATTATCAATATAATATAATTATTATAATAATTATTTAAAATTAATATATATATATACACATACATATAGATTGAACTATATATATATATATATATATATATATGGGGCGCCAAGTGTAAATTTATTATTTAGCAAAATAGTTGTCATGTTTTCCATTATATACAAATAAGTGATTGAAAAGAAACGCTTATTTATATATAATAAATTTAAACGGACTTCATTATTTACAAATAATTAAGGTATTCAAGTTATTATTTATATATAATTAAAGTTGCAATATTATTATTTACTAATAATCAAACGTGTTTATAAATTATTTATAAATAATTATGGTGTTTTTTTAATTATTTACATATAATCAGTTACTTTTACGCTGATTATTTATATATAAGTAAACCGTCAATAACTAGAAATTCATTATTTATATATAATGAAATGGATGCCATCGCAAAAAAATTATTTATAAATAAGAAAAAGCTAACATGGTTAGTTCTATTATTTACATATAATAAAATAGGCGTCTTAAAAAAATGATATATAAATAAGGAAAAGTAACACATGTTCCCAAATTCATTATTTACATATAATGGAATGAACGATGTCTAAAAACATTATTTATATATAATAAAATTACAAACAGCGAGACGTAACGCGCCAAGTGTAAATTTATTATTGGCGGGAAGACCTGGTTACCAAGCCGTGAAGCCTACTTTATTATTAAAATATGGCTGATCGTGAAAGTCTGTCGCATACAATCTCAGAAGCCGTTTCTCGTGCTGTCAACGAGGCAATCAATTCATCGTTTCCACAGGTAAGTGAAGAATACTGAATAAGGCATTCAGAATTTCTTGTAGCAGAATGAAAAACATGTATTTTCTTCGAAATTCGCAGCGACCAACTGACGCAACTCGCTCCCGCTCGGAGATAAACTCAACGGCAACGACAACTGCTAATGTAACTCCCACTGGCACTGGAACGCAAAGACCGTGTAACCAAGCAACTCTCGCCACCGTAACAAATGCGCAACAGGTAATTATTGAATTTTGTTCAAAGCAGTGCATTGAATGTTTGAATTCGCCAATTTAAAGACACAAAACTAGACATCGTAGTTCATATGCATGCAAGGCCGGGGGGGTGGGGTTGCCGCTCCCAAATAGCTAAAAAACTGGAAATTAGGGGAAAACCAGGGCAAATCTAGGAAATATACAGTTTACTGTACCCTGTATTAATGTGTTTAATTTTAAACCACCAGTTTTACAATCTAGGCTACAGTACTGTAGCTGTAAAAATCCCAGGAAAATTTCCTAAGCCCCAGCCATCTGTGCTGCTGTGGGTTTGATCTCCATATGGAGTTTTTCTGGGGATTTTAGCAGCTAAAGGTATGTAGTGTAGCAAACTAAGATCAACTACATATCACAACTATTTAGCTGCAACTTACCAATTGTGACAAAATTCACAATCATAGTTTATTGCTGGCAGACTTGCAAAATGTTAAATAGCCATAATAATAGGTTATTCAGTAATCTATTATTATTCTGCAGACTGATCAAAGATTGCCTTCAGCATTTGGCCATCTGAATGGATACAGAAATGTTCCACCACCAAAAAGACGAAGATCTTCAGCATGCCCCAAACAGAAGATGCACAATAAAAATATAATTCCTCTGTGTGTCAGACACAAGCAAACCACTTGCTATTCCTCGAGGAGAAAGCCGTGCTCGACTAACAGAAGCTGGCCTTACTGGGAAAATTGCCATAAATTCCACATGGGGGGCATTAGATGTCCAACGTGAAGTGAGTAACTTGTTTGCCTCTTCTTTTGGATTGTCACAGGGTGAAATGCTGCCATTCATATATCTAAGGTATGTACAGTACACTAAATTTAACCCAAACCAGCCAAAACTGGTCTTTTTATTATAATTTAACTCCACTTTTATTGTTTTACACCAGATTATTTATGCTGTGTATCCAGAGAATTTTACCCATCAAGGAGAGCATCCGGCAAAGGGTCTTTCTGGCTTATATACTGTATTTAATGTACTGTAACTCTGGAAGCTGAGCAATAAACAATAATTTACTGTTAGATGTACCTGTAAAACTTTGTGTCAAATGATGACCAGGATGATTAAGCCCCCCCCCCCTTTACCCGTTAATTCTTATGCATTATATCTTGTGATTTATTTAGCACAATGCCAGGTGGTAAAAAATTTTGTATCCCAAGAACATCGCAATCATTTAAATGGAATGCAACTGAAGTGATTTCTGCTGCTGCACAGGGGTCATTATATATTATGGCAACAATACCTCTCTTGAAAGACCTCAAAAAAGAATCTGCTGTAAATAATTATAGTTTTACTGGGGGGGGGGGGAATACATAAGTAATTATATACTAATTTTAAAACTTATTAAAATTTAATGCTATAATTCTTGTGATGAAGATGAAGATGAGGTAATTGAAATCCCTTCTGGTTCCAGCAGTGGTAACCATGACAGTCACCGACCAGTGAGTGTTGAGAGACCCAGACAGGCATGTATGCCTGTCTGTGCAGCAGAAGCAGCAACGCCTTCAACATCATACAGGTAACTAAATACATGCATTAAGACAAATGGATAATGTAATATGTTTCTTTGTAGAAACAAAACCCCACTGTTAGATGGCATTGAAGGAGGTCAGGATGTGATACTTGTAGATGTACATGTACAGTACATGCAGAGGTTTAAGGAAGTGCAGTATTGTAGATTAAGTTTACAATTTTCACTTGTTTTTTAAATAGTTCATACATTTCATTGGTCAATGAGGATACCTCAACCATTGCCTTAAGTTCTGACGAAGAAGAGTCAGCTGAGCATCCAACTGCACATACCAGGTATGTATATAGTAGTCAGTACAACCATGACTATTACTTTAGTAATAGATGAACAGTGTCACTGTTCAGGATTACAGTACTGGATTAGCAGCAGAAGAACCTTACCTGGTTGTATGATCTGTATGTACTGAATGTTAATGCATTATGTTTGTTCTTCTTGGAGAGTCTGTAATGCAGGCTAGATTGTTTAATACCCGAAAGGCACTTGTAGATTGTATATGGATTATTACGTGTTTTTTATTCCATTTTGATTGGCTGTTACAATATGGGAAATTCGTGGAACCATGTTGATCTGATGTCAAAACTAACAGATTCTAGGATTAGAATTTGTAGGTACTGTATGGTGTCATTCTGCAGCTTAGCGGAGTTGGGGGAGGAGTTGGCTTGAAATAAACATGGCGGCAGCAGAACCGTGAAACACAAATGTGAAAAGAACACTCATTAACAGGACTTTAAAGGGATGGTTCATTGGCAATTTGTCACATACAGAAGAAATTGAGAACACATTGTGTTCTCAATTTCATTCTTACATTGAAACATTGGCACCACAAAACATTCTCTGTGTTTTTACTAGTGATTTGTTGTCTATGTATTACATGCTCCATGCATAATAAAACAATTACCGAGTTCAGTTTTTGCATGATATTGAGGGTTATCAAGTCCTTATGTTGTGTTATATCCGCTTCATCCTTCGGCTTCAGCTGATAACATAAACATTCATGCGATAATATTGTTATTTATTTGAAAATCTGTATCTATGGGTAAACCAAAGATTTCCTAAAATGTTTCAAGATTCAAAATCTTTGCGCATACTGTACTTATTACCCCTTTCACCCCAAGCCGTGAAATGTTGAGAAATTCAAATTTTATTCTGGCTAATTGCAGTTGACTGGTTTAGTACTGTACGTGGTGAGAACAATTTAAGGGTTACATGTGTATAATAGTTGAAATGCACTGCCAAGCAGGTAGAGTACTGTAATACATGTACATATCCAGGGTACAGTAGGTAACATTGTAATTTATATAAGATCACGACTTATTGCAATTTCTTACAGTACTATATTATTCATTAGGGGTGACGCATTTCAACTACGGGATGTTTTAAAAGAAGTACAGAATAATGTTGATTTGGACAAGCGTTCGTACATCAATGTTCGTCGTGGTCACATATGGGAAGATACCTGTCGGTACCTCTCAAGGAAGAAGTTCAATCCCAAGGCAGTGATTTCAGTAAAATTCGCTGATGATGATGGCTCTAGTGAGGGTGCAATCGACGCCGGAGGTCCCTGTAGGGAATTTCTGAGGTTAATTATTAAAGCTGCCAATGAACACTCAGGGATTTTCAGAGGAAACCTGGATCAAAGATCGCTATTCCCAAATGCTTCAGGTACTGTACAGTATAGACTTTCTATGAAAGTCTTTTTTTTTTGGTGTCGGAGAGCTGCAGTGACATATCCAGACCAATAGCCAAGAAATAATGACGTTTAGAATGTCGCTGTTCTGCGAACCCCTTACGAGAAAATCCTATAGGAATTCCTATAGGAATGGGCCAAAATCTAAGAGGAATAAATTTCCTAATTCCTATAGGAAATTTCTTGTTCTTACAGGATCCTATAGGAATTTGGGCCAAAATCTAATAGAATTCCTATTGAAAAGATTCAAACACAAAGGTTTTATGTTGCGATGTGATTTATAGAAATATAAAATAGATGAAAAGCCTGAGAAATCAGTAATACCGGTACATAATGTACATTGTAGACTGTACATGTGCTGTGTCTCTATGTGAAGAAGTAGTAATGTTATACTGAACATACATGTAATATTTTTAATCAAAGCTTCTTTATCATACATCACAAGAAGCACAGCAAAAAGTTTAGGCCAACTTGAGCAGAAGAAACATGTGTTTGTTTGCATACCAACCCTTTAATATCATCTCAGATCTGTTGACATTAAACTTTGTGAACACCCCTACCTCCGCGTCAAACAATTCACATCAACATTTTCAAGTGAGACTTAAATCCCTGCATGTGAAACGACGAGCAGTTTTGTTGCATAAAAAGGTTGTATAAAATAATGTGATCGACTTGTGGCAAGTCTAGATACAGTACTTAGTTCAATATTATAAGATGTACTTGTCCAAATAAATGCTAGAATGAATGTAACCTGGTGATATTTATCAGATATTGATCACAAAGTTATATTGAATGTACAGTATTCGAAGTAATGGCTCAAAATCCCAAGATTTTCAAGAGAATTTCGTAAGATTTCCCACGATTTCCTTGCGATTTTTAAGTGATGTTCAGGATTCTCTGAAATTTTGCAAACATTTAGATTGTCTTGGAAATCGTGAAAAGATCTTGAAATTTTTTGGTCAGAAAATTTTAAAGAAACGCTCCTCTCGCTTTTAGTTTCTCACAACTATCACATATTTCAAACTGACATACGGCAACCAGGTGAATAATCACACATAGTATGATGCTACTCTGGTTTAAAAGTTGATGAACGTAACTAGAAGTTAACATTCACGACCAAACGAACGTTAACTTCTAGTTACGTACATCAACTTTTAAACCAGAGTAGCCTCATACTACTGTATGTCTAATCACTTATTTCTCAACATTTGCAAACTATTTTTATACTGTGATTCTTTACAGCTCGTGCAAAGAATTACTATCACCTTGTTGGGCTGGTTATTGGTTGGTCACTTCTCCATGGTGGGCCAGGGGGGAATTTCTTCAGCAAAACGTTGTTCAATTCCATTGCATATGGAACTACATGTAAGGATGTTCATATGGAGGATATTCCAGACAGCATGGTGTTGGAAAATATGGTTAAGGTATTGATCTATTACAGTAAGCTTTATTTTCTAAGTGTCACACTGGTGCAGTATGACATTACCACAAAAACCCTATTCTATTATTTTGTTGCAGGTTAAATCGTCCAACACACTTGAGGAACTCAATGATTTTTTGCGAGATGAGTACCTTCAATGTGTACTTGAAGTGCAAGGACATGCTCTTCAGGCTGCAAATTTTGAAGAAAAAAATTAATTTATCAGTGCTATTTGCCAGCACATCTTAATTGATAGCACTAGGTATCTTTTGGATGAAGTAACAGATGGGCTTCGCGTTACCGGTCTCTTGGAAGCTGTTAGGAAGCACCCACGGCCATTTACTGAAGTTTTGTGCAGAAAGGAAACAGCACTTGATGCGGAGATGGTGGATATTATGTTCGAGGTTCACCTAGCAGAGAAGGGAACAAATGTCCGTGAGCACCAAGAGAGAGAGCAGTAGTCTTTTGGCGTGACTATTTGCAAGATTGTGCAGGTATGTGTATTTTTAGGATTTGTGAATCGGACAAACACGAATCCTTAGTCTTTAAATATGTGGCACCCATTTTCATTTATTAATGTACCGTCAGTATAATTCAGGTATTTTTTAATAATATTTTCAGATCATGAATCCAGTGCAACACTGCAAGATGTACTAGTTTTTGCAACTGGTGCCAATGAACCACCTCCAACGGGATTCGAATCAGCACTGAACCTGGAGTTCACAATTGGGAAGTTTCCAATTGCAAACACATGTGGCTTGACACTTCGTTTACCTTTACAGCACACTGAATACAATGTATTTAAAGAAGCAATGGACTTTGCTATTTTAAATTCTCCATGTTTTGGCCAGCCATAGAAGTGACTGGTTAAGAGTATTTTGGTATGTTTACTGTATTTATAAAGATAAGCTTTTTGCAGTTTTTGTTACTTTTAATTAAGTGTTTGAACATAAAGTACAGTACAGTAGTGCATTTACACTATTCTAATACAGTGTTTACAATACTCTTTATTTGTTTTCTTAATTTTAGTTGAGTAATTGAAGGGACTTGTTGCATAACTTGCTTGTACTGTATGCATAAGGGAGAACCTCAGTGTGTTTGTCCTGTATGTGTGGCATAGTTATGCCCCACAAATCAGATTTTTGGGCTTGTGACAAGGTTTCCTTCACTATACATGTATGCAAGAGAGCATTTGTCCTTTCCAACATTTCATGCAACATGTCTCCACAATATTCTGCTTTAGTCACTCATGTGTGCAAATTACAACACTGATCTGTACAAAACTGGACTGTGGGTGCCCCCTCATTGTTCAATTTTGGCGGATTTGTGGGGCCTTCTACACATGGAAGCCACTCAGTGACTACTGATCTCACAGTTTTGCTTGCATGCTCTTGATGAAAATAAACATTTTAACCCTGAATACTGCAGGATAACCAGGTCCCATGTTGGGGACACTTTTCATGACGCCAAAGCAATTGGAGCAATCAGTAATCTAGTTATATATAGATCAGTGGTCATTCCATATCTGTAAATTGGTAAAAACGAAGATTGTAATTATATTAAAACATAAGACATCTAGATGTTACACTGTATAAAATTAAAGGTGTACTTTTTTAAATAAAAAAGACATGATACCGTTTACGTGTATGTACATAGAAAACAAAATTTCAATTTCGACAGTGCATTAGCAGAAACCCTCTAAAGCAATGCCGTATTAGGGCTGTTTATATGAGAGCCGATAATTATGATGTGGCATACATGTACACAGGATGCACCTTACATGAGATTCCAAATGACCCACTTATACAGCATTTTGAGTAAGACATGGCTTGTATAAGATGTACACATAAGTTTTAATTTGTACTTTTTAGATGAACAATCTTTGTCTTATGTACAGTAAGGTGTGTCCTGTATAAACCATGTCTTATTGGCTTTCACCATACTGTCCTATTATTGTCATATTATTATTGTCCTATTCCTATTGGCCTATTATTATTGTCCTGTTGCTAGTTGTAAACAAATAATTTTTTAAAAATCATTTGAGAAAATAATTTTGAGAAAATTAGTTTTGAGACGGGACATGTAACATGCATCTTGCAACAAATTGAATTGTATGGCGATAAAGTTCTTTGCCGTCCCCTTCAGATAATGGGTCAACAAGATTCTGAAGTTCAGTAAATGCAGTGTCAGAGAGGGGGTTAACTATTTCTGGGACTGGCACGTGTGGGATATCAGAAGTGATAAGATCATCAATATTGACTCCATAATTAGGCATATCTTCAGTACGTCCACCAGTGTGAAGTTCAGTCAAATGTATATTTGTCCAAAACATTTGAGCAGGTGTGTCGTTTTTCTCGGTTGACACCTTATGACTGTTATGCGCAGCCACAAATTCAGCAAGAGCTTTGTTGATGCGTCGCAAATACACATAGTGGAGACAGAACAGATCAGTGTCATTGAGAGGATCAAGTATACCCTCCCTTTCAAGTTGGTAGAAATCTGCTTTGAACACAGCAACCACCTGTTCATTAACTGTTCTATTATGGCGTTCAATTCTTTGGTTGTGGACGGAGCTCCCAACAATTACCGAATGAGCTTCATCCCCCCAGAATGCTGTCATGTCCGTCCAGATATCGACGTTCTCTCCTCCGTGATCTGTTCGGACACGAATCGGTCTCCGATACTTCGAGATAGCTTCTTGAAACTGCAAAAAAACTGTTTCAGCTTTGTTGTTTTCTGAGCAGCGACAAAATGTTACCAAACGACTGAAACCATCAATTCCATGGTGTATCACAAAGCGCCAGCGAATCATTTTGTGATTACCATCGATGTGCCAGAGATAGTTTGGGCAGGGAACATTATAGACACGCCGGTTGATAGGTGGTCGTTTTCTGGTAGAAACAGATGGGTCGATATTGTGAATTGCCTTCCTTACTCGGTTGCGTTGGACATGCACACCTTCCGCTGCCAAATGACCTTGAACCATTACTTCCCCTGCATTTGGATGATGAGGTTTGATCGAAGCAACCGTCTGCAGAAGCCCATCTTCTGACACGTCTGTGTATCCACTGGACGTTATATCGTAGTTCCTTATAGCTTCATATACTACAGGCCGAGACACTTGTAACTCTCTAGCAACTCTAGAGATTGGCAGCTTAAGTTTTAGCAGGTTTTCCAATCTTTCCTGTGATATGATCGTCATTGGCCTACCTGCTGTCCTATGTAGAGGAGAAGAGGTTGGTTGTCAATCTTGTTAAAAACTATCAATACTGTACTTCAAGGCAAAATCAGCTTACTGTAAAATGCTCTATTAAGCGCCCCCCCCCTCTTTTAAGCCCCTTATCAAATTTTGTATTAAGGCCCCTCACTATTAAGCCCCCCCTGAAGTAGTGTTCATAATGATGCATGTTGCACCCCCCCCCCCCCATCCATAGAAGGCAATATAAAATGTGGGACTCGCACTGAATCAATGCACATGCACCATGGCCTCCCACATTCGGTAATTGATATGTTTTATGGAAAACCTTTGTTGGCTAATAAGAAAGTTATTGAACCCTAACCCAAGGTCTATTACCTGAATTTTAAATACTGTAGTACCAGAAGGATGTAATGTTGCCAGGGAGATGACAACATGGTGAAATCATAAAAACATAAAAGGAAAATGATCTTTTTTCCCCTTCAAAAACCAAGTGTTTTTGCATGCTATGCTGCAGTATGTACTACCTATTTAACTTCTATAATTTTATTGAGTTTATCACAAACTAATTTCTATTACTGATACCTTGGGACTGAATTACTTCCCCTTTCCTCAGTGGCACTGTGATCTAGTGCTGTTTCATCTGCATTAACGATACCGGTGATTGTTGTCTGGTTGCTAATAAAATCCTATCAATGTAAAATATTGACATTAATAAAACAGGTTGCAAGTCTGTTACTGCTAAATGACTCATTACATGGAAGTACATAATATATACACCCTTACTTATATATATTCACACAAATACATACAGCAGAATTCTCATGGAATCCTCCCACATGCTTGTGCCACATGCTTGTGCCATAATATACATGAAAAAACTTCTCAATTCTGATTGGCTGAGAGTAGTGCAGTTTTGAGGAAATACAGTGCAGAAAAAAGGAAATACAGTGCAAATTTTTAATTTTTTTAATTTGCACAAAAATCATTTTTGACTAAAAAAAAAGCTCTTCCTGTTAAAGTTTTTTCATGTATATTATTAATAAATAAGTAATAGCATGATTTCTCATGCAATTGAAAAAAACACACTCGTGTGTTTTTCAAAGACCTCAAATAGCACTTGTCCTTTGCACTTGTGCAATTTTGATAGTCTTGAAAAACTCACTCGTGCATGTTTTTTCCAAATTGCACTTGAAACCATGCTATTACCTATATATACAAACAAGGGCAGCTATTTAATATTTCTTTATATTTGGTATACTACCATTCATATGGATGCGTTTAACCCATTACCACCCAGGAGGCTCCATTAAGGCGTTAAATAATCTGGTAATGGTCAGAGTCAAAACGTCTCATATTAGCCACAGTAAATACTAAAAGCTCAACTAGTCAAACGGGAATTAAAGCTAGGGTTAATAAACAATGTAGTAGCCAGGGTTGATCAGGTGCCCAGATACCAAACAGGCACCCGGGATTTTTTGTTAAGGTGACTCAACCAGGGTCTTAGCCAGCCAACCATCATTTGGACAACCTTTAAGTATTTTGGATGCCCAATTTAGAAAACAGCTTTTACATGTCCGCTTTACAATTTGGACAATTGATGTACAGTAGAGACTAGAATGAATAAAAGTATCAATCAACAAGTGCTGGTGCAGGCACTTTTATAACAAATGTACAGGGTACAGTAAACTGTATATTTCCTAGATTTGCCCTGGTTTTTCCCTAATTTCCAGTTTTTTAGCTATTTGGGAGCGGCAACCCCACCCCCCGGCCTTGCATGCATATGAACTACGATGTCTAGTTTTGTGTCTTTAAATTGGCGAATTCAAACATTCAATGCATGCTTTGAACAAAATTCAATAATTACCTGTTGCGCATTTGTTACCGTGGCGAGAGTTGCTTGGTTACACGGTCTTTGCGTTCCAGTGCCAGTGGGAGTTACATTAGCAGTTGTCGTTGCCGTTGAGTTTATCTCCGAGCGCGAGCGAGTTGCGTCAGTTGGTCGCTGCGAATTTCGAAGAAAATACATGTTTTTCATTCTGCTACAAGAAATTCTGAATGCCTTATTCAGTATTCCTCACTTACCTGTGGAAACGATGAATTGATTGCCTCGTTGACAGCACGAGAAACGGCTTCTGAGATTGTACGCGACAGACTTTCACGATCAGCCATATTTTAATAATAAAGTAGGCTTCACGGCTTGGTAACCAGGTCTTCCCGCCAATAATAAATTTACACTTGGCGCGTTACGTCTCGCTGTTTGTAATTTTATTATATATAAATAATGTTTTTAGACATCGTTCATTCCATTATATGTAAATAATGAATTTGGGTACATGTGTTACTTTTCCTTATTTATATATCATTTTTTTAAGACGCCTATTTTATTATATGTAAATAATAGAACTAACCATGTTAGCTTTTTCTTATTTATAAATAATTTTTTGCGATGGCATCCATTTCATTATATATAAATAATGAATTTCTAGTTATTGACGGTTTACTTATATATAAATAATCAGCGTAAAAGTAACTGATTATATGTAAATAATTAAAAAAACACCATAATTATTTATAAATAATTTATAAACACGTTTGATTATTAGTAAATAATAATATTGCAACTTTAATTATATATAAATAATAACTTGAATACCTTAATTATTTGTAAATAATGAAGTCCGTTTAAATTTATTATATATAAATAAGCGTTTCTTTTCAATCACTTATTTGTATATAATGGAAAACATGACAACTATTTTGCTAAATAATAAATTTACACTTGGCGCCCCATATATATACACATACATATATATATATATATATATACACATACATATGTACATAGCAATGTGTATGTCTAACATGCACATTTTTTCTTAACTTCAGAGGGACGACGGCATGGTGCAGGCATATTGGCAGATTCCGAACTTCTGCAAGATCTTGAGCAGAATGCATTTGCCCCAGATGGAACACCAATGTGTCTTTATGGTGACCCTGTGTATCCCCTCCGGGTGCACCTCCAAGCCCCTTTTAGAAATGCAGTATTGACCCCACAAATGCAAGATTTTAATCGATCGATGAGTGCAGTACGCATTTCAGTTGAATGGCTCTTTGGAGACATTTCCAATTACTTTAGGTTTATAGACTTCAAAAAGAACTTAAAAATTGGGCTGAGTTCTGTAGGAAAAATGTATTTAGTGAGTGCAGTGCTACGTAATGCATTGACTTGCCTTTATGGAAATTCTACATCAAAATACTTTAATTTGGTCCCACCAGACCTCCAGGAATATTTTGTATAAAACAACAATGTAATGGAAAAGTTATTTAATTTAACAAAACATCAAAATTATTGTCAAAGACAAAGTTTTTTGTAACAAATAATAATAAAAAATGCAAAACAGTTGTAAAAATGTAAACTTATATCAGATTGTTGCTTTTTGCCATACATGTATACTCATTTTTTGGAAGCAACTTTATCTAATAACACAAGAAATAACTGATTTTGTCTCTGTTGCTGTTCCATCTGCTGTGCTAGCATTGTTTGCATGACTTGCATGTTATTTTGTTGTGTTTCTCTCTCATGTTGCATCATTGTCATAAATTCATGGTGTCGTGTTGCCTCAGTCTCTTGTTGCTTCACCTTCAAAGCCATTTCCTCTCTCATCAAAGACTGTTGAGCTTCACTTTTCTCTTTCAGGTAAAGTAAGGTTTCATTGCCAGACCGTCTATTCTTTTTATTAGGAGTGCCTTTTTCCTCACCATTTCTTCTTTTTGTCTCTGCTAACTTTTCCATGGCCTTTGCTCTGATATCTTGGGCATCTACTACCTGACCAACAGCAATTTTCTGTTTATTTTCTTTATCTTCTTTCTCAGCATCCTCAGCAGCATCTTCTTTCTCTATTATTTCCTCTAATGCTGTTTCTATTTCAGTCATATTCGTGGCTATACCACTGGCTTTCTTCTCATATTTAAGCTTGGCTCTCAACCGGTTTGAAAGCTTGGTGTATCTATCTCTTACTGCTCGCTGATCCAAATCTGCCTTAAAAGGTGGTTCTGAAATCTTTGAAAGATGACAGGCTATTGTTTTCCACAATTTCCCTCGTTGTATAGTACCTTTTCTAGTATTTACAAATGGATCAACTGTCAGTATCTCTCTGCACAATAATATGTCATGGTTATCAGTCCAAGTCATTTGGTTCCTTTACCCACTATAAATACCAAAAGATAAGCAAAATTTCAGTTATATATACTAGTTTATTTAATAGTATTCTCTCACTTTTAATACAATACTAATATTAAATACCATTAAATCACTCAGGAAATATCACAAACATTTCAGCAGTGTAAAATAAATCATATTTTCGATTAAAAGCTGTGATTGTAAACTAAAACGTTTTGTTCTCAAGAAAAATCATCTCATCGAAATGGACAGGAAAGGCTTTGTCAACCACTGAAAGATGAAGGCTATGAATTCAACCACAGAACGAGTGCATGCATGACAAGATTAGTTTGAAACTGATGTTTATGCGGATTTAAGTAACTACAATCAAGAAAAATTAGACGAAAGAAACAATGCCAAATATCGATGAAGGTACTTACGATGAACTTGTTCATTGGAGGCCATCCGAAAGTGAACTTGTGGAGGTACTCATAACTTTCTTAAAAGTCTCTGTTAAAAGTGATCTTTTATTCAAAGAAAGTAATAAGAATTAAAGAATAACGTTTGAGAATGATTTCTCGTAAATAAAAAGCGTTGTAATATAACATAAGAAGCCAAAATTCGAAGTCAAATCTCACCTTGCTACGACGACGTCAAAACACCTGAAAACACGTCGTAGCACAGACCGCTACGACACAATAAATTTTGGACATGCGCAGTAGTGCTAATTTGCGATTATTTACTTCCGGCGTAAGTCGTCGTCGCAAAAAAACAAGAAATCTTAAGGTCCTTAATAAGATTTATATTTCCGGCGCGCTGTAATTGACAGTTTGGGCTTCTCGTTTTAAAAGCGAATAACTCTTAAACCAGATCTGGGCCACTTCTATTTTTTCTTGGGCCAGCGAGACGATAGAATGAGCTTCATTTTGATATATAGCAAAGGCATTAAAAAGTAAAGGAAGCCATCGAATTTTTCCCCCAAAGCGGTCCCGGCGAATTTGATCTATTTGTTTTACCTAAAAAGTGGATACTTTATATTAAATCGTTATTTTTTCCCTCAACAAATTGTTCAAACGAACGCCATTAATCTTGAACCCGAAAGATAGAATAATAAGCTTTAATTTGGTGTATCGTGTGTGCCGATCAGTTGATTATTAAGGGAATTATTTAAGGTGAAATATTTGCTTTGCGAATCCGAGGCCGAATCTGAGGCTACCTTCACACTGGTCAAATGTTGATGGTCGCTACTGTCGCTCTATCTTTACGGTATTGAGCACTTTTCGACATTTCGCGAACAACACTTTGTTTGTTTGAATATATATATATATATATATATATATATATATAGTTCAATCTACAGACACGGTGTTTCGCTGGAACGATTGGAACAATCTGAATGAATTTCTATGAAGGCCCGTTCTGGTCAAAATTGCTTATAAATAATTATACTTGCACATATTAGCATTAATTTCCGAATTGTGAATTTATTTCTGGCTGGCAAATTTATTTTTAACGGTGTGAATTTACTTTTGATGTGCGAATATATTTTTGATATGTGAATTTATTTTCGATATGTGAATTTATTTTTGATATGTCAATTTATTTTTGGTATATGTGAATTTATTTTTGGTGTGTCAATTTATTTTTGGTGTGTCAATTTATTTTTGGTATATGTGAATTTATTTTTGGTGTGTCAATTTATTTTTGGTTCCATGATGCATTGCGCGCTTGTGATTGCTACGTACACAGGGCCTTCTCAGAGAAGACCCTGGGTACGAGGTTGGCGAACTGAATGGGCACGAGAATGGCCCAAGTACATCCCGCCATTTTGTACTTTTTGTCCATGACGAAGTATGGATGAATCTGTTCGAGGTAGAATATCAGAAATAGCACAAAATGCCATTCAAGAAGTCGGTAGAATATCGCAGCTTGCGACAGGAAGCTCCACTGGCTCCAGTCGGATTGAAAGTCCCTCGCCTTCAGGTCTCTCTGGTTCGTCAAGAGGTACTCAGCCAAGTACAGGTAATTCGAGACCGAGTGACAGAAGTGCGTTGAACGAGTTACGAAGCAGATTTCCCACTCTTAGTTCTTCTAATGGTTCCGATAGGCCGCGTACTGGATCGAATAGGCGGAGAAACAACAGCAGTGCTGGTCGGCCGGGCAAGGACCTTGTGATAAAGGACATTGTTGTTGTTGGTGCACAAGTAGATCGAACACCGCTCGGTCGCCATGACAGAGTGAAACTAGAAAGAAAGAATCGGGTAATTACTGGCTTTACTTTTAACAAAAGTTGGGATGAAAAGACCTTGTATAAAAAGGTAAAAGAACAATTCCCCGAGGACTGTAAAAATATGGACTTCGACTTCGTGAAAAACTGCTATGGAACACTAGTGAAACCAACATTACCCTCTGGTGTTAAGATTGATGGCAATATTCTGTTGAAATCCATTAGCCACTTCGGAAACTGCACGGGTCTGGGTACGAACTTATACCCGCGCGGAATTATGGGACTGTTATGGGGGACGCTTTGCACAGTTGTTTACGCAGTTTTATAGAAGGTCAAAAGGAAATATTTTTAAAAAATCGAGGTAACGTGTTTTAAAAAAACATGGTTCTGAAGTGGAATTGTTGTGTGCCGTTGTGTACTAACAACTGGAGAAACAGTAAGAATATGAAAGTCCACGCAATACCTAGTGACGAGAAAATTCGAAAGGAATACGTGAGACTGATAAGAAACAGCAACCTTTCCAGTTCTTCTGGCACAAAAATTTGTGGTCAACACTTCACTGGAGGAGAAAGAATCGCCAGGAATCAACTGCCAACGATATTTCCTTGGACCAATAGCGTACAACCTCGCCGAGAAATAGTGAAACATGCCCTGGAGCCTTCGACTTTGAGGAAAAGGACTGCCTCGGGTGAAATTCGTACGTCCATTATCAGAGTATTCCCGGAGGAAGATACGACCGAGGAAGATACTACCGAGGAACAATTGCAGCCAGCGAACGAAGCGACAGTAGAGGCCTATTCCGAGCATACTTCTGCAGCAGAGAATGTGGAACTTAACGACACCAACATCGATGAGCAATCCACCGAAAATAAATTTCTTCGGGAAGAAATAAAAAGATTGAAAGTAGAGCTGCAGGTAATAAAATATAAACAAGAAAATGAACCTTTGTTTAACATTGACAATTTCCAGAACAGTGATCGAGACATTTCATTTTATACTGGCTTTCCAAACTATGACACAATGAAGCTGTGCTTCAATATCTTACAGCCTAAACTGTGTAACATTAGTTATGGGAACCACACAAGAAGTCAGTTTGACCTCTTGGAGCATCAACGACCTGGCAGGCGTATAAAATTGTCACCATGGCAAGAATTTACCATGGTCCTAATGCGCATACGATTGGGTTTGTTTGCCAAGGATCTTGCACACCGGTTCCAGGTAGCCGAGAGCACTGTCTCCACAATATTTCGAACTTGGATACAGTTTATGAGGGCAGAGTTGGAACCTGTCTGTATTATTTGGCCATCTAAGCAGCAAATCAAGCATTACATGACAGCTGTGTTTAGAGAGTTTTACCCTGATTTGGTGTCAATCATTGACTGTACTGAGATTTTTATGGAGTGTCCATCTGGGTTGGATAATCAGTCAGCTTGTTATTCACAATATAAATCGCACAATACAATGAAAGGGCTTGTTGGTATTACACCAAATGGAGTGATATCATTTGTCAGTGATTTGTATAGTGGATCGATTAGTGATATTGAAATAGTCAAGAAATCTGGATACCTTGAAAAACTTAACAGAGGAGATTATGTTATGGCTGACAAAGGATTCACAATTCAGGATGACTTAGCTACTGTTGGTGCTCGCCTTGTCATGCCAAACTTCCTCAAGTCAAAGGACCAGTTCTCAAAATTAGAGAATGACCACAATAAGAAAATTGCTAGTTTGAGAATCCATGTCGAGCGTTGCATGGAAAGGCTAAAAAATTGGCACTTTTTTGATAGGCCAGTACCTATTACCCTGCATGATATAGCACCAGATGTATGGATAGTAGTAGCATGTTTATCAAACTTTTTGCCACCCCTTATTGATTAGTGATAATAATAAATATATTGTGTATTAAAAAATTATTTCCATCATGAAAATATTGAAAATAATTATAATAGAAAATAATTCATATATTATTTTGTTCCCAATTTATTATTCTTATTTATTGTGTCATTAAATGATTGGTGGAAAGTATGTTCAAGCCATTATGCCTAGATAGCCGCATTGTTTTTATCTTGTCATATTTAATTTGATGCTGGAAAGTTTACTTGATCTGGCTAAATAAACACTAAACTGAATTATAGTCTGGTTTGTTGATATTTAATAATTGACAATCATATCCCAAATATTTACAAATTCTAAAAAACTATTAACATGAAAATTCAACCAGTAACTTTGTCCCTTTTTACATTTATGCTTACATTTATGCTTTTTACATTTATTGCCAACTACTTCTGGCAAAATATGCTTGAAATAGAAAGTTGTTAATTTAGCAAGCACATCACACCAAAAAACTGAATTAAACATAATTACATCTATGTGCATCCAGACACCATTACAAACACTAAAATGACAATACAAGGTACCCGTACAAAACAACTGCTGCTGGATCTGGGTGTAGTATTGGTGATTTGTGTTGATCACCAGTTTGCCTTGCTGCTTCTTGTAAATGTGCAATCTGCACAAAGTATCTTCAAAGGATTCCCCCTCTTTCGAAGTAACTTTCTTTACTTCGATCACCCCTCTCCCATTGTGAATACACCCATCAGGCGATGCTCCAAGATATGGATGGCTTGTGGAAACAACAAATCCAGACTTTGTCACTTTATTTCCACTAGCACATTCATATTTTCTAATTATCTCACTTTCCCATTCCACTCCCTCTCTCATAGCTCTGGTTTGAACATTGCCATTGTATTGCAAAACAGATGCAATGGCTTTAGTTGGACTAGTTGTGTCCTTTAGCAGGCACCGCTTAGCCTTCGAGGCAGTTATTCGGGGTTGACGAATGGTGAACCATAGCTTAGATTTCTGCTGGTCGGCTGTGAGTCTTTCAATTTCTTCTTGTTGGGTACCAGATTGAAATAGTCGTTGCTTCACTCTCTCAGCCCTCTCTTTAATTTCAGTCATCGAAGATGGACCAATAGCCTGGGGTGAAGTAAGGTTCCATCTTGATTCAGTAGGTTCTGGGTCTGGTGTTTGAGTTTGGTTGCACAAAGTAATCCCAGGTAGTTCCTGAGGTAGGATCAGGGACAGTCCAATGATTTTCCCAGTTTTCTGTTCAACTTTTTTTACCTCCTCTAGTATCCCAGCAAGTGTTCCTTGTGTAGTCGTCCTGTTGTTTTCTGCTCTTACATCATTCATAAATTGACTTTTCTGCTTTTCGCTTCTTCTCCTTTCCCCATTCGTGCTTGATAAATTGCATCGATCGCAATGGTGAAGGCTCAATTTTCTTAGCACGAGGCACATTCCACTTACACGGTTTGGATGTACATGGTAGCTCCTCATCCTTTTCTTTATCCTCGTTTGCTCGACCATAGTTTTCCACGGCAAACAAGCTAGCAGTAACATGGTTCCATCGTCCATCAATGCCAGCTGGACAACCACAGGATGCACAATGGACATTTCCATTTTCCTTCAAAACAATCTTAACCGAGTATATTTTCCCTTTCTTCATAAAGGGTAAAACCTTGCTCAGTATGTAAAATAATTTGCCCTGTTGCTGGGCAAACATTTGAAGAACATGGCCAGACTTGAACATGTTATAACCTTTGACCAAAGGCTTCTCAGTGGATAGTTGGTTTCTCAGTTCAACATCTTCAAACATATATTTCCACAAGACGTTGTGCCGAAATCTTGGGATGCAACTAAGGTCAGGTTCGAAACCAGATGCTGGAAAGTTCTCATCTGGTGAAGGAATGTCAGTCAACAGCCCAAGCTTTAATTTCTTCTTGGCTATATTTAAGCCACCGTCTGGGTCAACTAAATTTACTGCCAGGCCATTTTCCACGTAGTTTTTAACTCTAAAGTTACATAATTACAATTATATTAATACTGTGTAATAAGACAAAAACCGATAAATAATTATTATAGTCTATACCTTTGAATAAGATCAGCTTTTTTCCCAGATACTTTGGCTCCACGGCACAATAACCAGCGTTTCAAAATAACCACACTGCAACGTTCAACCGGCTTTAGCAAGGTCGCTCCAGGGATATCGTTTTCTTCCAGCAAAAACTCTTCGTTTACAACTGTGTCTTTGTCGCCACCATTCAAATTTAAATCAATATTTTCTAAAAACTCTTTTGTTATCGAAATTTCGCTTTCACTCTCAGCCATCGCTTTGTCGGACAGAAGAACGCGTCGCCCATAACAGTCCCACAATTCCGCGCGGGTATAAGTTGGTACCCAGACCCGTGCAGTTTCCGAAGTGGCTAATTGCATCGACGAGTGTTGTGTACGTTAGACTGTTTGCAGATGATTTTGATAACAGTGAAGATTCAGAACCTGAGACAAACCCACTTGACGTCCTTGAACGTGTGAGGTCTTTTGAACACTCTTCAAATATAGAAGATACAAATGAGGAAGACCATGTACCTGTACTTGAACAACCTGATATTGTTATTGAAGAGCTGAGAGAAATTAATGAGTTCACCAAACAAATAATAAAAGAATGTGAACATAGTCAAAATCCAGTAGAAATCGTAAAGTGTGTTCAAGACAAAATTCTTACTGGTAGACAATTAGAGATTACAGACCCAAGAAGTGAAATTGAAGGAGAAACTAATTTTATATTGGTTGACAGAGAAAATTTCTTTCAGACAGGCTTGGATGAAATATCAAATTTAACCAACTTGAGGAATCCTATTGAGGTCAACTTTATAGGAGAGACTGCTCGAGACTATGGGGGTCCTCGGAAGGTATTTTTTCGTTTGATGCTTACTGATGTCAAGGAGAAGCTATTTGATGGAGGCCTTCGGCCTGATTTGGCTGAAAACTACACAACGTGTGGTGTAGTCATGGGGCTGAGTGTCTTACAGAATGGAAAGATACCTCAATTTCTCCCAGAAGAAATGCTGAATACAATTGTGGGTGAGGCCTCTTTATCACCATGTATAACAAATCTGCAAAAAGGTTTGTGTAAAGTTGGAATTCTCCAGCTGATGATCAATCTACCTCAATTTTTGCACTTATTCAGGCCTTCTGATGCAAGTGCTCTTACTGTCAAGAAACTTGTGCATCTGTTGAATCCTAGTTTCAGTGATAAAGGTTCAAATGCAAGGAAGCACCAGAAAGAAGTGTATAATGCATTCATCAGATACATCAGAGAAGTCTCTGCTGGACGAAGAGAGGCAGGTTCAGTTACCCTCATCCTTGGCCACATTTTACAGTTTGTCTGTGGAACTGATGAAGAGCCAATGTTAGGATTTGCAAAGTGTCCTGAAATACACTTTGTGGAATACCACAATGCATATTTGCCTTCTGCAAACACTTGTATAAATGTTCTTAATCTACCACGTCCCAGTATTACTAACAATCTTCCTCCAGATGAGGTACTGTTCAACCTCTATGATTATTCCTTTGGCAGTGCATATTTTGGAATTGTGTGAAAAATAATAGTCCAATGTGGATTTTCTTACTTACCATAGAACTTAAATTTTGTTAAGTGATTCCATTGACATTGATTCTATTGACATTATTAACTACACTGTGTGCCACTTTTTACTAGGGAAACCATTGTTAAGGTTTCAATTCCAGTAAGGTTTTAAGTTATGTTAATTTACAGTAGGTAGATACTGTACTTGTGATATGGCATGTTGTTAATTTGTTTGAAAGTTCCATTTTTTGATATTTTAATTTGTGAATATTTCTGTTTTGTTTAACAATAAAAGTCTTACATATTTAATATTACTGCTAGCTTGCATTATATGCAGGCTCTTGGGGAGGGGAGGCCCTGGGGGGGGGGGGGGGACTTGGGAAAGAGGGGATAGTCTGCCTGCAAGCCCTGGTACTTTTGATCACTGGTACCCATGAATTGTAATTGGTCCTCCCCCTCCCCAAGAGCCTGCAATGGAGACTACATACAGTACTTTCATATGTATATTACTGCCTTCAAGAAGTTGTTAGTGTGCATGAATTGGCCAAGTACAACCCATTTATTATTTTATTCTGTAACACTTAACTGTAACACCAGATGATTTTCACTCATCAAAGGGAGACCCTTGCTGTACTTCCTTGTCCCTCTGGACTCAGGTAGGCTTACTTGTAACTGGTGCACAAATAAAATCTTACTTAAATATAAAATGTTTAAAAGATTAGATGTCAAAGTTCACTGGTCCCTAATTAATCAATATCCATCATTTTATAGTAAAACTACAGTATCCCTGTTCTTGCACAGCAAATATTTCCATCAGGTTTACATCATGATTTTTGTTTGTGAATTGATAGAAGCAAAGTACGGTACTATTGTCAATTTTATTGTTGACCATTGTCGACATTCATGCATTTATGTACAAATCAGTATTATTTAATCCTCCATATCTTGGTTTTGCAGCAATTCAATGCATCTCAAATAAGTCAACTGACCATGATGTCCATCATTTGTCATTGGATCAGGTAACTGCACCATTAGTTCTTCAGTAACTGTAATACTTCGTGCATCAACATGAACCTGATAGTCCTCTTCATCTACAGTGACAAATTCTTCTGGGTCAAAGCCATATTGCTCAATTTCATCCTCTGTCAGGGCAGTGTGATTTGAATTAATGTTTTGAAGCATGCCACTTGTCCACAACTGAAGAGGGGTATTGTTTCCTGCAGTTGATACTGGCCTATTGTTCATCTGCGCTACAAATTCCTGAAGAGATCGGTTGATCCTGGGAAGGTAAACATAGTGTAAACTGTATAAATGTGTATCATTCAAAGGATCAAGAATGCCAGCCTTTTCCATTTCACCAAATAAACGGGCATAAAAGCAGAGGACCCCTGCATACACATCTCTGTGAGCTCTTTCCACTCGACAGTTATGCACAGAAGATCCTGTGATGATGCTGCCCCTATCTAGGCCTCTTTTTTCCAACATGAATTGAGCAACCAAGAAATTCTCCATTCCATAGTCACATCTTGCCCTTGAAGGTAATCCATATTTTTGTGTGCCTTCTCTGAAAAGGTCCAAAACAGTTTCTGCTCTATTGTTATCACAGCATCTACAATAGATAAGTAATCGTGAAAATCCATCGATACAAACATGAACAATTAGCTTCCATCTAATGAGTTTGTGGGCTGAATCGAAGTGCCAGGGAGAGTTTGGTGTGGGTACACTGTACTTGCGATGGTAGATCACCAACCTCCACCTCAATGCAGTGCCAACAGGGTCTAACCTTCTTAGGCACTGACTAACTCTCCAGCGTTGAATACGAATTCCACGACTTCTGAGAGCGCCAATAAATCTTCTTCTACCAATATTTGGAGTGAGAAATCCTCCACCAGTGGAGTCTGTATGATCAGCAGCAGTTAGTTCCTTATAGATTGAATCTAAATCATCATCAGACATGCTGGAATATTGTTCAAGGTCATCACTGAGTCCAAATTCCCTACGTCTCCCCTGCAGGGTAGACACACTAACTTGAAGTAACTGGGCTATTTTCTCCCATGAAAAATGCATTGACCTCAAATACTCTATTTGATCTTTGGTTACATTTAAACTTGGTCTTCCAGGTCCCTCTGCACCACTGGGATGCGTAAGTTGAGTTGAAAATGAATCTGAAGGGTTTGCATTAGTTGACGAATTTTCGTATAAAGAGACGAGATAATCATACAAGGACTGGATGTGTCCTAAAAGGTTCTGTAAGCATCCTCTTAGTGAATCATTAGTTTCGGGAACACGGGAAATATCATCTTGCATCAGTATCAGAGTTGCATAACCGTCTTGCAATCGCCGAGATGTTTCCTCGATCAACTCTTCCGTCCAAGTTATCTCTTGTGAAGCAAGAAAGAGGTTAATTACTCCCTTCAAACTTTGAAAGAAAAGGTGCATCCCTCTTTCATTCCTTTCCCGTATTATATGTTGTCTCGGCATAGTTATGTACGAGTTTTGATCCGATTCCGATCTGTCTGAGTTTTGATTTTCTGCTCAAAATGGCCATATTTCCACTCGGGGGCCATTCTCGTGCCCATTCAGTTCGCACGAAAATAGTAGCAATCACAAGCGCGCAATGCATCATGGAACCAAAAATAAATTGACACACCAAAAATAAATTCACATATACCAAAAATAAATTGACATATCAAAAATAAATTCACATATCAAAAATATATTCGCACATCAAAAGTAAATTCACACGTTAAAAATAAATTTGCCAGCCAGAAATAAATTCACAATTCGGAAATTAATGCTAATATGTGCAAAATAAATATGTTTATACCGTAAATATATTTGATTGTAAGAAAATAAATTGGCATTTCTCATCGGAAATAAATTTTGTAAGTATAATTATTTATAAGCAATTTTGACCAGAACGGGCCTTCATAAATTTCGTCAATTACTTATACACATGCGATCATCGGTGACAACCGCATGTGGGACAGCATCGGTGAAGTACATTCAGATATCGTGAAGTGCGCATGGGCCCAGAGTGCTCAAACTTCCACAAGGGTAGTGAGCGTTGCATTATCGCTAATAGGTACCCACGACAACTTCACAGAGTGCTCAACAACACCGAAGTGAAGGAGCGTTCACAGTTCAATCTACAGACCCGGTGTTTCGCTGTACAACAGCTCATCAGTGTAGCTTGGAACAATCTGAATGAATTTCATCAATTACTTATACACATGCGATCGTCGGTGACAACCGCATGTGGGACAGCATCGGTGAAGTACATTCAGATATCGTGAAGTGCGCATGGGCCCAGAGTGCTCAAACTTCCACAAGGGTAGTGAGCGTTGCATTATCGCTAATAGGTACCCACGACAGCTTCACAGAGTGCTCAACAACACCGAAGTGAAGGAGCATTCATAGTTCAATCTACAGACACGGTGTTTCGCTGTACAACAGCTCATCAGTGTAGCTTGGAACAATCTGAATGAATTTCATCAATTACTTATACACATGCGATCGTCGGTGACAACCGCATGTGGGACAGCATCGGTGAAGTACATTCAGAATTCGTGAAGTGCGCATGGGCCCAGAGTGCTCAAACTTCCACAAGGGTAGTGATATATATATATATATCATATATATATATATCATCCGATATGTCCGACCCCGAGAGATCTGTTCTTGCGAAGGGTCTCAAGTTCGTTCCCAACTCCGGGCCCATTGATTTAGTTTCAGTCAAAGAAGACAGTGAAGCTTTTTTCCGCCGTTTACGCCTAAAACCCATTTTCATAATCAGTCCTCCACCTTTAATAAGGATGTCTTTGAGGAAATCAACCCTAAAAAGTCTTCTTGGTCTCCATCTGAAGGCCAATTTTCGTCTCTTGATCTTTTTGTTCGACAGTGCCGCCATGAAATTGACAGATTAAACCATTCACGCCCCAAAACTGCTTGTAACCTCAACAAAGAGGAACTTCTAGCTTTTCAATCATTGCGTGGTCGTAATGACGTTGTCATCAAATCTGCGGACAAAGGTGGTGCCGTTGTTGTCTAGAGATCTGACTTGTACCGACAAGAAGCTCTTCGTCAACTCAGCGATGCCTCCTTTTACACTAAGTTAAACTCCGATTCCACCCCTACTCACCAAAAAACTGTCAAAACTACCATTAACAATCTTATTCAAGCCGGTGAATTGCCTGCCTCTGCCACCAACCTGATAATCACCACTCCTAGAACACCAATTATCTATTTTTTATCTAACAATCCTGACAGGTCGATCGTCTCTGCTTGCAGCTGTCCCACTGAACTAATTTCCAGCTTTTTAGACAATGTTATGTCACCTTTGGTAAGGTTTGGTGGAAAACGCGGGGTGCGGGGTGCGGACTTTGTAAAATTTGTAAAATGTTGTTTTTCTTTCAGTTAATAAGTTAATAAGTTAATAAGTCATAACCGGAATGAGCAGAAATTACAATATTTGATTATCTCTGCGAATGTTGAAATTGCTTCCAAAGTGTAAAATGAAATCATCAGACAGAAAATACCAAAATATAAAAAAAAAAAGCAAGTTAAATTTAAACCTAGGATTAGTACTGAATCGGGTTTTGAACAACTCAGCCCTGGCATCTAGCTGAAATAGGGGCGTCTGTGATGCATAAATTGCATTACATAAACAGACTCTCCTTAATTCCGTGCTGGATTAACAGGTAAGCGCGTAAGCCGCCAAGAGAAGTTGGAAACATACCGCAATAGCTGACAATACCGAAAGAGAACTTACATAATGCTTCACGTTATTATGCAGTCGGGAAGCGTTCTTCTTGTGTTTTAAAATTTTTAATTTTCATCATATAAACAAAGTGTCTGCCCGATATAAGTGTCAGCTTTCCATCAGCTTTGCTCGTCAGATTTCTAATTTGATGAGTATAGTTCTATACCGAGGATGAAGGCTATATGCCATATATATATACCCGAGGGGCCGCAGGCCCCGAGGGCATGTATATGGCTTATAGCCGACATCCGAGGTGTATAACTTACTTATATCATGAATGATAGATGATACCCCTCGTTATTTAACAAAAAAATAGTGTTCTAGATTTAGTTTTAGAGCAATATAGGAGGTCATTTAATATGCAAGGTTGATAACTTATATATCAAAGATAATTTATGCATGAATGATATAATAGACGCTTATGAACCTTGTTAAATATTTCATAAAAATTATGTAAATATATGTAAAAAAACTGAGGAAGAACTAATGCTGTTGGGATACATAAAATAAAATTTAAAAAAAACAACTTTGCTTAAACTTGGAGTGCACCGGAACTCAGATCCTACAGGTTAGTTCCCGTCTGAAATATGATATTTCATAATTCTGGTTCCGGTCGAATCTGATGAAAAACCGTGACCGGAACAGGAACTTTGTCTTGTCTGGAAGATAGCAATCACGTTTATTTATTGGTAAACATCGATCAAATACTTTATACTTAACAATCAACATAGAAATAAGAAATAAGCGCCCTAACTGTCAAGTACTCAATTATCTTTTAATAATTAGTTCCTTAAACAGATTTGAATTTTTTGGTTAACCCAGAAAACATCTAAAACATTGCCTTTGTGCAAAAATTATTTGATATTATGGCTGCGAGTGAAAATCAAGGTAGGTTATGGTGAACTCAATTGCGGTTCTACCCGGACTTAAATCGGTTACGGTGCACCCCTAGCTGAAACGCTTTAAAATGACGTACGGTGCACCCCTAGCTGAAACGTTTTAAAATGACGTAAGTCATCACTACAGACATGCAAATCTGGCGTCCTGGCGAGTGAGAAATCTTTCTCCATGTCATGCGCTATAGCTAGTAATTGTAACTGAACTGTCCTTAATGTAGCCTGTTTTTTCTTTACACTTGTTCATTTTAAAATATTATAAGGCAATGCCAAGGTTCACCATGATGTATTGGCGATGCAACGGGGTCAAATAACTTTTTATGCCATCAGGTATTGTGCAGTGAGCCTGCGGAACAAAATCTGGTTGTTTTCTCCGGACACATGGAATGGAACAGTGGAAATAAACATTACCTGGCTTTGCGAACCATTGACCACCCTGAATCCATTGCCTTTGCATGTTAGAAACTATAACCAGCTCGCCTGGGGGGTCACTTATCACCCCTGCTTGTTTAAGCGGGTTGCCGCAACCAAAACACACGGATGTTAGTGGTGGACAAAAGTGGAGGGAATACAAAAGGAAAGTGTTAGGTGCTGGTGATGGATATGGAGGTGTGACTTGCGCGCGTCTTGGTCGACATGCATGTGCAGTTAGCTGCTGGTGTACTTGTGGTACGGTATCATGGTAGCCCATCTGTTGAGGGAAAACATTTTGCTGTGGTGGTGGGAATTGCGGTGTAGCATTTTGCTGTGGTGGTGCGAATTGCGGTGTAGCTTGGGTCAGTTGTGGTGGTTCTTGGATGATTCGAGGTGCTGCTTGACGTAATATGCCAGGTTGATGCTGGGGTCTGTTGGCAGCAACCATCTGTACCCTTTGCACGACTTTAGCATTCGTAGGCTTACGCTTTCGCTTTCGGGGTGGTTCTTCTCCCTTCCTTCCTCTTCCTTTCGGCATTCCAAAAGAAATAGCTTCGCTGTAGTTGACCCCACCTGTCTTGCGCTTAGATGTGACTAACCACCGAAGAAAGTGTGCGAACTTTGATTTCTTTAAGCTGGCAGCAATAACGTGGGCGCAGATAAAAGAAGAAGCGTAGGCATGGCAATTGTCACATTCGCATTTTCCATTCGGATAAATGTTGACAACGTGTGGTTTTTTAGGATTTGATTTGGAGGGAACCACAACCGTTTCCGTTGTACCGGTGCTTGGCAATTCAACGACCGTCCGTTCGGATTCCAATTTCGCAGCCTTTTCGGCAAGAAACATCAAGGTGTCTCTCGGTATCCAGTCTACTCCCGAGTCCAGAATTACCTTCAAGATTGGGTTTGTGACTTGAGACACAGCTTCCGCTACTGAGGTTACCTCGGTCCGTGAGACATCTTCAACGTTGCACAAGTGAACTTTTTTCACTGCCGCCTGTTGCTGATCGTACGTCATCTGTGCCCACTGACTGATAGTAACATGAAGCTCTCGGTAAGCGGGATGTAGGACGTACTCGCCTTTGTTCACCACTGCTAAATTCTACTTCTTTCTCCTGCATGTCCACCAGCTCTTTTAATTTGACCACAAAGGTGAAGACATCGACTAGTTGCTGCCCACATTTCCGTTTCACGTAGTCTTGTATGACGCCATTCGTACGCTCGGACCTGTTGGTTGTGAACCTCGATGGAGGACAACCAAGCGCAGCTCTTTGGCGAACCCGAGATATTAGGTGGTCCACAAATTTTGCGCTTTTATTCTTATTGAACCACTCGTAAAACACGGACCCATTCTGGTGGCTGCTCGTCCACCTCGTCTTGAGAACGGCCATTTGACTCTGAAAATGCTCAGCACTATCCGCATCATAAAGTCCACGTTCAAACACTTCACCACTCTGTCGGCCAAAAATGTCTGCTGAAATATCTTGCTTTGCTTTCCCAGTAATTTTCAGTTCCACTAATCGGCTTTCCACGTTTTTTAACATGTGGTTGCTGCACAGGACGTGAGTTGCTCTTTCAAAGTTCTCTTCGAAGGCTTTGGCGAGGGGCTCTTCATCGTCTGTACCGTACGCCAATAAATTGCATAACTCAGGCTTCAGAGCTTTCAAAGTCGCACAAAACAAAGAATACGTTTCTTTGGTCTTTTTCTCATGGACTAGCACCGGGCCAACCAGGGTGGGATGCTTCTGATCTTGCTTAGTGTGGAGCAGCAAATTTTGGTAGGAAATTGGCGTGACGTTAAATTTCCCAATATTAAACGTTGGATCGACCGTTAACGGCTTGAATCGATGTAGGTGGCAACAAAATCGTTGCAAATCATGTAGCTGTCTTTCATTCGCAAGAATGCAAAACGGTTCAGCTCCAACTCTTACATCGCGGATAAAGGCTGTATTTTTGTTTCTTGCCTGTACTTTTGATTCATTAAGCAAACAGTACCATGGATCGTTCAGCTTCCCCCTACCAGAAATGTTTTTATGTCCTACATCTTTAGGATTCTGCCTATTTGATTTGCGGGCTAGATCTTTTGCCTGCTGTCTGTTCCGTGGTACCTGTCCCAAACCAGTGCAAGCTTGTATTCCACCAAGAGCTTTGTTGAGAACATCGTGCACAGTTTCACGAGGGTGTTTCTTTCTGCTTTGCTTTCTTATTTCTTTCTTTGTGCTATCCCACGTGCGCACGTACTGGTGGATACTCTTCTGCTTTGAATTACCATGTGGCGCAGGCTCTACAGTATGCTCGACTCCCCCTTTAAAAGAATATTGCACTATGCAATAACGGTGCATTACTTCGTCAGGACCTAAAATTAATCACAAAATACAATATGTTTCAAGAGCACAATTGATATTCAAAGCAGAGAAGAAGTGGAAATCAGCAGTACATAAAGCCAAATTGTTCAGTCAGAACTTTCAAGACAATATACACTGGTTTTTCTGCTTATGCGCTCCTCACAGAATCATATAAGGGTCGGAGACGTAACCGTGTGGACATTAGCGTATCGACTTGCTATATTTGCAGTTTTAGCCCCGTCAATAGAGTAACTTCAAACTCATACAAATCGAAATTTTATCTGGCACTACTTTCTCGTTTTTCGTTGGCTACTTTTTATTCTTTATATATTTATGTTTGTTTCTACACTATTTGGTTAAGCTATTTCTTTCCGTACAAACCAACCGGCATATGTCGAAACAGCCAGTGGATGTTACGTATAAACAGTTTCTAGATTATAGAATAGAAGAATGGTTAAATAATTTTCAGAAGAGATAGTGACTATTCAGGCGTTGTAAGCCTTTCATCGGAGCGCAATTAAAGGAAAATAAAATTGGACATATATAGAACAAATGTGAAATGGACATATATATATATACCAAATTGTAACTTACAGATGATTGTGTCTATTCGCTTACGTACATCATTGTGCACGTCATGATTGAGGCGGAAATACTCTCTTTTCAAAGTGACTTCGTTACTAGCGTTGCGATCGTCTCGTTTCGATGTAAGCTTGGTTATCCGCCCTTCTGCATCCCAACGAACAGTGAAGTCATGCTTTTTTGAGCTGTTGTTGCGCCAAGAGCCCATGTCATCGCACTTGACGTCTTGCGGTGCTTGAAGTGAGGACAAGTCAACAATAAAAGTTCGATGGTGTTGAACCTGCAACGGCTGTTGACGACAGACTTTCGAAAGATCGAAGGCTCCTTTGTCGGTGAGAAGGCTTATGGTTTCCGCTGGCGTCAGGACTTTGCGCGATTTAGAGTACACGGGAAGAGCTGAATTTCCACCGTAGAACTCTGTCTCTTCATCGCTGTCTTCTTCTGTACTTTCTTCAAGTTCGTCTGTTTCGACATCTTCATCTGTTCCGTTCTGTTTTTCATCTTTTTCTGTGACTCTACTGATGGATTTATTCGTTGTGGTTTGTTTTCCTGTCTTGTCGTTCCGTTTTATCTTGTAACGTGCTCGATGTGATACTTGACCGGATCTAGTTTTCGCAATAAGGAACACAGAAAAAAACGATTCAAGATAGAAAACCAAGCATTCTTCATTTAAATTTAAGGATTACACTTGTTTGCAAAATAATCCTTAGAAGTTGTGTATCTACATGTACTTACAAAATATCCCCTAAGGATGGTAAGTCTTTGTCGCTTGAATCCGAATCCTTTGAGGAAATGGTAGATGGACATCTAAAAAATACCGAGGTAGAGCGGAATAGTAAGACACAAGGACAAACTTGAGTTACTTCATTTGAACTTTAATCACAGGTGCTTATATATATATATATATATATATATAGCGCTTTTTCCACCTTCCCGACGTTCCCCGCGTGCTCTACGATTGCCCGCCCACCTGCGGAGGAGAGAGAAGAGGGAGTAAAGTAATCAAACGTCAAAGTGGGCGTAGCGCGGCGTGTTAAGGTCGTTAATATTAAACAACTAGTCAACACATGCTACACTATCCGCAGCTAACGAGATCATCTCGCCCTTGTTCCATACGGCTAAAAAAGGTTAAAATAAAACATGTACGTTTCTGATGTTTTGATGAATATATTAATGTAACGAAAGCCTGGTTTCCATATAGCCGTAAGAGCCGGTGGCATGGCTATGGCAAGGAGCAATGGTCCAATCGCATACAGCTTTTTATTTCTGCCCAATTCAACACTGTCTATGATTGGATCATTGCCCCTTGCCGCAGCCATGCCGCCGTCTCTTACGGCTATATGGAAACCAGGCTTAACAACATACCTGACATCTGCCGGATCGTCCCCAATAGTTGAGTCACCAGGGATCACTTCTTCATTACCACCAATGTCGGAGGTATCACCCGGTGGCTTTTAAAAGATGAGGAAGAAAATTTCAGTAAGAATTTTACAACTATTGGCACGAGTTAACTGCCTTTTTATCATATGTTCATAATGAATTCGCGGCAAAATCCTTAATAACTGTGATACCATGATCGCCTCGGATTCTTTTGTTCTCTGATTGAATGTAAACCTCGTATTTCCCTCGTTGATCTTGCAAGAGGAAAAACTTTCCTTTGTCTTCTAATTTTCCCGCATACATACGATATGCAAGCAAAAATTTAGTAAAAAAAAAAGTATTTATTTGTCTACTACTTTTCCCTCATTAATATGCACTGAAACATTAGTAGACAAAGAAATCCTTTGTTTTCCACTAAATTTTCTAAATTGAATATCATCTTCTCAGCCCGAGCTAGCGAGCTTCAAGGTGAAAACGGTCGGCAAACCCGATAGAACTTATACTGTTACCCGATGAGTATCCTTGTGGTATCAAGTTTTTCTTTTACGCATGCGCAGGCCATAACATCGTACTAACATGAATTTTTGCAAATTTTGTTTACTATTGATTATTCTTGTATTGTTTTAGCATTTCACTACGATCATAGATAATATAACCCGACATTAGCGTTTATTTCTCAACGTTTTCGCCATACAACCAATTTTTTGTATTCTTAGGGCAGATTATTTACCTACTATTGCCGACTTTTTGTATTTTACTTCAGACGATTTTACTCGACCTGGGAAGACCACACCGTCACCAAGGAGTAAATAGTAAACGTTTAGTTTTTTTGCTTTTTGTTCTACGCCTTTTTCAATTGTAATGTATCGTATGAACAGCAGCTTTCAAAAGCGATATTTTCCAAATGAAGTAAAAATTAAACACTGCAAAACAACTGATCAGCGGTTTCGTCAGCCTTTATACAGATAGTTAACGTAAATACTGATAGGGCTATATACAGGCACTTCGAAAAGCAACAGATTAATCGCTGTAAATGCGAAAAATGTAAAAAAAAACAATCTACGCATGTAGAGATTTGAGAATGATTTACCTTTTCATGTTCCTCATCACGAGTGAGATCAGATCTATGAGAACAAACGTGTTGTCATGCTCACGAGTTTCCCCACCTTCTCTTGCATCACCTTCTGTAGGTTCCCCTGCGCATTCTCTTAATCCCTCTTCCATACCATGACCTAATCGGTCTTCCAGGAATTCTTTTGTGCCTTCGTCTGAACCTTCTATGCCTTGTTCTGTTCCTTCTCTCACATTTCCCTCTCTACACACTTCAAGGCCTTCTTCCACGCATTCTCTTAAGTCGTCTTCCATACGCACCCTGAAATAAGTAAATGAAGCTAAGCTGAAACTATATGAGCGCATATCACAGTTGCTTGTAGTATTGTGTAACATACTGTGCAATCGTCCCAGTCTTGCAACATTTTTGTTGCAGCAACGGTTGCACCAAACTCGTACCCAGAGTCTTAGCTCCGCTGGCCGGTGGGGGTGCATGCCCCCAGACCCACCCTAGCATATGTGCGCGCCCCCCTTTCCACAATTTCTTAATCCGTCAGTGATAATTAAGATACTGTTACACGCTACAATTTTTTTGCTGCAACTTGTGTCGCGTATAAAAAATTGTTGCAGGACGCAAGTTGCAAGAAAGGGTGTTACATGTAAGAAAATCAATGCAACTTGCCAAAATTTGTTGCAAAAAGTAGAACTAAACTCCACTTTTCATACAACTTGCAATTTTGGAAACAAGTTGCACGAAGACGTGTTTCACGTTAAAATACGACTTGCAACAATTTTTTTTCTCGCGACATACGTTGCAGCAAAAATTGCAGCGTGTAACAATAGCCTTAGATCGAGCCTTAATTAAATACCAATACATTAAAACTATTATATATAACATCGTCTTATGGTTTAATTTTTTTGGAAAACGTCATAATGGAAACGTACTAAGTAGTTAAATTCTGCATGGTTCAACGGGAACTACATATTGCAAACTTACTTCAGAATTGCGAATGACTGCATGCTTCCTGCAGCTACCCCAGATTTGTTCAATCTACGTGTGAGCCATTCGTAAAGGAAAGAACATTGCATCGGGTGCCCATCGGAGAACAACGCCACGCCAGTCTGGTTACCATGAGCGTCCTCGACAACCGGGTGGCTGTCTACAAGGAAAAACTTGTTCTTCACACAACCAATCAAAAGTACATATTGGCCACACGTATAAATAGCCACAGATACTTCTTGGTCAGAACTTTGCATTTCGCTCTGAAGTTTCTTCATTGCACCTGAAAAATCCTTTCTACCATTGTCAGAATATATGCAGTGAGAGGACAGAACTTCTTCGGTAAGCTCGTAATTGTTGGTTATCACGTTCGCTCGTCGTAAAATATTATAGGCTTCTTGTGCGTCGTACAGCTGTTCCGAGTTTCTGTACGGGTTGAAGTAACGAGGAAATTCCGTTATTGAGTGTTCAGCGTGCGAAATGATGTTTGCTTTGAAATCTTGGGTATTTCTAACTGAGCTCTCGACCGAGGATAAAAGCAAATCACCAAGAACAACAGATAGGAAGGAACAAGCATTTACGGCATTTTCCCAAGCTAGATCGTCGTCTGATACCACACCGGCTGCAAAACGCCTGTCATACCTCTCTAGCGCTGAATTCTGACTGACTGGTAAGGGAACGACGTCGAGATGATTATCCACGCCGGCTAAAGAGTTCACGACCTGTGTGACAGATAGGCGTTGTGGCGGATCAAAGGTCGTGCATCCTTCGTATACCTCACTAAGTATCTGTAACTCTTCCATCTGACGCAGTTGAGCATACTTTGAAGAATGCATTGGTTTCTGCTTGTTACGAATCTTGTCTTCCACAAATTTCAGGACATCAAATCGCCCAGGACCATACCATTGCTCGCGAGCTAGTTTTGCATCAAGGTGAAAAGGAAACTTCGCATCCGGATTCAAGATACAATAAACGATCATACCTAAAACATTCGAAGTTTACGAGTCAAACCGCGGCATTGCATTACATGTGTTCTTCAACTTGATAGCTTAGGAAAAATTTTTGCTGCGAATGTTATCAAAGAAATGTTCTGCAAGCAAGGGCTTAACACGAGTTCAAACACTGATAGAGCGACCAATATGTTTAAAGTTGTGATTGCGTCATAGACTATATTATTATATAGATATATCGATGAAACACCAGGTTTTCTCTGTTGCGTGAAAGTGATATCTTTACATGTGAAGATATAAATGATATCTCCACGCGTGAAAGATATCACTTTTTCGAATAGTTCAAAGTCGCTGATATTCATCGATTTCAACATAATAAACAGAACATTGCATGACCGATTGGAGATACGAACTTTATCTTCGAGTGTTGTCAATATCTCGCACTCGTTCGCTTCGCTTACTCGTGCGAGATATTGCAACACTCGAAGATAAAATTCGTATCTCCGAACTCTCTTATTTCTTAAAAATTCTAAAACCGAAACTCTCAAATTTACCAAAAGATATTTCTAGTTAGATAGGTTCTTTGTTAAGTGTTGGACAAAATTTTACGCTTTTAAATGTTTTCACCAAAGAGTTCTCTTCACTTGTCCTCCCCAACTCGTAAGAGCTAGGGCGACATTTGGAATTTCAAAATTGAAAAGCTTAGCCTAAACTTCTTCAAACGCGTGTCATGACAGTGACCCTTTAAAGGCTCTCTGCAACGTTTTCAAAAAAAACTCATATATTAAATAAAATCAACCAGAAAACGTCAACAGAAACTCATAGAAAATATGCCACCGCACCCAGAGTACATGTTGCCGTCTTTTACGGACTTCGCTAAGTGCTGAGAGCCTTTAAAACTTTGATGTTGTTAGATAATCACTTATTACTAATAATTACTTATGTTTCCTCAAGGCTCAATAAATGTAATAATATTATAATGCAATACTGATTGTCACAATTTCGATTGTGATTGGCCAAAAACCTACGGACAATTCTTTATGTCTTGCCATCTATGTCCGAGCCCCTGACTATAAACAACATGGCGGCAGAAAAAATGAACCAGAAGTGAAACAAGGTTTCTACCAGAAGACTCGTCAAAGGAATTTGAAAAGGAAGATTTACTACATTCTCTGTTTTATTTTCTTATCGAAAAGTTGTTACTGCATCATCAAACAGTGCATGTTGTTCTCATATGAACGCTTCCGTCGGAAATTGGGAGACATTTCGCATTCCTTAAAGGCCCATTTCCACTCAGGAAAATGTTCCTCGGACAGACATTTTTTCTTTGTCTTGTGAGCTCTCGGGTGAAACTAATGAACGTAAGACAAAGAAACATTTTGTGTCCAAGGAAAATTTTCCTGAGTGGAAATGGGCCTTAACACTTTTTATGATGCCAGACAAGGGACACAAACTTTAGCTGTTTATGGAATTAGTGATTAGAAAAGTGTAAAAATATCTATCTTTTTTGGTTGGGTGTTGTATGTTAACGTGAATGAAGGGAATGATAGTCTGCGACATTCAAGAAATCGTTACAACCTTATTTGTGACTTGTGGAGAACTACAGTTTGCGAAGGCATTCTCAACAGCTTCATCCCTTTTGCCGCGATGGTTTTTCAAAGGAATGCCGGAGCCATTCCGCTAGGCGAGATAAAATTCAGTTATGTGAACGCAAACCAGAAATCATCTTGCCTAGACCATGAAAGTTCCTTGATAGTTTCTTTGATCAAAGTAGCGCATTACTTTGACCAAAGAAATTTTAATTGTGTAAACCGGCGTAAGGCCGACAAATTCCGTTCACAGATTCGTATAATTCTAATAAATTTCATTACAAACAAAAAAAATTACTCAATGTCATACCGTATGCCCACATGTCAATGCGCTTTAAATCTCCCGCACGAACTTCTCTCATCGTGTAGATTTCTGGGGCCATGAAGGACGGAGTGCCTCGGTCGACGTTGTTGCTTCGCGTATTTGCCAGTAATTGTGTCTGAATTTCTTCTGACCTGCTTTCGCCAAAATCAGTCAACTTACAGACAATGGGCTCGAGGTTAAAAGCCGCCACAAGATCATCACTGTCTTCTATGTAGCAATAATGTGTGTTAGACACCAATACGTTTGATGTCTTCATATCCCGATGGTAAACATTTGACTCGTGCAAATATTGTAATCCACTGACCACATCGTAAGCGATCTTTCGGTACAGGGACGGCGGAAAGGCATCAGTGGCATCGGTCTCGTCCAAGTAGCCAAGAAAATCCTGCAGGCTGCTGACGTGCTTGTCGCTATCTGGACAAAAGGGTTTAAACTGAAAAGATACAAACTCCATCATAATTGCCGGCGGCTCGATACACACTCTCTTAAAAGGGACCACATTCTTGTGATTTAGACTTTGAAGGAGCCTGGCTTCCTTAAAAAATCGTTGTTTTTCATCAGATCTGGAGGATGGAAGCAGTTTTTTAACAACGACCTTTTCTGGTGTTGCTAAATGATCATTTCTGAAAGAGGCGAGCAAAACTGCTCCGAATGTTCCTCTGCCAATTTCGCTGGTATCCGAGAGTTCTGTCCACGAAAATGTTTCAAGACCTGCCGTGAATCTTTGATAAGAAACCTTAGCCTTTGATAAAGAAGGGAGCTTGAACGACATCTTGTGATGAACGCTCTAACGGTTGCACGACATCTTGCGATGAACGCTCTAGCGGTTGAACGACATCTTGTGATGAACGCTCTAACAGCAAAGCATAAATCGGATGTATCACGTCTGCTTTAAAGAGCACGGCTCGCTGTTGTATCACTAGATGACATCTTAACACGTCGCGGCGTGTTTAGCGCAAAGGATGAAGTCTGCAAGTTAATTTTGTTTGGCGGTGTGTTGATATTTCGCGGTAAAAGGAGGCAAAAAGTAAATCAAATACACATGGACTACAAACAACTGCGTTTCAATTTACTATTTTTGAAGAAACAGATACAAGCACTACAACAAGCTTTGTCACAGCATGTCGACACTCACTCGACAAGGGAAGTTACTGGCGGGCACGGCTTGAAAAAATACTTTCTTGCGAGCTGAAAAATCTGAATTTAAAATAATTTATTCCCAGTATAGTATTAAAGTATGTATTTTCTCTTCTCAGCGGTTTATCTTGCCAAGCGCTTTAATCCAAGATATGCATTATTTTTATGTTTGATCAAACTGTTTTAACCTATTTTAGCTGTGTTTTGATGGTAGTTCTTGGCAAGTTAAACAACGCAAATCTGAAAACCCCAATAAGTTGTTAACAAGTATATTTCCTGATTATCTTTTCTCGGGCTCGTGGTGTGAAACTCCTCCGCGCGAGCAAAGGCACCGCGACTTGCCGAACCATGAAATATTTAACAAGGTTCATAAGCGTCTATCATCAAATTAGAAATCTGACGAGCAAAGCTGATGGAAAGCTGACACTTATATCGGGCAGACACTTTGTTTATATGATGAAAATTAAAAATTTTAAAACACAAGAAGAACGCTTCCCAACTGCATAATAACGTGAAGCATTATGTAAGTTCTCTTTCGGTATTGTCAGCTATTGCGGTATGTTTCCAACTTCTCTTGGCGGCTTACGCGCTTACCTGTTAATCCAGCACGGAATTAAGGAAAGTCTGTTTATGTAATGCAATTTATGCATCACAGACGCCCCTATTTCAGCTAGATGCCAGGGCTGAGTTGTTCAAAACCCGATTCAGTACTAATCCTAGGTTTAAATTTAACTTGCTTTTTTTTATATTTTGGTATTTTCTGTCTGATGATTTCATTTTACACTTTGGAAGCAATTTCAACATTCGCAGAGATAATCAAATATTGTAATTTCTGCTCATTCCGGTTATATGACTTATTAACTTATAGAAAAACAACATTTTACAAATTTTACAAAGTCCGCACCCCGCACCCCGCACCCCGCGTTTTCCACCAAACCCTTTGGTAAAGGAGTTTCCTTCTTATATCAAAGATACAAAACATGCTCTACAGATTTTCGACCAAATAAGTAGTAGAGAGCGGGGCTTAATGGCCCCGTTTTATGCAGGAATAGCTCATTAGCATGTTGTGTTATTAAGGGTAATAATTCATGAGTTATGAATAATCAATGAGTTATGAATAATCAATGAGTCGAATTTTTCCGAAGAGATAACGAAGCATTTCCGAGTCCGATAAAACGCCGAAGCATTTCCGCTTCCGATAAAACGCCGAAGCATTTCCGATTCCGATAAAACGCCGAAGCATTTCCGATTCCGATAAAACGCCGAGTGCTTGTTAAGATTACGTCATTTTAAACACGATGGCCGAACAAACAATTTGGGCTGAATTGCGGGAAAATAATATCGATATAGAAAAAGATACGTTATGTTTTTACATGAATAGATGCCTTAGCGAGCATGGTGAATTGTATGTGAGAATTATCGACCAAATCAACAGAGATAACTTGCCAAGTAGCTTGTATACTATTTATCAAGAGATGGATCTTGTGAATTTCGGGAGAATTATTGCTTATTTGACTCTAGTGTTGAAAATAAGCGATTGCGACACCGAAACACTTCGCCAAGGCATTAAAAGAACTGCCAACAAAGTTTGACGTTTGTAATTTTTTCGAGTGTATTTGTGGCTCTTAAAAGAGCCGGTTTGATTGTGTGCACATATTTCTTATATGTGGGCGAAGCGGAATAAACAATTTTTGCTCGTTGTTCCTCTTTCTTTGCACGCAGAACACATCGGTGTCGTGTCCCACGGTTTACGGCACACAGCACACCGCACGGTTGACAGGTCCGTTCTTTCCTGTCTTCGTCTCCACTTTTTCCAACATTCAATGTGGACGAAATGATCGCAGCAGGGCGTTGCTATGGCGTTTTTTTTCTTTGGCCACTATGTTGACGAGACATATGTGACAATCCTCGTCGCTCTTTTCGGTCCTACTGATTGCATGGGTCAAAGCTTTGGGAAACTTCGCCGACAAGGGGTATGGGCCTTTCCGAAACTTCCATTTCGGAGTTTCCTTTGGCATTTCGTCTTTCCGATGGGGTTGCTATCCGAGATACTAAGTCACCTTACTATTTGCGAAAGCTTTATTATCTGAGGAGGATATAAAAAGTGATTAAAACTTTATTACCCATTAGGTGGAAGAAATTTATTTTAATAAAGTTTCGTGATAGCGAGAACTATTTTCATTTCCTATCAGACCATGGACCCAAGACTTAAATCTTGCTTCTGTCTTCAGATTTCTGGCCCGTCGGGGTCGGGAAAGACTGTCTGGGTAAAAAAGTTGTTCGAGAATATAGATCATATGATTGATAAAAAAGTAGATCAAATTATATATTGTTATCGAGCCTATCAGCCTATTTTGCAAGAGATACAAGAAAAACTTTCAAACATTCAGTTTATCGAGGGTTTCCCCGACGTAAAGAGTATAACTGATCCTTCGTTTCATACACTAATGGTCATTGATGATTTACAAAATGAACTGTCAGACAACCTTGAGCTTGCGAATCTATTTACCAAGGCTTCCCACCACAGATCAATATCCGTTATATTTCTACAGCAGGCTTTGTATAATAAAGGAGGGAAATACTTGCGTCTGTGTTCACTTAATTGTCATTATATGGTTCTTTTCAAAAGCCCACGCGACCAAACAATTATTCATACTTTAGCCAGACAAATGTTTCCTGGTTGTGGCCAATATCTAGTAGAAGCTTATCAAAATGCTACTGAAAAACCTTACAGTTACCTTTTTGTCGATTTGCATCCCCAAACCGATGATAAATATAGACTACGCGCGAAAATATTTCCAGATCAGTGGCAAATCGTTTACGTCAAGAAATGATAAAATAACTGACCTGAGTGACAACTGAATCATTTCATTATGTCTACTCATATGCGGAAGAACGTTAACCTGTTAAGAGTGTTGTATAAGTCAAAGCCGAAATTACGAAAAGTAATTTTGAAACATGTAGAACCTAGTTGTATAAAAGCAATTTGCGATGTCGTTTTAAATGTATTAAAAAGCGTGCTTAAGCTTTCACCGGCACAAAAGAGGAAAATCGCAAAACATAAACATCATTTGCGGCTACTTGCCTTGAAAGCAACATCTTTGGACAAAAGACGCCGTGTGTTGGTACAGAAAGGAGACGGCTTTTTAACCTTGGTGCTTGGGTCTGTTTTGAAAGAACTTGGGTCGTTAATTGGGTAATGATGTTGAAACATTCACAAAAGATTATATTAGTTCCGGAGAGAACTTTGGATAATTTTCAGCGGCAACAGCGACAGATAGTTGCTCCTACTGTAGTAAAGTTAGCTGATTTAGACGATGAAATGAAATCGATTTGGGACAGAAAAGATACGCCTCAAGAGCAAAAAGTCAAACTTTATAGTGAACTTTTGGAGAAGTATCTTCGATTCAAAGACAAAAGAAATTTAGAAACAAAAGAACCAATAGCCATATCCCTGCCTAATGACAGTTTGAAAGGGCAGTTAAATAACAGCGCAGCTCCAGCAGTAACAATCAACAAACAAAGTGTTGCCGACATAGTTGAAATCTTACCCAAAACACTAAGACCGAAAGCAAAGATGATTCTGAAACGAATTGATGATAATCCGGAGGTTATTAATTGGAACGAGCGAGGGGAATTGAAATACAAGGGAAAAGTTGTTCCAAATACAAACATTAATGATCTTGTAGGAGATTCTCTTAGGCACCACAAGAGCTATAAACCTGAAGGCTTCAATGTTTTTACGAAAGCTTTGAGACAAATTAACATTCCGGAGGATTTAATTCGAAATCCGGACCGCCTCCAGCTATTAAGAACTCAAGATAATAATAAGACGCCCGAGGGGAAAAGAATGCCGTCGACACCCACGGGCGACGAAATGACCCTCGAGACTTCGTCCAAGAAAAAACGAAAAAAAAAACGAGAAAAGAACGAAAATCCAAATTGGCTTACAAACTTTTAAAAGTTGTGATAAATATTTTATCAATTCTTTTTGAAATATTAGTTTTTTGAACCGAAGGACCGGTTCTTATGGAAATAAATTTGGTTTCAGAGTGTATTATTTATTCTTGTATGATTTTAAGCTCCCGCGCGTCGCTAGAGTAAACGTTTGCGATTCTTTTGTGTGATTTGGTGGTTCCTAAAGGAACCGTTTAAAGTAAAAGTTAAAAAAAACTATCGTGGACACGCCCAACACTTGTAAGCTTCTGGATGTCTGCAGGGTAAGTCCTTTCGTTTCAGACATCCATAACGCTGTCATTGTCCCAAGGCGTACGACACATGGCGCATAAGTTGGGTTGAGACTGTTGCTTCTGTTCCCACTCCCATCTCTCCCAACAGTATAAGTGAATGGGATGCCCACAGCACGGCATTGCAAATGCGAATTGTTCGTTGATTTGGATTCCTATCATGCAGATTATGCATTCCAAATCTTCGTCGGGGCATTTGAGTCGTGCTTGGGCTCTTGAAAACGACCCACGACACCCTCCGCATCTTGATTTTGGTCGGAATGTCATGCTGCTTGGTGGTTTTAAGAAAAGCGTAAAAGGGTTGGGATATTGCGGGTTTTTTATGGAGCAAATCGGATCAATGACTTAGTTAATTAGAAACAGGGGTGTCTTCGCAGAGGTCCGACCACAAATTAACCAATCAGGTAAAAGTTATTGAAATCGAGATTTAGTTGAGCTTAAGGGTGAAGTCGGATCACCCGTAACCAATCGCGTGCTTGCAAAAGATCATCAGAATCAGCCCTGCCAATTACTTTATAAATCGGTCTGTTAATGATCGAACATGTTTGGGCGTGCGTATATAAAGCGCTCTTCTCCATGTTTATAACACTGCACAGCTCCAGGTTTTTCACAACAACACCTACTTATTGTGATGGAAGAAAGCAGTTGGAGCTTGGAGACCTGTTTTCTATACCAATTGACCGAGTCCGAACTGAGTCGTTTGGAGAACGAGGCTTTTTTGCATTGCGCCATTCGTGGTAAGTTGTTGTTTTTACCGAGTGACAAATGGATTTTATAGTCTCGTTGTATTAAATATAAATCCGCTTTATCCTTTAGACGATCCTTTTGAAGGGGTCAGCGAAAGCCAATGGGTAGAAATTGATGCGTTGCAAAATAACCATGGTACAACTGAGGAAGAAGAAGAAGAACCTTGCGGGAATAACACCGATAATCGAATTGGTAAGTTATGAAAGCAACAGCTGTCTGTTGTTTTAATGTGATTTTTGTTAACCCTATGTGTTGTTCTTTGCAGTGTATCGTTGCCATCAGTGTGAGAAAACATTATTATTATTATGAACTATATTTCAACACGGTACAATTTCACCTGATAAAATAATTATGTACAAAGAAAAGAAAAGGTGATCTTCCAACCGGCCGTGCTTACACCAGTAAAAAATATGAATTACGATATTTACAAGAAGGTTAATTATAACTATAGATAAGAACAAAGGCAAAATGAATATGTTACTTAATATTAACATGTACGTTTTATGCTAGATTTAAAATTAGCAATAGTTTCCGAGGACTTTTGTGATGAAGAAAGGCAGTTCCAGACTTCCGCCCCTCTGTATGAGAATGCATTTTTCATATTGTTTGTTTTTGGTTTAGGTAATGTCAAATTGGCTCTCGATTGTCTTGTGTTATGGTCGTGTACGTCACTAGTATTTGTAAACATATCACACAAATAATCAGGAACCATTCTGTTTTTTACCTTGTACATGAAAATTGAAAGTTGTTGCATCCTTCGTTTTTCGAGGTTCGGAACTCCTAGCTTACTTTAGGTTGGATTATGGATTGGTATATTGTTATTAGGGTATTGTATTCGATTATATCTCGAAGTCGTCTGAGTATACCGAGGCCTGAGGTGACCTTTTTTGAAATGTGTTCGACCTGCGCTGTCCAGCTTAGAGACTCATCTATCATTAGGCCCAACGATTTTGTCGTTTTAACTCGCTTAATTTCTAAATTACCAACATTGATAACTGGATCAAAAGTTACTTGGCTAAGCCTTTTCTTGGTACCAATTATCATATATTCGGTTTTACTGTTGTTTAAAGTTAATTTATTTGCGGATAGCCAATTTGTTTGTTACAAACATAAATCAAGTCTCGCCCGGCACAAACGTGTAAACCACAGCCAAGGGACAGCATCGGACTATGGAAAGCCATGACTGTCTTAAGTGATCGAACATGATGATCTGCGGTGCTTTTGTCATTATATGCGGTGTTTTCGTCATTATACGCGGTAGTTTTGTCATTATATGGGGTGTTTTCGTCATTATACGCGGTAGTTTTGTCGTTATATGCGGTGCTTTCGAGATTATACGCGGTAGTTTTGTCATTATATGTGATGCTTTCGTCACTATACGCGGTAGTTTCGACATTATACGCGGTAGTTTTGTCGTTATATGCGGTGCTTTCGACATTATACGCGGTGCTTTCGTCGTTTTACGCGGTGCTTTCATCGTTGTGTGGTGGTGGTTAGCTCGGAGTATATCGGATTTTGTCGGATTTTGTCGGATTTTATCGGATCGACATCTGAATGATGTTTTTTAGTTTCTACCTTATTACGCGCCATTTTACGCCATCCTTGCCTCGAATGTATAAACGTCGTGGAGATGGACGTGATTTTACAAGAACTTGGATTAGGAACACTGATTGATAGGTTTAAAGAAGAGCGCGTCGATCCGGAGGTGCTACTTTCGCTAACTGATAACGAGTTAGTTCGCCTTGACGTAAATACAATAGGCGAACGAGCTCGTTTACGCGAATTATGCCGAAGGAAACTCACAGAGAGTCAACCCAATACTAGGAGTAGTCGTTCTTCTGTATTGGCAGAAGAACGGCCGCTGCTGTTTTCTCCCAGTACATCATCATCCCGAAGAACAACATCAACATCAACAGAAAGAAAGAAAAAGACCACGAAGAAACGATCCTGGACAGTCCAGTTTATGTGCCTTGCAGATCGATACAGTTCGAAAGTCCCAACGTCTTCTGAAAAGCAGATCCTATTTAAAGCTGGTCTGGGTGTTAAGAAAATAAAATTAGACCTCGATGACAACGAACAAGCCGTAAAAGATAAAATCACCTCTGATGCGAAAGAAGACGGAACTGGAAATGTGGTGGGCTTTCCACAGCTGCGTTCCTCTGGTGGCTTCGACATGATGATGTGCTCGCCAAACTGCAGGGATCTAGCTGTCATCAACTCATCGTGGTCAGCAAGCGACCTCAAATCTTGTATAGGTGGAGGTCAGGCCAAGATATACCTCAGACCCATTCAGAAGTCACTGTCAACAACCGCAATTGATACAAATACAAGTGGGTCTTCTATTAAAGAAACATGTAACATTTGCAAAGAAGAGTTCTTGGTGAAAGACTTAAGGAGTCACATATGGGTATGCTCAACAAGAATGATCAATGACAGTTCTGACGAAGCCGAGGGTGTTGGTACCAGTGCCAGTGGTGGGCCAAGCATGAGGAATGATTCTACATCTGTGACTGAGAGCCGAAGCAGAAGAGATCAGCAGAATTCTTTGAGCGAGAGTGACCGTAGTCAAAGAGAGGAAATCATCATAGATGACAATGAAGATGACAGTAGCATACTGATTACTAACCAAACAGAAAGTAGGGAAGGTGTTGAAGGTAATGGTGATGATATGGTTGTTGGTCATAAGTCAGTGAAGGATGCCGTGAAGTCTACCATAACATATTGCCAGCAACATGAAGTTATCAACCCTGTTGAGATCCCTGCAGTCCAACATGGTTTACGGTAGAGCTCTTGATGTACAGGACCCCTCAAGCATAGAAGAAGGAGAAACTAACTTCATCCTGGTTAACAGGGATAACCTTTTGGAGACTGGTTTTGATGAAATTGACAATATCGCTGACCTGAGGAAAACATTGGAGGTTCAGTTTTACAATGAGGTAATTAGTACTGTACAGTGATTATAAATGCATACAGTACATGTGCTAAATACAGTACTTAAGTGCCTATAGTCAAACCTGTATTACGTATTCCCCATATATAGCAGCCACACATATATATATATTCAAATATATGTATATGAAAATTTGACTGCCCCAGCCGGGAATCGAACCCGAGGTCTCTGAATCAACGCATCGGCGCTCTAACCACTGAGCTATTGAGACACGGTCAGAACAGTCAAACATCATATACATATTTATACATCGCCCGACTCTCAAATCTCTACAGGAAGACATTTCATCTTCACGAAGTAGAGCGAAGTCTCTCGCAGGACTTCCTCAAGTAGCGAGCTTATCACCGGCTCTTGTATACAGGAGGCTTTACAACAATTTTCTTTAGATGAAGAGAGGATTTATTAATGTTCAAATATATGTATATGAAAATTTGACTGCCCCAACCGGGAATCGGAACTCCGGAGACCTCGGGTTCGATTCCCGGTTGGGGCAGTCAAATTTTCATATACATACATTTGAACATTAATAAATTCTCTCTTCATCTAAAGAAAATATATATATATATGTAACTCTGAGTTTCACGCTGACGCGATCTTCAGACAGACTTTATTATCACGCTCTTTAGTATCACGCTCTGCTATACAACGCATCGAGCACTTTCGCAACAGCGTAGACAAATTATCGAATTATATATATATATACAGTATATATATATAAATCGTTTTTAGTGAGCAAATAGTCCTATCCTTAATATATGCTGTATCATGACTTACACTATTAGCCGTTGTCCAAATGTCATCTTTAATTGTTTGAGAATTATATACTGTAGGGCACCCCAACCTGCAGAAGATCAAAACATGTCCAGTCCTTTAGTAATTTTTAACCTTCAAATTACTAACTTGTCTGTCTCTGCCACAGCAAGTTGACGATAGCTTCTAGCACGCATGTAATATTCATTGTCTGTATACCTTATATTCTATTAATATGAACAAATTATGTTACAGGTTGCTGCAGACTATGGTGGTCCAAGAAAAGAATTTTTCCAGCTCATTCTCCGAGAAATAAAAGATACCTATTTTGACAATGGGTTAAGAGAAATTCTCTCTGATAAATATTTGACTGTTGGAATGGTCTTGGGTAAATGACATTTAGACTAGTATCAATGATTATAATTACAGTGGAAAGATTGTGACATTATTGTTCTTTTCATGATATGTCTAAGTATTCTTCAAAATGGGAAGATGCCCAATTTTATTTCAGAAGAAATAATTCAGCATGTATTTTCTGAGGATGATCACTCATTGCCTTGTGTCATGCAGTTACGTGAAGGCCTTAAGAAACTTGGCATATATCAGGTAAAATAGCAATTTAAAAAGTAATGAACCGTTTATCATCTGGTTGCCAGCTAATGAACCATCTTCACTGTAAAGTATGATTTATAGATATTTCACTACACTGTAGGTTAGATGCCGACTACCAATATTTCTACATCTTTTGAGGCCAGGACCAGCACAACCATTTACTTTCAGGAGGCTGACCTCATTACTCCAGCCAAACTTTAGCCCAGTAGGGTCAAATGCACGTAGATACGAAAATGATGTGTATGCCCAACTCACCAAGTACCTCAGAGAACCTGCAAGTAAGTGCTCATTTAAATACGTCCTCACAACCTTATACCGTACAGTATAAGGAACCAGTCAATATTTATGGGTGTACCAGGTTGGGGAATTTTTACACCCACCTAAGTTCACAAATTTTTGACCCACTCTATCAGGTAGGAAAAGTTTTGAAGCCTGTCGGTATCCAAACAAGTGTAAGACTTTTCATGGCCCAGTCCTTTAAACATTGGTTTTTATTTTTCGATGGTTTACTATATACAAAACTGAGAGGCAAATCTTGCACAAAAAAATTGGTTTTCATGTGTCAAAACTGCAAAAATGTTGAACAATGTTTCAAATAGTAGACATTATTACAAAAAAACAACAAACAATAAACATAGTTGTACTGTATGTCATGTATTTCAGAGTTTAAACAAGTATTTTTAAGATCAGAGACCCCAACAAATTTGTATGACATCACTTTAGAATTAAAAAGTTCACAACCTGTACCAAATGACATCAAAAATTTTCATGACCCAGGGTCAACATTACACGGCCCAGTGTATTCTATAAATAATGATGTGCGGTCCCTAAATATTTTTTTGTGGAAAATCTAACCTTTTGTTTGCATTACTTCTGTTTGTGCATATAGGTGGAAGACGGGGTGCTGTAATGCTTAGCAATGTGTTACAGTTTGCCACAGGAGCAGATGATGAACCTGTGTTAGGATTTACCATACAGCCAACAATAAATTTTGTTGAAGTTAGTGGTAATGCCTCCTTTATTCCAACATCAAATACTGCATTAACAGCATGAGCATTCCCCGACCATCTCACTCCAAGCCATTGCCAACAACCGACCAACTATTTAATCTCTACGATTATGCATTTACTAATACATATTTTGGAAACCGGTGGTGATCATAATATATTAATACAGTACGTTGACATAGTCAATACTTGTTTGTTTTATAAGTTACAATTACTGTATTAATTGATACACCACAATTTATTGTGTTTGTGGTTGTTTAAATTCAAAAGGGTTTTGCAGTGTGCACTGATCCTGTGGTAAAATGTAGCCAACTGTTTATTTTCTGTTGGGTAACTTATATGTTTAAATATCCAGCAGGGAGAGAATCAATGTCAAATGTCTTTTACTGTATGGCATATTACAATTATCTTGGATAAGGCTACTGCAATTACCTTATTAAACAGGTATGTTTTGGACCAATATTATATTATCAATATGAAAAACCACTAAGTACAACTGTAATGTAGGTACTGTACATTGAACTTAATATGGCACAGTTACAATATACTGTCAGTTATAATTTACATGATACTGGAATGAGTTTCATTAAAAAATAACAGTGTGTTCATGTAGGAATTGTGATAAAGGAGTTTTAATGGCACTGGTAAGAGTTCATTCTGGCAAGAAACTCATTCTGTTATCATGCAAACAGACGCTTAATGTTATGAAGGTAAAAGGAAAATATTTTAAGTAATACACAATGTATTAATTAGTCTAGTACAGTACATGCTTATTTTAAACTTCAATATACAGGTAATTGTTTTTGGTGTCAGCTTTTATATGGGTATTCATAAATGTTATTAAAATTTAACTGTACAGTAGGAAAACTTTGTTAACAAAATGTTATCTCCTATAATGATTCTGTACTAGGCTGTGTGTCTTTGAATTATTGATACTGCAGTTAAAAAAGCATCTACTCCATGATTGATTAAAACTGCATCTTCAGTTATCCTGGACTTAAGCTCATCTATGTATTGCTCACTAACATCGACCACAGGGGCTTCAAAGATGGGTCGGTCATCACCACTTACTGTATCATCTTGGAGAGCTCCTTCTACTCCATATTCTTCAGAAACATTAGTTGGTTCATTTATACCAACTGGAGTTTGATATTGTCCAGCAATCCATAACCGAAGTGGGGTTGATTTAGCTGTCCTCAATCGATGTTGTGACCAGGCATGATTCCACGATTCCAACTTACTGTTAATCTGTGGAAGATAAATATGGTGCAACGCAAAAATATGGCAATTGTTGAAGATATCCAGGATACCATTCTCTTCCATAAAATGAAATAGCTGATGGTAAAAACTTAACACACCAGTGAACACATCACGCCATAATCTCTCTATCCGTTGGTTATGCGTGCTTTTACCAGTAAGCATACTACCCCTGTTTGGACCTCGCTTTGCAATCATGAAATCTGCCACAAGAACATTCTCTCCCCCACAATCAGACCTTGCTCTACTTGGCAAGCCATAGTTCTCAACACCTTCTAAAAAACATTGGAACACTGTATTGGCTTTGTTGTTGTTTCTGCATTTCAAAACTACTGGTAGGCGACTGAATCCATCAACACACCCAATAATGACAAACGACCACCTTATTAACTTGTGGTTTGTATCCAAATGCCATAGGTGATTAGGACCTTTCACATTGTACACCCGTCGGTGCAGACATCCTTTTTTACGATGATTTATGCCTTTCTCATCTATATGGTGAATACTATCTCTAAAACATTGACAGAAGTATTAGTTAATACTTGATCAATGATTATGAATTAGAAATGATCTAACAATCTCACTTTTCCGAATGTTGGGGAAATGGGTTACTGCAAGTACTTCAATCTCTATTAATTTGTAGTCATGTTCACTCTGGTAGATCAGTCATGAGCCTCAGATGCAAGGACTCGTGTTTACTGCTTGTGAAATTGAATGACCATGTACTGCAGGGGGGGTTGCAAATTGCTAATGGGGACATAGGGGAAATTTGTGTATAATTTGTGTAAAAATAATAAAGAAGTACATGTAGAATCTGAATAGTTAAAGTTTGGATAACTTTGAGTGTCCCTGTATCTGGAAGACTGGATACTCGTACATAAAATTCAAGTGAATTCAGAAGTTTAACATACTGGAATCTTTGCTGTGGGAAAGTGTTTTCTATTATGCAAGCATTTTCACATGTAGTTTTGGCATTAACTGGCTCAGTGCTATAACGCAATTTCACACATCCAATGTTAAATCCAAGTGTGCACTGGCCACCCCCCCCCCCCCCTGGGCATTTGATATTTTTTTCAAACAATTTATGTTAATAATTCAGGTGGAGATGAAACACACACAAATGTCTACACGGGGTAAAAAATCTGTGGTAAATTATTTGTTGCTGAAATATTCTATAATACCAATATCAGAATTATTACAAACACAAAAAAGGTTTTGATGTCAGGTCATAGTCAGTAGAACATGGTCTAGAACCCTGACAAAAGTCATTGTTCTATGTTTTTGTTCAGGTTGTACACTCTCATGGTCACTGAACACGTAATTGTATTTTCTTTATTATAAGGCAGTCATCCAATAGCAACATTTTGGTTTAATATTATTTAAATATTAATAAACCTAAAACAAAGCATTTGAGCAACTCCAGTCTGCCAAACTGATTAACATGTAGTCCTGTACCCCCCGACATGAATTATGGCTACTTTCCAGGCTTCCATCGTTGTGCGCAGATGGCATTGGGTACTTGATGTATGGATTAGTACTCAATTGCACCCCACCCGAGATGTGAAAAGGTATCAAATCTGTCCAGGTATCAAATGCCCCACAGTGTGTGTGCAGTGTGTGGTGTGGACACTGCAGTACTGTACGTGTATGGGGCACACTCTGGAATTGATTGATGCATCACAGTGTATATACTTTTACTGTACATGTCATTATTCTCAATATTACCTGACTCTCATTCTTGCAACCTTTACTCCTTTGTCTAGTAGCATCTGCTTTAACATATTGTATCCACAATAAGGAAATTGAATTACAATTTCTTTCAATAAAACATCAAGCTCTTGATCTGTAATTTCTGTAAATGCCAGTTTGCTAAGCCCATACATGGACATTCTTCGATAAATGGTACTCTCAGATACAGATAACATAGTACTTATTTCTTTTATCAAAAATCCTTCATCCAACAAGTTCTCCAACACAGATCTTGGAATGTCAAACTTGGGGGGACCACAACTTGCACGCACCTTCTTGATTTGTTGTGAACCAAATGTCGACGCTGCTATCCGTAGAGCCATCATATCACTACTAGAATGAACATGTAACTGTCGAAGTTCATAAGCAGACAACAAGCCAATTATCTCCGGGGTTATCCTCTCCTTGTGGAATGTTTCGCAAAGATTTCCTAACCCAAGCTTTTTCAAAATGACCTCCATGGCAGAAGGATGCTAACTACTCAATACTGTACCATCTCCGAATAAAAAACGAGCTCTTCTATAAATTCCGTATTATACATATCAAATATTATACCGTGACTTAACCAAGTTCCCATCTCCAAGTTCCAACGAGGTTTTAATACGTTTTACATTAACAGATGGCGCGTAATAAGGTAAAAACTAAAAAACATCATTCAGATGTCGATCCGATAAAATCCGACAAAATCCGACATACTCCGAGCTAACCACCACCACACAACGAAAGCACCGCGTATAATGTCGAAAGCATCGCATATAACGACAAAACTACCGCGTATAGTGACGAAAGCATCACATATAATGACAAAACTACCGCGTATAGTGACGAAAGCATCACATATAATGACAAAACTACCGCGTATAATGTCGAAAGCACCGCATATAACGACAAAACTACCGCGTATAATGACGAAAACACCGCATATAATGACAAAAGCACCGCAGATCATCATGTTCGATCACTTAAGACAGTCATGGCTTTCCATATCGGACAGTGTCGAACGACACCTGGGACAAGTTCAGGACGGCAAACGACGAATTGGTAAGTCCTTATACGTTAACGTGTCGTGATGTGTTTAGAATTTTTATTTAATGTTGTATTATTATCTATCTGTATAGATAAGACCGGAGCCGGTCCTTCGGGCAAACGCTCGCGCCCAGATCAGCCGAACCAGACCAGCAACCGAACCAGTCCGAAGAAGACCAGCCTATGCCCGAACGACACGTGGGACAAGTTCACGAGGGCAAACGACAAATTGGTAAGTCCTTATGCGTTGACGTGCTGTGGTGTGTTTAGAATTTTATTTAATGTTCTATTATTATCTATAATTTTATTTAATGTTGTATTATTATCTATCCGTATAGATCAGACCGGAGCCGGTCCTTCGGGCAAACGCTCGCGACCAGATCAGTCGGACCAGCCCGAACCAGACCAGCAACCGAACCAGTCTGAAGAAGACCAGCCTATGCCCGAACAAGAAGACAAGTCTGACAATCCGGACCAGCCCGCACAAGATGACCAACTACAAGCACTGCTTCACGGACACCGCGGAATTATCGACGCCGACCATCGCCGACATCCCAGGCAAGTTGTTTACAATATTAGGGTAAATGAGTCATTCACGTTAGACACATTAGTAGATGAGTTGCGAATAATTTACCGCCAACAACATCACGCTTTTAAAGTTAATTTAAGCTATAGTTTTGTCTTGAGGAACATAGAAACGGGGTAATTACGTTTTTTTTATGTCTCAAATAATACAAATATATTAGACGCCCCCATGTTGGTACATAATGAAACTACTTTTAGACATTTTATCGAAGTTTTGAAAACATTAGATATTTTACAGTGGGTAAGAAACCAGCGACCAAATAGCAAGTGAGTATTTTTTAAATTAGTTCAGACGTTAGTGACTGTAACAAGGCTAACTTTCCTATTGGGGCTGCTGTTGAGTTGCCTTCTTATATTATGACTAACCAGGCAATTGTTGCGTTAGTGAATAACCGAAAATCGGGCGAACCTTACACGGATAACCTCTGTTTGTTTCGGTGCCTCTCATTGCATCAAGGGGCGGGCGAAAGTAGCTTAGAACGTGCAACGAAGGCCCTTTTCGACCGATATCTCCAGGAAACCAGCCTGGCTCGTGAGGATTTCGACGGGGTTGATTTTGGCGACTTGTGTATTGTAGAGAAAACTTTCGAGGTAGCTATTCATGTGTACTCAATTGATGAAAACGGTCAAGCAACTTCAGTGTGGCGTTCGGCTGAGGAGTTTCAACCGATGTACGTTAATCTTTACGGAGAGCATTTCAGTTATATCAAAGACATTCGGTCCTACAGTGAGTGTTTCGTGCGCTATAAATGCGACAAAATTTTCACCAAACGGTACCGATTATCCACACATGAACAAACCTGTGACACTAACGTAAAACACAAATTCCCCGGTCGTATCTACCAGGTAAATAGGACCGTATTCGAAGAGCTTGAAGATATGGGCTTTGAGTTTGAAACGACCGACAAATTCTATCCCTATTTTGCAACTTGGGATTTGGAAAGCTTTCAAGTCGATATTTCCAATGAGTCCAAAGCTAGACTACAATGGCTTTCCGAACACGTACCCGCCTCGATTTCGGTTGCTAGCGACGTCCCTGGTTATGAAACCGCTAATTGCTTCGTAACAACTGGGGACGCAAAACAGTTAGTTTGTGAGTTTGTAAACTATGTTTTTGAAGTAAGTGACACCAGCTATCGGTTGCTGAGGGAGAAATTTGAAAATATATTTACGCAGTTAGATGTAATGGTTAGTAATTTACCTGAGGAAGACGAGAAAGGGATAACCCAACTTTTAAAGCTAAAAAAGCGATTTGATTTTTTCCTTATGGAAATGCCTGTCGTCGGTTTTAATTCGTCTCGTTATGACATCAATGTAATTAAACGGTTTTTCTTCAAGGAAGTCGAAAGAATTGAATTAGAGCAGGAATTAGGTAGCAAGGGGTTTGAATTTGTGGTTAAGCGGAATAACGCTTATATGTGGTTAAAAACAGCTCGTCTAAAATTTTTAGATATTTCCAACTACCTTGCGCCGGGATATAGCTACGGGGAATTTTTGGAAGCGTACGACTGCAGTGCGCAGAAAGGTTTTTCCCCGTACAAATGGTTTGATAATGTTGAGAAGTTAGAAGTTGACCAGCTCCCTTCGCACGAAGCATTTTTTAGTGCCCTTCGAAATTCGAATATTTCTTCGGACCAGTACGAGTATTGTTGTTCAGTTTGGCGCGAGCAGGACATGGAGACATTTCGGGATTATTTGATCTGGTACAATAATCTAGATGTAGAACCGTTTGTTGAAGCCGTAGAAAAAATGTTCCAGTTTTACCAGCCGAAAAAGTTAGATTTATTTAAAGACGGTATGTCCGTGCCAGGTTTAGTGATGAAGTATCATTTTTCAGGGCTTGAAGCCAACACCTATTTTAGTTTATTTCGAGAACGGGATAAGGACGTATATTATACTTTCAAGAAAAACATTGTAGGAGGACCCTCCATTATTTTCAACCACTACCACGAGAAAGACAAGTTGCAGTGTGTAGGACTAGTTCACTGCAACTTGCTACACATGTTACAGTATGACCCAGGCTGTAATCGGGTTCAGTTGTTTGGAAAAAATTTTTTTGATTATAAAAACAATTTTTTTCAAATCTTACAAAAAAGATCTTACAGCAAAAAGTACATTCTGGTATTATAAAGTCTTTATACTCTTTATTGCTTGTTGGCTACCTTTTATTCTACTGTAGCTGTTAAATAAAACATCAGGCAATTTTATTTGATGTGGAAGAGCACCTGGATTAAAAGGGGTTAAGATATTATAAGTCATCTTCACTAACTAGACTAAGATTTTTAGTGTGTTAATGATTTATACTGTATTTTCAAGGATTTTTTTATAAGCTAGTGAACTCCGGTAGCTACTTTCCAAATCATCCCTGCCTATTAAAGTTAAATTTTGTTAAGTATTCAGATATGGTATTAGCTTTTAGTTTAGCAGCTTAGTCACCTTTCAAAATTAATGAAACTCTTGGTTGTATACAGTAGAACAAAAAATAATTTAAATAATGCCATCTTGGAAACTCAAGATAAGAGTTAAAACAAGTGAAATAATTTTACAGTAGTTGCAATTGTTTTAACTCAACTACCGTACCTTGGGTTTTCAGAATGGCATTATTTTTTGAAATATGTTTTATTTTATACTTTTTCAACTGTCAAGTTGTCAGCTGGTCTTGGTCCCTGATTGTATGTCATTTCCATTTTCTAGTCTACTATACAATGTACATTAACACCAAATGCATTATTGGAGTTGGATAGTAAAAATATTGGTAAGTAATTTCTTGATGTAATTGCCATGATGTAAGAGTGTCTGGAGAAACTTGAAAAACTAGTGTATATGTTGTAACTGTAAGAATTAGCCATATCTTTTTTACAAACCCATTCTAGAGAAAGGGCAAAACATGGAACTCCTCGACCCGGTTACCTTGACACGGTTTACCAGAGGTCCATGTTTTCAACTCTCCTAATTTAAAGTAGTGTCAAATTAGTTGGTTGGTACATGTGAATATTTATAGATTTCTGTTTTATACCAGTACTGCAGTATTAGGGAATATTTACACGAGGCTGGCCCAAACTCAGGCCAGACTGACTTTAGGTTGGTTGTAGTGTTTTTACTGTAGATCATTTTCATGAGTCCGGTCTGAGATTCAGTTCATGCCGGCCTAATCTCAGGTTGCCCACTATGGTGTCATATCCACATAAAATAATGATGCTCTGGTGGTAATGAGCTAAGGCAATTGATACAAATCTTGAAGCAACAGTGAAACCAAGCCTATAATAGTTTCAAGGCCGGCCCCATGTAAACAAAAACTGAAATGCAAAATTCAGGCCGGTCCGAGTTCAAGCTGGCCTCATGTAAACACCCCCTTACTTGAATCGATTACTGCATTAATTTTGTATCACCAGTTTGTAAAATTAGATGCAAGATGTACATAATGGTTTTAGAACAATTAGCCTATTGTGTTTATATTATCAGCTATAATCAAATGCTAGATAATTTTTTATGTTATGAGAGGCTGTCATAAGCAATATTAAGTTAAGACCTACAGTACATGTATCTTAATCCATTTCTACTTGGACAGCCCCTTAATGTTTTATTGTAGTTAACACAGAAATGTAGGAATGGTTCAACAAATAATTTATACATTCCTTCCTTTCACTTCACAGTAGCCATGTTACTGCTTATAGCAAAATTTAGCAATACATGTAGTTTGATTTAGGAAAAAGGTAGCAATGGGTTAAGTTGTTAGCAGGTCATGTCTTTAATTTCACATTGATGTGTACAGTAAATTGCACATATCATATACATGTATTCATTGATTTTCTCCTTTTATTTCCAGGATATGTTAGTCAAAGTTTTCAATTTGTGACAAGAGCTACCTGCAATTTTTTTCAAAAACTAAAGACAGAAAGGAAACATTCAAGAAAACAAAAGAAGGAAAGAAGTGAAAGCTGAGTAGACAGTCTTTGAATGAATGAATGAATGAATGAATGAATGAATGAATGAATGAATGAATGAATGAATGAATGAATGAATGAATGAATGAATGAATGAATGATCAGATCAATATTCCTTTTTGTAACCTAGTGTGTTCCTTTTTGTAACATTGAGGTTACTAAAAGGAACACAATGTTCCTTTTTGTAACATAGGTTCCTTTTTGCACCCTAAGGTGTTCCTTTTTGTAACATTTGAGGTTCCTTTTTGTAACTTGGTTCCTTTTTGTACCCCAACATGTTCCCTTTTGTAACATGGGTTCCTTGGAAAGGAAGACAAGATGGCGGCCTTTTAGAGAGCAAATATAAACATGAAAATCCTGTCCCATTCTTTCGAAAAGTGGAGATACCGATAAAATAAATGCTACTGAAATGCCAGAAAGAAGACAACTCGCCATTACAAGCCTTAGAGACCTATGGAAAACAGGAAAAGTGAATTCATGCCAGAAATCTGAAAGAAATCGAATTGGTAAAACGTATTGCGATTCGTAAAAACTGACTGGACAAGATATCTCAATCTTTCAAGTTTGGCAAGTATGGCAAATAAATGAAGATAACACTAAACAGTAAGAAGCAAATAGAACAAATTGAAAAGAAACTCAAACTAAAGACCATAAAGAACGAACAAGACAAAGTCAGTATGAACTACTTACTGACTGTATTTAACTTATAAAGGCGCGACTGCTTGGAGTTTGTTGGAATACTATTAAAGCTCATAATGGAACTTGGATCAGTTAAAATTAAAATGGAAAATCGACCAATTGTCGTCTTTCTGTAAATGAAGAAGTTGGTAAGGGTGTATTGAAGGCAAGCGTTCCAACGAGTGAATGACTACATGTACACAACTCTTGTCTCGACAGTTTATATCACAACAAATGATTCAAGAATTTGAATATTTGAGCACAATGCATATTAACAATCATCATTGACTTTCATGACGTGAAAACTCTCTGATTTTGTGATATTTGATCAGTTAATGGCTAAAAACTGCGAGTTATTGTATTAATGAATTTACATTTTATAATATATCTGAAACTCATTTAAAGCTACAGTGATTTACTGGAATTACTGCATGGAAGTTGGCATTGTAGTTTTACTATTGTATATTTATAGTGTCTTTCGAAAATCCTGAAAAATATAATTACCTCTACCAGGAAGTTATAAATGTGTTTGTTTGTTTGTTTGTTTGTTTGTTTGTTTGTTTGTTTGTTTGTTTGTTTGTTTGTTTGTTTGTTTGTTTGTTTGTTTGTTTGTTTGTTTGTTTGTTTGTTTGTTTGTTTGTTTGTTTGTTTGTTTGTTTGTTTGTTTGTTTGTTTGTTTGTTTGTTTGTCTGTCTGTCACCAAGATATCTTGCAAACTAGTACTGCATAGGTTTTCAGGAAAGTTTGTGGAAAGATTTATCATAGACCAAATCCCAACCCATTAAATTTTGATTGAATTTTGTTAAGATTTGGATGAGCATGGGTGGTGTGTGCTGTTAGCGTGCTGCCTCTCACCCAAAGTTAAGCCCAGTTAGACGGGGATGACCAATTGGGAATGACCCTGTTGTCGAGCTTGAAACTAATGTGAGTAGAGTTGTATATAGTTTATCTATCCTGTTCTTTGAGGGTTTTTCGCCGGGTTCTCCAGTTTTCCTCCCTCTGCAAAACCAACACTTACATCATGGTATTCATGTTCAATTGGGGCATTTTGCCCTGTTTGACCACCGCAAAATGTTTGCATTATTTTTGTATCAGTGCAATCAAGCATTTTATTCATTCTATTTACGATACATGTGTACGTGTGTAGGTCTTGTGAGCTACAGTAGCCTGATTAGCAGAATGGCTCATTTTCTTTTACAACATCTCCAATAACTCACTGGTGGAGGTGAATGCAGTCTCTTAGTGCCCTCTTGTTTTATATACAGCTTAATTCCAGTTTGGCTATAGAAAAGGGCACTCATTAGAAATTACTGACAATTTAAAATTTTCATTTGAAAATACACTAATTGCATGCATATGTATTTCTAGAATCTAGATTTTCCCAAAGCATCTGATACAGATACCACTAAATACTATTATTGTACATGCATATAATTGTATATGGCATGATACAAGGTTAAGCACATTTGATCCTTTTGAAATGACCAGTGGAGCTCAACTTCTTATTTATAGTTATATGAATATTGTTACTGTAATTCTTCATCAAATGATATTTTGGCATGTTTGTATATGATACTAACATATTCTATGCACAGAGATATAATACAGGGGCCGGTTGTATGAAGCCCAGATAGCTTATCTGGTGGATAAGTCCTAGCTAGATAGCCACACTAGTTGTGCTTTGAACAACTTATTTAACTTTTATCCACTGAACAGCGCTATCAGATACATAAGTCACTATGGAGTAGATAAAATTTAAATTAGGTTTTTCAAAGCATGACTATAGTGCTGTTCTTTAGCTAGGACTTATCAATTGCATGAGCTATCCGAGCTTCGTACAACCAGCCCCTGCTCTGTAGTTATTACATTGTGTTGTATACATTACTAATTTGTAGATTTAATTATTGAACTGTACAATCATGTATTTATGTTGTGCAAAAATAAACTTGAACATTATTATACCATATCTTATTACTATTATTGTACATGTAGTATATAGAGGAGTATTTTATTAGTCTGAGTAGCTGAGCTAAACACTTGTAGAATCCATTCACAGTATGTAGCTCAAAAGATATATACAGTACTGTTACAGTGTATGAATTTGAAATTCTTGCACCAAGATCAATACACCACTTTTTAAATGCATTCACTTCTGACATATTGTTCTTCCATAATATACATGTACATATTTTTACACCTCACTGTATTATCCCTTTTATATAATTGAATGGTATATTAATTGTTATATTACATGTATATTATTATATTTAAGAAATAGAAAATATTTTCCTTGTTTATATACTGTTATAGATATATGAATAGAAGTTTGGGAGAACGAGAAATTGCAGTGGGAACACAAGCCTGTAGGGTGAGTGTGTCCACACTAATTTGAGTTCTTCCAAACTTCCACAATTTTATCACTTTTATAAAATAACATTTTGAAAAGAAGCCTTTAAAAATAGCAGGAAATTTCCATGTTTACATGTACATAGAAACATATATAAAAAAACATACAGTAATATATAATCTGTGCACATGAAATAATATAATCAAATACTGTAATCTGCAAACATCAATGCCATCTCATTCTTTCAACATAAATGTAAGACAACTACTTACCATCACTGACTTGGAGCTCTTCCTGAATACTTGAACTTCAAAACAGTTTCCTTAAAGTGCAACACACTGTGCAGCCTAACTCCAGCCATATGTTGTTAAATAATTCATTTAAATAAAAGTTCTTTTTATAATTTATATCTATGTTATAAATTTTTTGTATGAGTGCAATCAATTGATTGGCTAATTATTATATTATCAGGAAATTATATATTATAATGGATAACACCGGTATATATATATATATATAATTATATATTTAAACACACTTAAAGTGTTTTTAGCCTCATTTGACTTTTCAAAATTTATCCTCTTTTTTAATACCTTAATATGATGTTGACATCCACCTCCATGCCATTAATGTATTAAATTATTTGCACTCTGGGACACACTCCAGTAGGTCAGTAATACAAATGTACAAACTTGTTTAATCCAATAAAGTACATGCTCTTAACTAGTGACAAATTATACCATCGGTTTGCAGAAATAACAAGACAAGACCAATGGTTTTAATAAGATCATCATTTAATAGAACAAAATAATACACCAAAACCCCTATTATTAGAATTATAACTGACATTGTACATTAATTTTAATCATGATAAAACTCAACGTCAATAATGAAGCATGTGCAGTGCATGTAGTTCCATGATTGTTCAAAAAAAGCTTTTAGTACTTGTCTAACAATAATTGCTTGCCATATAGATTGTAGATTTTCACCTGTATATACTTTTGCCATCACATGTCCATTTTGTCATGACATTTTTAGGATATTAGGTTCTACATTATAGTATATTACGATACCATAGTATAGGGTATAGCATGTTATATTGAAATAATTGGAGAAACCAATGCATGGTCTCTGTTTGCATATAGCGAGACAGTTGTAATTTGTAAAGGGAAAGGCATCTGCTTGCACGACAAGTACATAAAAACCTCTTAGTATCAATTGTAACACATATATCTGATTAATATCACACTAAAAACTATTCATTATCAATAATATAAACAATTGACAAAATGTATAGACATTATGCAAAAATGGCTGGCACCATTAGTCTGTCCATTCACTTCATTTAGGAGAGGGCCATTTGTTTGAATTAGAAACACCAAAACAATAATAGATGGTCTACGATTGAATGCACAAACACGTAAATTGTAATATAAGCGAGAATTTGTGGTAACACCACGTTAAATATTTAATGCTGCTGACCGGCGTTCATCAGAGCAACTGCCAACATCGTGTCTGAAGAAGCGAAAGCTCAGCAATATTAAATATTTAATGTGGTATTACCACATATTCTCGCTTATATTATATTGTCACCATGCAAACATTCAAATAATTAAATTTTAAATTGTCAGCCATTTATGCATAATAAGGTCTATAAGGTATTGCATATTGTGTATATCCAATAGAAAAACTTCCAAAACTCCAACTTGTTTAAAAATGTTTATGGTACATGTATGGTAACTTAAAACCAATCAATCCCAACTGAAGAAAAATTATAACCAGGAATTGTAAACTCCCAATTATTAAATTTCTTTTTAGAATATTATAAGATTTTACAGCATGTTATCCTTATTCGTAATTGGCCCTTATGACCTGGTTATGATCATAGTTCACACAATATCGAATTATTACTGTAAAACGATGTTACAATCTGAGCCAATTTTTGTGTGCATCAAAGAATATCTTAAATAAGGATGTACTGACACTGTATATCATAAAGCTATAAACGGCACAAACCATGATAAGTATAGAGTACTGAATATGCCGTAATAATGTGAAGATCCGACATGACATACAGTACCGCTCGCGTATATCTTAACACCTAAAGCCGGTTTTCCACTAGGCGATTTTTTTCGCGCGAAGCGACTTTCTTTTGTTCAAAATACGCGTAGCATACGTGTTTTAAAGCATATACGCGCAGCATACGTGTTTTAAAGCATATACGCGTAGCATACGTGTTTTAAAGCATATACGCGTAGCATACGTGTTTTAAAGCATATACGCGTAGCATACGTGTTTTAAAGCATATCATACGCGTAGCACACGTGTTTTACATGGAGGGTTATCCCTTTGACAATTACCGCCATTTGCAGTTGAGCTTGCAGCTTGTACTGTACTAATTAAAGGCATTGTATCATTGTTTGAAACTTGGCGTTCATTGGACGCAACCTATTGTTAGCAAAGGCAAAATGAGATGTTGCTATGGAGCTTTGGCAGAGTTTCAAAGTGATTCATTCTTCGTCCAACTTCCAACACAACTTTTTAAAAAAAAAGTATTCAGCTAGTTGCTGTAAGATTTCTGATGCGTGCAAGTTGTCACGAAGGATAGGAAGTAACTACATTATAAATTAGGAGTGTAACACGAGGCAATTTTTCCTGCAATGTACAATTTGAAGCTCTGTTGCATTGCAAGTTGGACGAAAAATTGCCCCATGTAACAGTGCTTTTAATAAAGCGCAAGCTGCAAGCTCGACTGCAATTGGCAGTTAGATAAAGTAAAAAAAATGAAGGGTTAATCAACGATCAGTCGATGATTCTGGTGACAAAAAATTTAACATCGCTTGTGAAGCTTTAATGTTCACTTGGGCCTGCAACCCTTGTGGCTGTTAAGCTTCACTGAGTTACAAACAATGTTAAATCCTTTAATCCTTTACCCAATCACACTACTGTAGTGATAATTGATTAACCTTTAATAGAATACTACAGTACATCATTACGGTTTCTTACCCACATTGTCACGTTCAAATATTTTTCTTTCAGTTCTGACTTTGTCTGCCAGTTGAAGTGCGGAGTATTTGTCCAGTAAATATCTCAATTTTGCAGATGATTTTATTTTGGTGGTAACATAAGCTTTTGTAATTGACTTTTTGTTGCAAATTAGGTCTTCAAACAGAGCTCCAAATAGTGCAGCTTCGTCTTCTGTAAACAGCTTAGCCTTACTTGTTTTGGAAGTTGTAGATACAGTAGGGGCAATCAAACTTGGCGAATATTCACTGCCATCCACATCACTATCTTTGCTCTCTTTGTGGCCACTAGCAGTGTCCTGTACATCTGATGGAAGACCAAATCTATTTAATCTCTCCTCAGAAGACTCAACTTCAACAGGAGGTGATGGCATAACTGTATCTTTCGACTGTGGATGTTTACCTTTGTACAAAAACCGGATCTTGTCTCGAATTTTCGTAGTAGGTATCTTGCCAAGGAGTGGGTGGTCTAGGGCAATTTTCTTCACCTCTTCTAAAGAAACTGATTGATTTTTTATGTGGCTGGCAAAAACTTCTTCCACAACAGCTGTTTCTTCTGATGTCCACTCATGCCTAGCTTCTGATGGCCCAGGGACGTTGTCGTTATTGTGCATTATTCTTGTAAGTGTTCTCGATGTGCGCACAGCGGACTTGGATTTAGCTTGCAGCAGGTAATACCGGTCTGCAGTAGATTTGTTGTGTACCATTAAGTTGGCCAGGTCTTCCCTCATATCTTCGTTGCTCTCTTGAACAGCGGATACAGCTGCCTTTCTAAAGGCAGTTGCACCACCAAGAGAAGCATCCTTTCCAAAAACCTTCCCCCAGCAGGAACCGATTTGCTTGCCCAAATGTGAGGAGTTGATTGAGCGCATACTCCAGGTTAAAAAGACTGGTGCTTTGTCATCAGTCTTTACATTGCCAAGCCTATTCCGGAACTGGGATATGAAGATTTCCACCCATTTATGTATTGATGAGGAAAGAACCAGGTGTGCAGGACCATGTGTTGTAAAGGTCTTGTGTTTCTTTACCTTCACAACAAAATCACCGTCCTCATTCTGTGCTTTCTTGAATTCCCCAAGTGTCATATTTGACAAGGCACCAGATCGACTTCCATTATTGATACACAGGACTGTTAACAGGTAATCCCGGACAGTGGTGTATTCTGTCTGGCTAGGCACTTTATTTGGTTGGGAATCTTGAAAGTCGCCAAGCAATTTGATCGCTTCTCTTGATACATCAGATGTATTAAAATCTTGGACTTGCTTTGGAGTTTTTAAATTTGAAAGGTCATCCATCCTTTTCTCCCAAAATCGATCTTTAACAAGGTTCCGATAAGACTTGCTCCACATTCTCATTTGGTCGGATAAGCTGCTAAGAATCTCTGGGCGAATATCCACATCCGGCAACTGTTCACATTTAAGGAAGACATAAAATTGATTCAACGCTCCCAGGTATGATTTGACTGTACCAGGCTGTTTCTCCTTCTCAAATTTGCCGAGCCACTTATCCCGCAATACACCCTTCCCAAGCAAATTAGATAACCTAGGGCTCTCTGGGTCAACATACCCCATCACCATCTGAACTTGTCTGGAACATTGCATAGCACACCGTTCATCTTTACGACCCCCATCTGGACCTTGCAGCCACTCTTCAAACTTTTTAAAAACCATTTGTTCAAAATGAGGAGCAACTACTCTTGCATTGGTATTGCTCGGATCATCAGGTGCAGGGTTAAAATCATTAGAAAACTCACCACCACCAGCTCCTGATGTATCTTCAAAGGAAGATTGACTTTCTGATTCACTTTCATAGCATGAGGGTGGTGATTGACCTTCCCACTGGTCTTCCGTTAGAGCTTCTTCTTGCTCTTCTTCTTCTTCAGTTGAATCTTCATAACATTGATCAGGATCTCTCTTAAATATACTTGGATAATTTCCACCATTCTCCGCTTTGTAGTTTTCTGTCTTTTCTTCATTTTCACTCTCATCTTCATCACTGGGATACACGTTCTTGAATATCTTTAAATATGTTTGTGATTTCTGTAGGTTCTCCCTCTTGCCTGTAAAGTGCTTCTTCTGCCACTCGGACTCATCAAAATCATTTGATGGGGAAGCTGAATCATCAGAGTCTGAAGCATCGGAGATGACAATAACTTCATGTGGCTGAGCAGAAGCTAACCTTTCTTTATACTCAGCACTACCACATTTCAATTTATGAACATCTGTCAGATGGTTGTGAATTCTCTTTACCACAGAGGAACAACCAGGAATTGGGCACATCTTACTTTCGTGCTCTCGCTTCCGCTTTCCTGGCTTAGCTCGATCTTTTCGCAAACCAAATTTGTTAACAACACTGCTTGAATCTTCCTTGCACCACCCATGACAACTCCTCATATGGCGAGGAAGATGCACCACCTCAGCCGAACATGATGGAAATGGGCAGATATGCTTGACCCGAGGTTTTTCCTTTTCAGGTTTCTTTTGAATCTCAGATTTAGTACCAGTATCTTCCTCCATGTACCTAAATGGATAGCACAATAATGTCAGTAAATGAATCTAAGTATATAAAACAAAACAAACTCCGAAAAGTAGCATCTTGTAAAAACTCAAGATTTGAGAAAATAAACAAGATGAGACAGTAGTTGAGGTAATATTTTGAATCTACTACACAATCATTGTTTACAGAAATCAGAATCATCGACCAGGTTTGACAATGATTATCTAATAGATTTGAAATATTACTTCGATTACTGTCCGTCTTGTTTATTTTCTCAAATCTTGAGTTCTTACAAGATGCTACTTTTCAGAGTTTGTTTTGTTTTATATTTTTTAAAGTTGTCGGCTGGAAAAGGTTTCAAATCTAAGTATATGACTGTTCAATCTTAACCTAGGTTGTCTGAGCGTTCTCCCTTGGATGAGTAAAAATTAATTGTCTGGTGTTAGACAGAGTTAAATAATGTTTTTGGCTAGCTTGCGCAGGAATGGGTTATTTAACTGTTAATAAAAATAATTTACAGTACAAAACAAAACAGTACAGTACAGTACAGCACACAGCATAGTACAGTACACAAAAGGTTCAGTATACGTATAAACAAACATAATCTCATTAAGCCTTTCCTGCCTGGGCCCACCAGCCAAAAACAGCTCTTCATTGTTTTACTCTGTCTTATGCCAGATAATTTTTACTCAACAAAGGAAGAACCTTCAGATACCCTCATCTTAGGCAGCAATGAGTACATGTAAAAATTATATTACAGTATATTAAAGGTTGTATCCAATACAATTGTGTAAAACGCCATCTCAGCCAACATTGGTGTGCATAGAATTTAAAAGTTTGAAACGTTCTCTGGTCAAAGATATTTATTTCTAACAAGCTTTCGGCTGCCAGTCTGCATCCTTCGACGGGTTAACACTAATGAGATAAAAAATTACTCTTACGGTTGATGATTACACACTACGCCTACAGCTACGGTTTACAATTACATTACAGTGACAACACAGAGATAATGACTATACTCTACTTTTTAAGTAATCTGCAACCACCACCAATGCAGATAATAATGCAAAACATTTGCCAGAACAATACCGGTTTTTACTTAAAAAGTAGAGTATAGTGTTATATGTAGGCGGAACTATTTATCTCTGTGTTGTCACTGTAATGTAATTGTAAACTGTAGCTGTAGGTGTAGTGTGTAATCATCAACCGTAAGAGTAATTTTTTATCTCATTAGTGTTAACCCGTCGAAGGCTGCAGACTGGCAGCCAAAAGCTTGTTAGAAATAAATATATTTGACCAGAGAACGTTTCAAACTTTAATATGTATATATTATTGAGACTAAACTATCCTTAAGCAGATAAAATATCAATGGAAACTACTGTAGACTGAGCTCAGTTGGATCAATTCAATTATACACCCCCCTGATAGTTAGCAGTCTTTAGAATTGTCTGTTGTTAAATTATAATGTACAGTATAGCAATGTAAACTGAACAATTCCATGCACAATTTATCAGTTTTTTTGTAAAAACGAAGCAATTCTATGGACCGCTAACTGTTGGGGGTCCAAATTTGAATTGATCCGCTCAATTGGCTTTGAGTGAGATCATAGGCGTACGAGGCGGGGGAGCAGGGGGGGCAGCTGCCCCCCCCCCCCCCAGACGAATGGAAATGTTGCTAAGTCGGGCAAATTTTCAAGCTAAGTCGGGCAAAAATATAGGAAAATAATTTAAAAATAGGATGAAAATAAGGAAAAGTAATCAAAACAATTTAATATCTGTGTATTGTAGGAGATAAAGTATATTGAACAACATGCACTTAGTGTTTTTTTTATATGAAAAGTCGGGCAATTTCCGTTTCAGTCGAGCAAAATGTTCTCCGCCCCCCCCTATAAATTTGTGCCCGTACGCGTATGAGTGAGATGCTTAAACAAATTCGTATTAACTAAGTTTGGTTCATTCCTACATTATTTATCGAAGGTAATATACTGACAGTATTTAGATACTGATAAACCAATGGCCCTCAGCCCTTTAATTAACCCTACCAAGTTCCAGTGTGTGTTTATGCGCCTTTTCTGAATTTTAGAAAAGGAACGTAAACACACACTGGCTTATTGACCTTGTTGACCATATAACTTTTTAATTTTTCCTTACTACATAGCTCCACACACACACACACCGAGCCATAGGCAAGGGTTTACTCTACATAAGTACTTTTGAATTCTCCCAACTCACTCGAGTGTTTGCATCAGGTTATATAAACACAGGGCATCCATTTTCTATTTCTTTTATGAAATAAGGCTAAAAAATATGCCGTGACATCACAACCGTGTTTGCATAGCCAGATATATAACACGATGATTGACCAATGACAGTGTACGTAAGATGTAACCTATTTTATAAATATATAATATATATATATAATATCAAAATAGTGAAATAAAAGTAGCGTGCTGCGTAGGCAGTGTAGAAACAACAATCGAAATATAGTAAGGTTAGATATACTGCCGAAACAGAGAACGTAGGAGTCTAACGTTTCGAGCGAAGGCCCTTCGTCAGAGAGAAACGTCAATAATATCAATGGCAGTATAGCAGATTAAAGGCTAGTTTCCACTCAGGAAAATTGTCCGCAGGATAGGAACGGACAGGAAAGTTTATTTTGTGTTAAAGTCATTAGTTCCGACCGAGAGCTCACAAGACAAAGAAAACTTTCCTGTCCGTTCCGGTCCTGCGGAAGATTTTCCTGAGTGGAAACTAGCCTTTAGACTATGTGACTATGTGCACACCATAACGTCTCCAACCATTTTCGTATTGTTTCAAGTAATGAGTTGATTGTTCTCGATTCCCTTGAGAGCAGTAAACAATACGAAAACGCTTGGAAACGTTACCGTGTGCACATGGTCTAAGTCTCTAAGGGGCCGAATACATGGGGAAATTTCAGCCCGGGCTGAGATTTCAGCCCGGCTACTGGGGGATGGAAATGAGGGAGTGAATGTTTTGAATGAGAAACACGAAGTGTGGAATACAGAAAGTGCCTTGTGAAAAGCGATAAAGAAGGAATAAATATGGTTTATTTGAAATACACATCTAAATATGTTTGTTTTATGCTGCATGTTTGTGACAACTTGGCTGATTTCCACGTGTTTCTTATTCAAATCATTCTCCTCTTTTCCATACCTCAGCAGCCGGGCTGAAATCTCAGCCCGGGCTGAAATTTCCCCATGTATTCGGCCCCTAAGAGCCAACGCATTTTTACACTTAACCATGAATTATTCATTAATACGTCCCTCACCTTGAAGAATAGTCAGACAGAAGCAGTCAAACAGAAGAAATAGTGTAGTTATCCTCGTAAATAATGTAAGATTCCCTTAGATTTTAACTACTCCAGTACATAAACGAAAGGCAAACACTCAAACACTCAAACAGAGAGTGTCAGAAACAGAAGACGGCGACTCGTGCCCAGTCTTTTCACTCGCAAATTTGGCTTTTAAAACCAAAATCACCCCCCTAACCTGCAAAGTAGTATTTGAAACACATGAGAAAAAATTTTCCACATCTTTATTTTTTTTAAAAATCACGTATTGTTTATACATTATGATATTGTTTTGAAATAAAATATATAAATGTTAAGTTAACTTACCTAATATGAGAAAAAGGCCATAAACGAAAATCTTTCTCTGGCGATAAAATAAGCACGATCCAGCTGGAGTAAAGGTATTTTTCCTATGCCTGAAGTAACTAAATACTTCTAAGACATAAATAAAGGCTTTGCGATTTGACATTAAAGAATTAATTTTTTTTCATGTTACAAAAAGGACGTTTTGTGTTACAAAAAGGAACCGGTTCCTTTTGGTAACGTGTAGTTTAACGATAAAATCGTAATTTTAGAAAAAACTATTTAGCGTAAAACGCTAAAACTTTTAACGAAGCATTATTGGTGTCGGATACAACTCCACGCCAAATATAAAACCATTTGAGAGAAAACTCAAGGTTTTAGAACAAAATTAGAGTGAAATTTTTTTGCTCTAAACCGTTTCTGTGATTTTTTTAGAGTAGCAGGTCTTGTTAAGGTATAACAAAATTACCCCAAGATTATTTCTCCTCGTAACTTTTTAACCAAATGTGGTGGATACACAAGGGTATAATAGTATCGTTAAGGATGATTGCAACCTCTCACCCTTGCGTATTTCGGAGAAAAAAGATGAAAAATTGAGCGTTTCCACGGCCATGTTCCTTTTCGTAACATTTGCGTCGTTTTTCGTAAATATTACCATGAAAAATTGAAAATATTTTTTCATGAAGCAGATATGTTCAAAAGTAGTGTTCTCTCAGTGCTCTACTTAAAAATCATAAATATTTATCAAATTTTGAATAAACCGTGTACACTTAAAGAAATGTTACAAAAAGTAACCAAGATTGATCTAAGAATGAATGAATGAATGAATGAATGAATGAATGAATGAATGAATGAATGAACAAACATTATATTTAATTAATAAATTATTATACTTGTAGATAATTGTATTTATTTGAAATTGTATTATCTTAAGCATTGACTGGATAAGTGACAACTTTTAATCGTTGTTTGAGTTGCATTTCAATTTTAGCCATAATAATATGCATGACAAAATTACTGTATGACAAAATTTATATTAAGCTATTTATTATTTAGAGTTGAAAGGTACCTTTTCCTTAAGTACATAATAATAAATTAATAATTTATACTTAATTATAAATTATATGTAGTTTAAGAAATCATAACATTTTAATGTGTTTGCTATATTATAATAAATAGCTTTGTATTATAGCGTTCACATTAAGCGATAGTTTTGTAGTGAAATTAACAACAATGGTTAGATTTGTTACCCATAGAAAAACCATTTGTTGGATCCTGTGTCACTTGACCCCTTGCGGTTGAACAGTTGCAATCAATCATGGTTTTATTAAATTCAATCTATCAAATACCTTTCTATGACATGTGTGGCTCTCATACGATCACAAGAAATCAACAAATTAAGCCAATCCCAATTGTTTAATGTAAGGTAAACAATGTTATACTAACTCGTACAGAATTTCCATAGTTTTCCCATAGTTTGCAGAAAAAGTACTGAATATATGGCAATACTATAAAACTCCATACAATTCCCATAAAGAATGTGGGAATCCTATGGATTTTTGCCAATTTCCTACATTTTCCATATATATGGCTCTGATATGGGGAGCAGAAGCCCATAGCAAAACCATACCCTCTTCCATAGTTTTCCCATAGTTTGCAGAAAAAGTAATGAATATATGGGAATACTATGAAACTCCATATAATTCCCATAAGGAATGTGGGAATCCTATGGATTTTTGCCAATTTCCTACATTTTCCATATATATGGTTCTGATATGGAGAGTAGAAGCCCATAGCAAAACCATATCTACCCCATGAATAGGCCATAGTTCAACCCATATTTTTTCCATACTTGGGCCATATATGTCCCATATCCCCATGTTTGGTAAGGGTTCACAAAGGACGCAGATAAGCAGGTGTGTTTTTACTGTGGGCATAATTTAATGACTGAAATTAGGAGGTCTGTTGCTCAGCAAAAACCAACTAAAGTATGCTTAAAGTATATGTCTTAAAGTACTGTAGCACAAATTACAGCTAACATTTAAGTACATGTGGGTAGAAGTTTCCTTCATAAATTTAGTTATATCGAAACCCCATTTACAGTATACTGCTCAAAAATAACCTAACAAAAACCGAGGTCAAACCTAGGTTTAACCTCCGCTTAATCGTAATATAACTCTGTTCAGTGTTAGTTAAACTGTCTCTAAATCACTATGAATAAAAATATGGACTGTTTTCTGTATTACTAGATAATTTTATTGCGCTTTACTAAAGTTTATTACCATTTCTATCATTGTTTAACTTAACCTCAACCTTAACCGCACTGTTAGGTTATTTCTGAGCAGTATTGTACAAAAGCTCGACCGGTCCCTTTCATGTAAGGAATTGTAGACAAGAAACTAGTTTGTATATAATATATTATATGTAGTTAATATATACATGAACAACTTATCTGCAATGACATAACAAACAATACTTGAAGTTAAAAAGTACAAATGTAAATTTTTAAGTTGAAGAGTTTATGAAGTTATTAAAGTTATATTTTTTGAAATACAAGTGTTGAATTTCTGATGTACTTGCTGTACTTTAATTGAAGTCTTGGCCAACCTTGATCTGTCTCTGACTGTCAAACATGATTCGACTCTGGCTATTCGGGTGTTAAATTCTGGCATTCTTTTCCCTTAGTAAAATGATGTTAAATCCCTGCGTAGTGGCCCAGGACCTCAACTGACTAGTACATCAGACAAATAATGTTCTGTGATAATTCTGACATTTCGTTTGTTTCAATAAACATTTACCAATGTCTGATTTTGCTTGTTTAATATATTTCCAATTTAGTGCTGACTTATTCCATACTTATTCTAATAACCATAATGTAGTTTTACTTTCAAAATTTCCTCCCTTATCACATATTCAAAACTCCCTTTCTTCTCACCATCAACAATAACTTTAACCTGACCCCCATCACATTTGAGCTCTTTTTCAAATCCTCCACAGTTCACAAATTTATCAAACAGAACCACAAGGCGTCTAAGCTTCACAAACCATATTGTCACAGAGCGTGGACCTTCTTTCACCTCAAGGCGATAGTTAGACTCGCAGAGGATGTTTTTGTGTAGAAGATCAAACACTTCTCGTGGCATGGCAACATCAAAGCATACCAACCAAGGATGCAACTTGCTCATTCTTGGACTTAGTCGCCTATGAATGGCACGATTTGCACGCTCCATAATTCTTTCCAACATAGGATATAATTTACCCAGCTAATTTTCGTGACGATATTGAAGATTACCGTATTTAGCCTTAACAACATCTCCAACAACTCGATCCAGCTCTTTAAATGTTGCTGACAAATCTCGCAATCTATGTGTATTCGAGGTTTGATCAATTAGTTTTGACTTTTCACGCTCCAATACTCGTTTAATACGGTTGATTACCTCGTCCTCGCTTGGGTCTGAAGAACGAGCCGCCATTTTGATTTTAGTTGGCTTGTGACCAGGACCTTCGCGGCCGGAGTGAAAGTTGGCCCATTTTAGGACGATAATTGCCAACCGTGGAACGTTTTGTCTTTCTCGTGGTAGCGGTTGAAAATAATGGAGGGTCCTCCTACAATGTTTTTCTTGAAAGTATAATATAAGTCCTTATCCCGTTCTCGAAATAAACTAAAATAGGTGTTGGCTTCAAGCCCTGAAGAAAGATACTTCATCACTAAACCTGGCATGGACATACCGTCTTTAAATAAATCTAACTTTTTCGGCTGGTAAAACTGGAACATTTTTTCTACGGCTTCGACAAACGGTTCTACATCTAGATTATTGTACCAGATCAAATAATCCCAAAATGTCTCCATGTCCTGCTCGCGCCAAATTGAACAACAATACTCGTACTGGTCCGAAGAAATATTCGAATTTCGAAGGGCACTAAAAAATGCTTCGTGCGAAGGGAGCTGGTCAACTTCTAACTTCTCAACATTATCAAACCATTCGTACGGGAAAAAACCTTTCTGCGCACTGCAGTCGTACGCTTCCAAAAATTCCCCGTAGCTATATCCCGGCGCAAGGTAGTTGCAAATATCTAAAAATTTTAGACGAGCTGTTTTTAAGCACATATAAGCGTTATTCCGCTTAACCACAAATTCAAACCCCTTGCTACCTAATTCCTGCTCTAATTCAATTCTTTCGACTTCCTTGAAGAAAAACCGTTTAATTACATTGATGTCATAACGAGACGAATTAAAACCGACGACAGGCATTTCCATAAGGAAAAAATCAAATCGCTTTTTTAGCTTTAAAAGTTGGGTTATCCCTTTCTCGTCTTCCTCAGGTAAATTACTAACCATTACATCTAACTGCGTAAATATATTTTCAAATTTCTCCCTCAGCAACCGATAGCTGGTGTCACTTACTTCAAAAACATAGTTTACAAACTCACAAACTAACTGTTTTGCGTCCCCAGTTGTTACGAAGCAATTAGCGGTTTCATAACCATGGACGTTGCTAGCAACCGAAATCGAGGCGGGTACGTGTTCGGAAAGCCATTGTAGTCTAGCTTTGGACTCATTGGAAATATCGACTTGAAAGCTTTCCAAATCCCAAGTTGCAAAATAGGGATAGAATTTGTCGGTCGGTTCAAACTCAAAGCCCATATCTTCAAGCTCTTCGAATACGGTCCTATTTACCTGGTAGATACGACCGGAGAATTTGTGTTTTACGTTAGTGTCACAGGTTTGTTCATGTCTGGATAATCGGTACCGTTGGCTGAAAATTTTGTCGCATTTATAGCACACGAAACACTCACTGTAGGACCGAATGTCTTTGATATAACTGAAATGCTCTCCGTAAAGATTAACGTACATCGGTTGAAACTCCTCAGCCGAACGCCACACTAAAGTTGCTTGACCGTTTTCATCAATTGAGTACACATGAATAGCTACCTCGAAAGTTTTCTCTACAATACACAAGTCGCCAAAATCAACCCCGTCGAAATCCTCACGAGCCAGGCTGGTTTCCTGGAGATATCGGTCGAAAAGGGCCTTCGTTGCACGTTCTAAGCTACTTTCGCCCGCCCCTTGATGCAATGAGAGGCACCGAAACAAACAGAGGTTATCCGTGTAAGGTTCGCCCGATTTTCGGTTATTCACTAACGCAACAATTGCCTGGTTAGTCATAATATAAGAAGGCAACTCAACAGCAGTCCCAATAGGAAAGTTAAGCCTTGTTACAGTCACTAACGTCTGAACTAATTTAAAAAATACCCACTTGCTATTTGGTCAATCTTACTACCAATTAGTCCGCGTCTAGGTTTTTTACTCAAGTTATTTTCGACAACAAAATTCTGCATGTGCTCTCCAATAGCCTCAAACGGAATATCGACGTTTTTGAAAATCGGACACATTTCGGAAAATTTCTCTTTCTTGTTATCAGGGACCTTTATATCGCATTCAACAACGCCGAAAATTTGACCGCGTTTAACCATTGTAAGTAGTTCCAGAGCTGTCAGAGACGTTCTGACATCTAATTCCTGTGTATATTCCTCAAGAAATTCGGTCACCTCATCCGTTTTGCGCAAATTTCGGTACTCACATTCCCAAATTTGTACCACCGTGAAACCGGGCTGTTCCAAATAGCGTACCTTCTCAAGAGTTCTTTCGTAAAGAACCTGCATTGGAACCCCACACCTCTCGTTAAATGTATCTTTATTTAGTGCGCAACTATGTCCGTGCCAGTAGCAGCCTTATTTTCCAAGTCAAATCCATCAACGGGGTAGCGTCCTATACGGTGCTCACCTCGGTTATGGGCATGGACGATATTAAAACCGTCACGATGCGCTAGAAAGTCTAGCCATTCAATACTATACTTGTTAAAATAATTTTGTCGTTTAAAATTATCTTCCTTCTTCCGCCTAACATAATAGCCAGTGGTACCACCACGAATGAACGTTTTGTCTTTCTCGTGGTAGCGGTTGAAAATAATGGAGGGTCCTCCTACAATGTTTTTCTTGAAAGTATAATATAAGTCCTTATCCCGTTCTCGAAATAAACTAAAATACAGTACTGCCTAGAAGTAACCTAACAGTGCGGTTGCGGTGGATTAGCGGTGAGGTTGCGGTCGATTAGCGGTGGATTAGCGGTGAGGTTGTGGTCGATTAGCGGTGAGGTTGCGGTGAGGTTGCGGTGAGGTTGCGGTGAGGTGGCGGTCGATTAGCGGTGAGGTTGCGGTGAGGTCGACAGCTCAAACCGCAAGATAAAAACTACGGTTGACCAAACCGCTTCGGGTTCCGACCTCTTCCGACCATACAGTACATGTAAAGTGGATAGCGTAGAAAATGCGGACGGCAAAGACTATACAGTAAGAGCCGGGATGATTCGTTTAACAGAGCTCTTATCACAGCCTTGATAGACTGACACCAAAATTGGCATTCCAAAGCAAAACTCGCTTTGTTTGACTCTAGCAACAGGATAAAGTTCATTCAAACGATTTTTTACGGTTGCCGGAAAGATTCAGCCAGGTTAGCCGGGCTAAATTTTTTAGTCCAAAACAAAGGAAATGCTGTATTTTTAAAATCACTCTTTGTCTGCACGGAACGATTTTGTGGCTGAAAGCTTTTAACATACAAATAACTACATGTTGCGTTGCTTATATATACGCGGAGTACCTTGATACGGTTTGCGTCTCGATGGGTGTGGCCGTACGATTTAAGCCAGTTAAGGTATTTTGTTTATTGAATATTGGTTTAATACTTGTGCTGTGTGGAGTGAACGCGAGGAATTTGAGGGGGTGTTCATATGATCTCGGTAAGCGGGCTGGCCCGTTTAGCGAGATCTCGCCTTATAATAGATTTCCCTTATTTACGTTGTGTTCACCCGCTTACCGAGATCTCGGCAGCGCGTGCCGAGATTTCGGTAAGCCGGATGAAATTTTCTAATATCAACGCAACGTCGGGCTTACTGTACCGGGATGAACTCATTATGAAGAAAAAGTTAGTTCTTTTTGATGGGATTTAAGGATAGTTGAAGGTTTTATTGTTTATTGGAATATATAAACCTCAATTTAATAGCTCACTGATTGGTTTCAAAATCAAAAACAAACGTCCGTTGGCGTTGCATGAAACGTTGTGGGCTGGCGGTCTGAGATTGTCACCGACACCATGCTGAGATTGTATATCGTTTCGACATTTGTGTATGGTCAACAAAATTATCCTTGACAAGTTAATACCATACAGTATCTACCAACGGTCTAACACCCAGAGTATAGTTGCCTGCGGAGGAGGCCATAATTTATTTGGCACATGCCGACGTGCCAATTCCAGCACGCCGTTTTTGACAGCTGTTGCTTTTTATCAAGATAAAATTTCATGTAAAGCCGAAGCCAAAGTGAAGGTAGAACAAATCTCCATGATCTGGCAATTAAACACCGCGAATGACCCACATGGGAATTGCGAGCGCTCAGTCGTGTCATCCCGTCTAAGTGACTGGACACCAATGTTTGGCACCTGTCAATGATTTACTATTTTTGGAACATGACCTCCATACGATAAGTGTTAAAATCAGATGTGTGCTCCATATTTATCTCATTCATATTTGACTGTCTCTCGTGGTCGCTTGGTTCCAAAACGCAGAAGTAGCTATTCACTTTCAGGACTTAAGCTTTGAGATTTTGAAATGAGTCTTCGAACTGCCACACTCGCTCCAGCTAAGCGAATGTTAGTTTATTTTGGAGAAGATAACAGCACGTCAATTCTCAGCACGAAGAAAGTTAAGAAAATTGTTGGTGATGATGGTAACAAACTACAAGATGGAGCGGTCGTTATTGTCGACTACGGCAACATCGATTACGAAGGACTCGTAATCAAACTTCATGGTACGTATTAGAAAAAGTGAAAAACAATATGTGGTAATGCAGAGTGTTTAGCTTGTATATTTTTAGATGTTGTTGCCTATAAATTAACTGGTCGTTAAATTCAATTTATTTTATTATCTAGACGACCCCACTGTGCTAAGTCAGTTTGAGAGAAAATTCTTAAAAAGCCAGCAGTTCAAAGAACACGATGACGGCAGTGATAACGAGAATAATAAGGAGAATAATCCAAAGGCAAAACGAGCTAAGTTAAGCTGTAAACCTCATAAAGAGAAAGACAAACCGAAAACGAAGAAGGTAAGATAAACATGTATTAATACACGAATGTGTTTTCGTCAAAACTCTTTCCGTCAATAATGATTGTGCCTCATCTTCCCAGTTGGGACTTGCGAATCGAATATATATATATATATATATATATATACAAAGCATGAAGTATAGTTACCTTAAAGTCTTCGCTACCAGAGGTTTCACCCTAAACGGGATCATCAGGCGACTCTGATGATTGCTCTATCTATATATGGTACTGAGCACTCTAACATTTCGTGAACCAAAACTCACTTATATATATATATATATATTTATTCGGTAGACTTGCTGTGCTACTGGGAGTTTCACGCAGTAAAGCGATCGTCAGGCAACTGACAGATCTGGTGAAGCTACTCTCTATTTACAGTGTGATATTAGGTATCGTGTTTCATGTCTGCACTTGGTGAATAGTTCGGATCGTTTGTTCAATAGTGAATTGTTCTTGTTTTTCATAATTGTCAGTTTTTCCTCGAGGCAAAGGTTGCACCTTCTGGAACCAGCTTTGTAGGCAGGAACATTCTTAAGAAGCGACCATATGATGGAAAATGGTTTCTTTGCTGCTTTCAATTTCCATACGTGTTTAGACAGTTCCGTTCCGTTTCCGTTTCTGGGCCAAACAACATACCGACATCACCGACTACGACATCAAAATCATTAAACACGCCAGACAATCTCTCCTGTTCAACAACAACCAAACCTGGACAAAAAGAAACGCCACCGACGCATTTGATGTAACCATGGGAAGTTACGACGGCGCCGAGATCTGCGAGCTTGTCGGCCTATTCATCCTGAACGCGCTGGAAGAACGCTTCGAGAACATCGGCCTCTACCGCGAGCAAAAAATTTTTTTGGGATCACTTTTTATGGGAACCTTAGCAACCGCGCCTATCAAGGTCAAAGACTCGTCATCAAACCCTCGCCGGTTTCTCGCGGCCTCGCGCTTTTCTCAGTTTTCTGTCGACTTCGCTGTCGACTGCCGTCTGTCGGTGAAGACCAGACTCAATGGCTCAAAGTTTATACACTTGTAAATATAATATAAAATGAATCTGTCGATTTCACATTTGTTGTCATTTCGTTTGTTGTATTATGCACTACAAGAATACGAGTCAGAACAAGATGCCAAGATCAGTAGAACAATTTAAATACTGAAGACAGACAGGTGAGGAAGGGTGCCTTCTGTTCTGTTGTGTCTGTTTAATTATAATATGTTGCGTGTTGAGATTGTTTATACATATATACATGTTAAAGTACGTGTTACTTGTATGAATTGACATACACACACATATATATATATATATATATATAATATATATATACAGTATATATATATATATATATATATATATATATATATATATATATATATATATATATATAGTCGTACTCTGAGTTTCACGCCCACGTCTTGAGACGATCTTCAGGCAACTGTATGTGATTGACTCAGTTCATTGTGTGAACTGTTATTTCGCTCTACCAAAACTTCTGGTGTTGAGCACTCTTCAATCTACTAAAAATAGGCATGTCCAGACATACATGTATCTACTGCGTTCAATCAGTGAAGTGAAGGGGTGCTTTCCCCCAAAAAAAATTTTTTTGACCCCCCTGTAAATTTGAAACCCCGATTTTAAAACAGTATAAAGAATCAAGATTATTGTATACAATATACTGGTATTAGTGGTATAGTGTACAATCTCAATCTGAATATACGGTTTAAATTTTGGAACATAAAACTTGAGTCCACAACAATGAAGACATGTATATATATATATATATATATATATATATATATATATATATATACAAACAGAGCCGCCTGAAAGATCGCCCAGCGTGAAACTGACAGTAGCGACCATCCAGGTAAGCCCACTTATAGTATATATGTATATACAGTATATATATATATATATATAACAACTCATCACAGTTGCCTGATGATCGCTTGAAAGTGTGGTCGCTTATTTGAGGGAGGGCACTTAATCGAGGGGGGTACTTATTAGAGCATGGGTGCTTATTCAAGGAAATACGGTATATATACATACATGTAGACTGTATAATGTACACTCCTGTACTGTAATAATGGTAATTATGAATTATCGCTTTGGTCCTGCATTTGCCAAATTATTCTTAATGTTCGTACTTAAATTATGTGGTCTTTTCTTTTTGCTTAACTTCCTGATCTTCATATCTCCTCTCTCAGCTGGGGCCCCCTTTCTTTTTTCTCCACTTTTTAAATTTGGTTTTGGTCCTGATGGTTGTGCACAGGATGATTTTATGCCAGACTTTCTTCGAGAAATTGATGTTGGCTGAACATGTATTCTTGAACCGTTGTGTAAAACAGGCAAGAGGTTTCCATTTTGCTGCTTTCCAAAGTGCACATATGCACTTGCAAGTGATGCCACAGGTGACTGACCTCGGCATTGTGCAACTATCTTTCTGTAGGTTTTTAGGTACTTGTAGTAACAATTCCTAAAGTTGTTGTCTTCAGTTCTTAGTTTCAACTCAATGTCTGCTGAAACCTCGTGGTGTAGTTTGAGGATATCAGTGATTGAGACATCCTCTGTACTCTTATGTGGTCCTGGCAACATGTCAGAACAGTTATCTTCCAGCTGGTCACCTTCACTAATGTCGATATGGTCATTTTCTTCAATTGGGATTGCACTCACATCTGTAGATTCACTATTTTGTTGGTGACTCTCATCTGTGAATTCTTTTTCATGCAACTGGGTGAACTTTGAAATGTTTAGTTGAGGATTATTCCCTATTGCTAGAACAGCAAGGTTATATCGTTCTTGTGGAGATTGGGGGATAAAGTTAAGATTGTTACCTCCATACTTAACAGCAACAGCAGCTTGATGTGCACATGCAGTGCCATTCTGTCCATGAGGACAGTTACAAATCCCTAAACTGCAGTCAACTTGGTATACGATGTTGCTTTGTTTTCTACTTGGTACACTGAATTTAAAAGGATTTGTGCTGTCCCTTATTATGCGGTCAAGAGGCACTGTGCTAGCACTTCTCCCAAAGCATCGGGCGGTAACATGCAGATTTTGGGGTTTACCGAATGCCAAGGATAATAATTTTCTTTGGAAATACATTTCAAGGTCTTCTGTGATGAATTTCAAGAGTTCTACTAGATTGTAAGCTCTCACTCGCTTAAGAATAACACACTTAAACACAAAAATCATTGACTCTGTAAAGTTGTCTGTGTTATTTCCTCTTGTTAAAAGTCCCTTTCGGAAACACAGTGCCCATTCCACTTTTCTTTCTAATGCCCGTTTCACATATTGATGGAAGTTTTTATACTTCATGACAACACTATCTGAGCTTAGTTGACTTTCCTTATCTTCAAATTCTTCTGCATTATCTGCAAACACTAATTCTTGCATTATGGACATTAAGTGCTGCCAATCATCTTTATTGATGGAATTATTACTGTCCAAAAGCCATCGCCAGGTAGCCTGCAGAAAATGAAATATGCATAGAAGAAGAACAGATGAAGGCCAAATGGCATTTAGAGCATTTCTCTGTGCAATGTCATCATCAGTAAGGAATATTGATGGACCTCTTTCTGCTCCTTTTTCTCCAAATGCATGTTTGGGTAGCACTGAGATAACATTCCTTAAACAACTTTTCAACACAGATTCTGACTGGCTGGAAGTTACCCACACTGCTAATGGCAGTGCACCAGAAGGATGGTGAGTGCACATAAAATAAACTGGATTGTTATGGCGATCTAGGCTTCCAGATGCATCCATGAAGCCATTTCTCCAGCTTGCTTTAATTTATGCACTCGGGCCATCATGGGGGTACATATAGAGATGATCAGTGGCTCTGTTTTTGAGTTGTCCTTATGATATCGCTGCAGAAAACACTTTCCACCTAGATGTTTATTGGCTTTGTTGTAATTGTTTATGAACTCTTCAAGGTGCTCAAACATTGCATCTCCATTTGATGGCCCTTTTGTTACTATCCTCCATTTCTCATAGAGATTGTTGACATCGCGCAAAGATGGGCAGTACTTTCGGTCAGCCAAAAGCAAGATGGTAACTGGGTCTTTCATAAGTAGGGTCTCGTGGTAATGAAATGCCTCTGAAGCAGACATGCCTTGTTCAAAGTAATTATGGAATTTATGCTTTGTGGCAGGTAAGATTGGGCTAAATGTAGTAAGATGGTGACAGTCAACACTATGGTTGTGATTCCACCACAATTCCACTTCGCAGAGATCATCCAGCCATTGTGTTGTGTGAATTTTTACTGACATTTTACTGGGACAGTCAGTTTTCTTGTCACGAAGATTGGATAACAGATGGATTTTCTCTGAATTTTCTATACCGGTATTTGAAGCATGGGTACCATGGCGCTTGTGTTTACGTTTCATGGCTTCCTCTTTAGCTGTTTGTTGTTTTTTGCTCAACTTTTTTCGTTTACACTGGCAAATGTACCATTGAGCAAATGTTACTTTGACCCCTTTCCTCTTATACCCACCCTGGATATTGTACTTAATATTTGAAGAAGCTGCAAAGTCAGAAATCCATCTTTCAAATTCTTTCTGTGTTGATATGTCTCTGATATTGAATTTCACTCTGAAGTCACATGTATTTGAAGGGGCACCATTGGTGTTTGAATTTGGAAGTTCTTCATAATCTAGGCATTTGTATAAGAATGAGGAAGGAAGTATATTCTGCACAGTCTGGGGTAATACGTTCTCAGTTGCCTCCTCAAATACATGTGTTTGCCCAAAACTTGTGTAGCTGTGGTCTTCAAAGCTTGATGTCTTATTTTGAGTCATTGTTACATCTGGTGTTGGTGCAGAATTCTCAGAATTACAGTGCCTCTGTTGTGTATCATCATGCAAAGTGTTGACCTCTGTGGATGGTATAGTCAAATGTGAAAGTTTGTTTCTTGCTATGTCCAAGATCAAAGAGTAACGGAAATCGTCAATGTTGTCTTGGTCAAAGTCAATTGCCCGTCCTTCAGAAATATGTTGTGCCCATTTCACAACAAACACACCGCAGTCAACTGAATTATATTGCTGTGGTATATCAGATGCTGGTATGACATAGAATTCCCATTCCTCTTTGCAGTAGGCTTTTCCTTGAACTTTAGTGGCACATTCAATAAAATTGCCTAAACTTTCAAATGACTTTGCAGCTCCAACTCCTTGAAAAAGAGAGTCCAAGTAAACCATTCTCTTCACTTTTAGGAAAATTGCCAGTAAGCACCAATGATCCCCATGGAGAATAGGACATAGTATAATGTCACTGTTTAAAATATCAGGGTAGATCTGATCATACTTGCATTTTAAGAAAGTTTCGACGGAAGGTTTAGCCATGTGTTGATGAACTTCCATGTTGCATGTGTGGACTGATTTACCATTTTGTTGTGCCTGTTCTTCAATCATCAGGAAAAGTTTGTTAATTAAGAAATTGGACAGTAGAGAATCAGAAATCTTGTGTGCTGCAGGTAGAAGGCGTGTGACGTCAGTTGGGTCCCATCCCAAAACTCTTGCATTTCCCTCAATCTGTACACCAGCTAGTGCAGTGTCTTGTGCTTCTTGTTTTTGTTCTTGTGTTAGGGATATGTATCTGGTTGGAAAATTACATGCATTATTCTCACTTCTTTGTGTTTTGTGCAAGCCTGGAGAGAAGCTTTCATAACTAGGCAATACATAGTAGTCAGAAGGAGTTGCCTTAAAATGTATACTGCTGTTTCCTGAGGAAAGAGTTTTATTAGTTGATGGAAATGAAGAGTTTGATGTATTGGTACTGGTAACTGTACTAGGACTTGTTGTTGCAGGTGTCAAAGAGCTTGATGTATCAGAAGCATCATCTCTAGAAGGTGGTCTTACAGGAGTCGAGGAACTTGACAGGTTAGTATATTTACTAGAACTTGGTACAGGAATTGAGGAAGTGGATGTGTTACAGTTTTTAAATCTGGGAGCTGGTTTAGTAGGAGCTGAAAAGCCTGATGAGGTAGGAATATTGACTTTGGAACCAGCTGGTTTTGCAGTGCTATTGACTTTGAAATTTGGTTTTGCAGTGCTATTGACTTTGGAACCAGCTGGTTTTGTAGTGCTATTGATTTTGGAACCAGCTGGTTTTGTAGTGCTATTGACTTTGGAACCAGCTGGTTTTGTAGTGCTATTGACTTTGGAACCAGCTGGTTTTGTAGTGCTATTGACTTTGGAACCAGCTGGTTTTGTAGTGCTATTGATTTTGGAACCTGGTTTTGCAGGAACTGGTGAGCATGGTGAGCTACAAGAGATATTGACTTTGGGAGCTGGTTGTACCGAAACTGACGAGCTCTGTGAGTTAGAACTTGAGAAGGGTGGTGTGTGAGAATGCGTGGGAGAACTATTTATTTTGGGAGTTGGTCTTGCAGTTGCAGGAATGGAGGAGCCTGATGCATCACAGCTATTGACTTTTGGAGCTAGTTTTGCAGGAGTTGAGAAGGCTGACGAGGTATTAATTTCTAGTGTTGGTCTTGAAGGAATGGAGGAACCAGGTGAGTTGCAGCTATTGACTTTGGGAGCTGCTTGTGCATGAGTTGAGAGGTCTGATGAGACAGATGAGGTATTAATTCTTGGAGTTGGTCTTGCAGGAATGAAAGAGCCTGATGAGTTACTGCGACTAACTGCAGGTGTTGTAGTTCTTGGTGGGTTAACTATAGGAGGATTTGTTGTCATAGAAGTTGTAGAACCTGATATACTGTTAACAGTTCCAGTGGTGCTTGTATCATTTGTAAGGGCTACTGCTTCAGGAGCCAAAGATTTTGAGGCATTGTTAAGGATGTTAGGGACTGCTTCTGTACATGATGTTGAGGTGCTAAAAACTCTGCTGGTTGCTGTTAATGGAGTTGTCGGGGTGTTCAAGGGAGGGTTTCCTTTCAAGGTTTCTTGATCGACTTTTCTTTCATAGAAAAGCATGTATGCATTCTGGTTGGTGGCTACCATTGGTGATGACTCTTTGACAACAGCATCGCTTGCATAGAACCATTTCCCATTTCTCTTAATGTAGCAAATGTAATGCCCAGATGTAATGTGATTTCCTTCGTGGACAATGACTGAACACAGATGATATTCAATATTCGCTCTTGTGGTTTGCTGGTCATTACCTGTACATGTATCTGAGAAAAATTCAGGAACTCTAACTTCTGTTGGGTAATCTATTTTTTGATTGATTTTTTGACCTTTTCTGTCAAATCGCATGAGTTGAATGCATAGGATTTTTGGTGCATCACACAGCAGGTTCCTTTTCCATGCATCCGTTCCTTTACCACACCTTTAAAATAACCAATGTAACAATTATAACAAACTTTGTTAATAATTATAAGCTCCCTATATGTAAAGTTATAATACTTATAACAAATTGATCTGTCTGTGACAAAAAATCTGATCACAACAAAAAAATGTGAGCAATTCTATCCCTCTAATAATTAGGGCTATGGTTAAGTTATTGTTAAATGTGTTGTTTAAAAATTATGTATATTGTTATTGTATATACAGTAAGGTGTTAACTTTACTAGGACTTTGTGTCTATTAGTTTGCCCCTGATCAAACTTTCTTACTGTTGTTGTTGTTGTGTTTCTACAGTATATACCACACCATACCATACCATACACTCTACCATACTGTACTGTACTCCATACCATACACTGTACCATAACTGCAGGGCCATATGCAGGATTTTTTAGTCAGCGGGGGGGCAGTAAGACAAATCCTGTAGTTAGTGACCAAAAATAGTACAGTATGTTGTCAGCAAGAGGCTTTTTTGTGCACCCCAGGGATTTTATAAATGTTATGATTTCAGTACTTTCTCAGCACTTGTACTATACAATTGTCTGAATACCAATACAAATTAATCAGCATTATAAAAAAAATATTTTGGATTTTCTCAGGGGGTTGCCCATGCTCCCCCCCCCCCCCCCACTATGTATGGCTCTGCATAACTGTGTTGTACAGCATACCATACTGTACTGTAAAATAGCAAATACCATACTGTATTGTACGTGTCTAGTTGAGTAGTATACAATATATATCATAAAATAAAGATACTGTGTCTAGTTGACCAGTATAATTATGAAGTATATAATATTAACCTTTCACAATTATATGGCTGTTCCAGTTGGACAGGAGTTGAACTTTGATCCAAGACACCTTGCAAAGATAAACCCTTAAAAAAAATAGCCATCAGAAATATTGAATTAATGAACTGGAATATTTAATGTCTTATTACGGTACATAGATACAAAGATACAAGTAATTTTATTTCAAAAAATTTATCTAACAACCAACAGGGCTGAATTGTGTTGTTATGCCTTGAAATAATTTCCATTAATTGAACTATTTTACCTTGGTTATTGGTAATGGCAAAACTGTCTCCATAACACTGTTAGTTGTGATGTTGTTACACTGAGTACATAAAACTTCACTCTTCAGTGAGAAACGAAGTGACTTCAAAAATTCCAAATTGCATTTTGTAGGTATCAAGCCCATGCTTTGCAGATGATCAGCATTTTCACCAAACATTCTCCAGAATTCTTGAAGGAATTCTGCTGCACATTGCTGTGAACCCTTTTGAAAACTAGTAATAATTTGGGGTAAGCAAGAAAGCAATGGTGATGGTCGAACAACTCCTGGTGCTGTTTTGTAGAGTTTGAAGAAATTCATTGTGCAGCATGTCAAGCATTTTTTCCCTATATTGAAATAAAGTAAATAAAAAAGCAATAAATAAAAAATACTGTGAATTATTATGGTTCTTGAAAGTGATTTTTCTCTGTAATTCCCGTGACTTTTTTAGGTATTACTAGGATATTAAGTGTGGTTTACCCTGCCAAAATAGAGTGAGAAAACAACACTGCACTAACATTAACAAGTAAAAGCAGTGTATTTCATTCAAAGAAAAACTGTTGCATTGTGTTTTACATTTACAGTTTGCACTCTGTATTTTTACTCAAAATCTCCACACTTGAAAGCTTATTTCATACCAAGTGTACTACCTTAAAACTTTTAAAATAATATTATTTTAAAATCATACTGTGTTACCGTAAATGTTTCTGCTAAATTGTAAAAACTGTTTTTGCACAAAGTGAAATAACAAGAGACCTTTCCTTGCCCTGGGCTCATCTAAGTTGTTAGGCTGCCTTGAATATCAGTAGGCAAAATGATTGTAGGGAGAAATTGTTTAAGTATACATGTAAAATTTGGGTTTAATTTGGGTTTTTTATTCCTTTTTTAATTTTGCTTTATTATTTCTATTTATAAATTTCTAAATATTTATTTATTTATTTATGTATTTATTTGTAAATGCTTATTTTACACTACAGTAAGAGAACATTCATAAGTTACCTAGAGAGGCAATGTTGAATGGAAATTATAATAATTAAAATACATGTAGCTTGGGGGAGGGGGGGGGGGCAAAATTACGTGACAAACAAGACGAAGTATGCAAGCAGCCTTTTTGGTCTCAGCAGCAACGTAAGCAAGGATAGGCATAAAAAATATTGTGGCAGCCAGGGAAATGAAGCACCAAGTGCCATTTTTAAAAATTACTGTTCTAAATTAATTTGAAATACTAAGGTGAAATTATAATACTTGTAATAATAATAATAATAATAATAATAATAATAATAATAATAATAATAATAATAATAATAGCAATTATAATAATTATAATAATACTTAATAATAATAATAATAATAATAGCAATAGTAATTATAATAATAATAGTAATAATGATAATATTAATAATAATAATAGGAATAATAATAATAACATTTTATTTAATCAGGGTGCAAATCAGGGTAGCTAGAATTACAATAAAATAAATTAATAAAATACCTTACTTGCATTTTAGAGGAGGGTAGGGTCAACAATTTAGATGAAGAGGGAGTAATAATTTACCATTTTTGTATGATATGACATGAGGTCAGTAAAGAAATTTTGCAAATATTCAGGAGGGGGCTTTCAAAAATGACAAGGTGTTTAATTCACTATAGCCCTCTCCCTCAAATTATGAATGCTCTGTAAGAACGTATTTTTGTGTTCACAAAGCATCGAATTTTTGGTAAATGAGACAATATCTATATTTTAAGGTAAGAAGTATAACTTTCATACCTGTGTTAGTCTTAACACTGCATCGTTTCCTATTGTGCAACAGTTGATCGATTCCTTTGGGAAAACTGCTCGTCGACAGAAGTGATTGCAACACACAGTTGACAAAACATGTATTTCCTAGGTTTAAAATCCCTTTTGCATTCATAACGGATTTCGTTTGGTTTGATTTTTAATAGAAACCGGACAAAGAGAATGATAAGATATCAATTAAACGCCGATGATTTGAATAAACTGCGCGAAAATTTTAATATTTGCCGCGAAATGAATATTAGGATTAGAGTACCAATCAATCCCATGATACCACTTGAATCCCAATATGTCCCTAAAGTCCCATGCTAAGTGATCCCAAAAAAAAATTTTGCCTACCGCGATGACGGCCTAGCTGCCATCAAAACAACATCAGGCAGATTAGCCGACAAAGCCAGAAAACAGCTGATCGAAACCTTCAACAACTTCGGGCTGAAGATCACAGCTACGGCAAACCTGAGGCGGGTGAACTTCTTAGACGTAACACTTGACTTGACTGACGGCACATACAAACCGTACAGAAAACCGAACGACGACCCCCTCTACATCAATCGCCTATCTAACCACCCACCCGTTATCGTAAACCAACTACCTTCATCCATTAACAAACGCATCAACAAACTCTCATGTAACAAACAAACATTTGACGCTTCATCCCAACTGTACAACGACGCTTTAAGACAAAGCAACTTTGACGCAACTCTAACCTACGAACAACCCACAAGTGACGAAAACAACAGTGACAGCAACCGAACACAAAGACGAAACAGACAACGCAACACTATATGGTACAACCCCCCTTACAGCAAGAACGTAAAATCAAACATCGGACAACGGTTCCTTCAACTGATTGACAAACACTTTCCACCTTCTAACAAACTACACAAAATCTTCAACCGACACAACGTACGAATTAGCTACAGCTACCTTGACAACATGAACTCATTCATAAACAGACACAACAGGAAAATACTAAACAAACACACGAGACATACGAACACAAACAACACAGACGACACGCGACAGTGCAACTGCAGACAACCCGACAAATGCCCGACCGAAGGTAAATGCCTTACAAAAAGTGTAGTATACCAAGCCGAAGTTTCGACAGACAACAACGAACCAGCAAAGTACATTGGAGTTACCGCCGACGACTTCAAAACGAGATATAGAAACCACGCCAAATCATTCGCTAACAAAAAATACTCAACGGAAACGGAACTGTCTAAACATGTATGGAAATTGAAAGCAGCAAAGAAACCATTTTCCATCATATGGTCGCTTCTTAAGAATGTTCCTGCCTACAAAGCTGGTTCCAGAAGGTGCAACCTTTGCCTCGAGGAAAAACTGACAATTATGAAAAACAAGAACAATTCACTATTGAACAAACGATCCGAACTATTCACCAAGTGCAGACATGAAACACGATACCTAATATCACACTGTAAATAGAGAGTAGCTTCACCAGATCTGTCAGTTGCCTGACGATCGCTTTACTGCGTGAAACTCCGAGTAGCACAGCAAGTCTACCGAATAAATAAATATTATCCGCTCTACCGGTAATGGTATTGAGCGCTCTAAAACCATTGACAAGTTCTGTAACCACTCTGTTACAGTCAATTCTCGGTATATATATATATATATATATATATATATATAAAGTATGAAGTATAGTTTTACCTTAAAGTCTTCGCTACCAGAGGTTTCACCCTAAACGGGATCATCAGGCAACTGAAAAATATCGGTTAGTGGGCTGTATACAACACGCCAATGTTGCCGTCAATAGCACTTGCTAAAACTGGGAATCCACGCATGGGTCATTGGGTATTTATTGAAAAGGTCGGAAATGACGTGTTGATATTCGACTCGTATGGCTCTATACCCGGGCAGTTTTACACAATCCCAAATTTTAAACCGACGGAAAAAAACGTCGAGTGGGCAACAATAACCGGGCAAAGATTAGCTACGCCATACTGTGAGTTGTACTGCGTCGCGTTTATCATTCTACGGCAGACATTATCGTGGCCGGAAGCCGTCGACTCCCTGTTTCCCCAACGTGGCACAAGTAGGGATAACAGAAAACGTTTGGAGGAAATACTGGGTCATGACCCCGACACAATTCTTGGCAACAATGGCTACAGTGTCACTCACACTTCTGAATAAATTTAGAACAAATATTTATTGTATAAATCCCTGAGTATAAAATTTAATAAAATTACAAAAAAGAACGTTCGTCTATCATTGTTTGTAACAAATAACTTGCATCCTTGACGGTATATCCACGACGTTGTAACAGCCGGCAGAGGAGAAAGTGTACCGTAGACGCAAAAGTGTTCTGGCTGTGGGAAGGTTCGGCATCCGTCAGTAGATATGTCAATTTTTCAGCCTCTTTGCCGAAAGGGCCAAACCACTGAGCCGCATCACAAACATCCGCCAACGTCGCAGCAGATGTGAGATTCAGCCGCAGAACATCATGTAAGTCTGAATATAAAAGTTTGTCAAACTCAGAAGCAGTCATGGCTGATATCTCTTGGCGTAATGCCATCACAGCCTCATCGGGAAGGAAAGAGGTCGAAACACTGTCCCCATCGACATACGCTGGCGTAGCAAAACTTTTCGAATATAACCGAGGAGTGTAGGTTGGTGGAACCCACGGCGACGATTTGGTGGTGTCAACAAAGCCAGCCGAAGCGCCATTTCCGTCGAAGAATTCCAACAAGATGCCGTCGGATTCTTCGGTATTTTCATCTTCTTCACTTTCGCTTTCACCAAGAACAACAGGTTGGCTTTCGTTTTCACCTTCGCTTTCACGAACGCGGGTGTTTTCACTTTGTAGGGAAAGATTTAGTGGGGTAGAGATGCTAGCGATTGGGGTAGAGCTTCTGGTTCGTCTTTCTTCCACAAGTTGTAGCTCAAGAGCCTTTAAAAAAAAAACTCTGTCTGTAGCATTGTTTCTTCCTAAATATTTGCCCGGGTAATAAATACATACCTTTATGTACACCACAGCGGATTTAATAACGTCGTTGTGGCTTCGTTTAGCATATTTTTCAGGAACAAGTAGTCTCAATCGATCTATATTGTTATTTTTGTCAGCGCGTCGTTTCTTGCCCTCTTTCGCTCGTATGCTCGCCATCGTATCAATTGAACTTTTGAACCAGAAGATCAATTTACCAGAAGAGCAAAGATCAATTTACAATTAAGACAGATTTATTATTTATTTGCCTGGGATTACTAAAATGTATTACTAAAACGTATTAAAATGTATTTTACTAAAATGTATTTTACTAAAATGTATTAAAATGTATTTTACTAAAATGTATTTTACTAAAATGTATTTTCACGGGTTCTTTTTAAAACAGCTGGTGCCAGACAAGCTATATAATCCCGATTCACAAACATTCACGTTGAACCACTGTTTTGTGCGATTACAAGATGGGTGCATACATGGAGATTCTTCAGTGCACTCTTCCTCTTTCTCTTTCTCTTTCGCTTTCTTTCTCTCTAGTTCTCGCTCTTTAAGTACGCCGTCTTCCTCTTTCCGTGTAAAACAAAACGAAAACCATGGGCATGCGCCACGCACCAAACGCATAAGCTCGAGACGCGTAATGTAGTATGGCGAATGAAAGGAAATCTTAGTCGCATCCTCATAAAAATGGGTCACACACGCGGGATAAATGTGAAAACTGTTTAACGCTTCAAAAGAACCAGTGCAGCCAAGTGTCGCAACTGCGTTGCACCCAATTGCTGCGCAGCCCCTTCCTTTACTGCCTGTTGAGTCATAGTAGTATTGGAGAATCAATTCACCAACAGTAAGAACAGCCATCCTCAGTAGGTCTTCACTAGAGATGGAAAAATTTTACGAAGACATTTGCTTTCTGTCTGTTGGGTAATACGATCCTACGCGGGTATTTGTTTTGTTTGGCAGTTGAGAGGAAAATGGAGACAAAGTAAGTCGCAAGTAATTTAAACGTTAAATATAAAACAGCACGAAGGTAAATTTATTTTGTTTTGTTTTAGAAAACCGCCGTGTCGTGTACTTTTCACACCAATAAACGTAACTCCAAACCCACTAAAGAAGAGAAAACACAGCGACGAACACAAAGCTACCCTATTAGCCTTAATGAACAAGGAAAATCTGCCAACACGCATCTTACCAACGCCTGGCAAATTCAAAATACAACAACGTCTGGCCGGCATCGATCCAAACAAGTTGAGACTACTAGCAATCGACGAGAATAACAAAGGTGTAATATTGATTAAAGACACCCCAATCGCGGAGCATGAAGCCTTCGCCTACGCGGACTATAACAACATATTATGTGAATCAACGTCGGTATCGACTATATATAATTATTATTCGTGAATAAATAAAATGAAACCATGAATCACGTTTAATCTCTTTTATTATTTACATACATAGACAAACCAGATACTGAAAGCAGTTGTAAAAGAGTGGGACAAACTTCCTCAAAGTAGCCACGTTGTGTAAGGCGAAACGATCGACCACCAAACTAAAAATTAAATTTACTGCAATGAAAGTGACCATCGTGACGGCCATAATCTATGAAAAATTCATGACCCTTCCTAATATGCTTGTATACCTCTACGTAACACTTTTCGCCTAAAATACGAATTCGGCAGTTCTGCCTTTCTAGGCTACAGTTTATAAAATCACAAACAGGCCGTCCAGGCAAATGTTCACATGCGCCACAAACCAACCACTTAAAAAAAAAACCATTTACTAGTTTCTGGGCAATTCGCATGCAATTGTTCATCAAGTTTAACAATATTGCTATAGAATATACGAGTCCCTTTGCGAATCCATTCATCTGCGAACAAACCAAGACCGGCTTCAGGTATCACAGAGTAATCCTGAAACAAATCAAAACGTTGATAAATAACGCACTACATCGCAAACACAGTCTGCCAACGTTGCGTCGTATACGTGTTTTCGCACACTGTTGTCCAAAACGTATGTTAAATGATCGCAAGCCCTAACCAATGTATCTCTATATGGCTTTATAGTTCCAGCGTCTACAAGCCGAGAATATTCTTCCTGACAAACCTTCATCAACGCTATTCCTTTGCCATCGAGACGCACTCCTGTGCATCCATCCACTCCAGCACTACTTGGGCGAGGACATGCGAAACCATCGTCGCCGCTCGCACCAATTCCAACGCAGTCAGTTTCTCTTCTTTTTTTTTGCGCTGTCCCGCTCTCTTCCTCGCTACGAATTTCACTCCTTCTTTCCACCCGTTTTCTCTTATCGCCTTTAGATACATCCATGCTAACTTTGCCGCTCCTATACTATTAACAAACCAAAAGAAAAAAATATAAAAACATACAAAACATACAAAATATAATATAAAAAATATAAAAAATATAAAAAGAAACCGTACCCCTTATCCATCACTGCTTTCGTTGCACCATATGCAAGGTCATCAACAGGGCCATCTGTGCTGTCAACATCTGTGCTGTCAACATCAAGATTTTTGCATCTGTTTTGCCCATAAATAGAATAAAGATTAAATTCAAATTAAAAATTGCCCGGGCAAGCCCATAAAAGTAAAGATTAAATTCAAATTCAAAATTGCCGGGGTAAGGGTCAAGCTACTCACCTTTCCAATATTTCAACGTTCGCACAACATTCTTCTAACATGGCATCTTCAGTGCAACTAAAATATATACAGTAAATTTAAAATCAATTTAAACGCACTTACGCCGACGCCGTAACAATAAACGCACTTACGTTGTAAATTTCTTCTTCTCGCTGAGAAGGAAGGATTCATCGTCGCATGAACTGTATAACTGCACGTTAACGGAAGAGGAGGCGGTACATCTAAAACAAAGCAAAGCAAAGGAGGGCACTAAGAATCATTCTAGAATAATTCTGATTGCCGAGTGGGAAAAAAATTGTAAAAAAAACCCACCTTTCTTCAGGTCGTTCTGCTGTTCCAGACGAGCCTTCAAGTCTAAAAACAAAGCAAAGGCCTCAACACAACGCCGACGGGATTCAAACCCGCATATCGCAAGGATATAGTGTATTGCTAGCATTGCTGCATTATTTCAGCGTATTTAAGCGCAGTCACGAATACACCTCTTACGCACCGCTCATTTGGTTACAGCGAGTGTGCAGACCCACCTTTCAGGTTCTCGTTCTGAATCAGGTTCTCGTTCTTCTGCTTCTTCAATTCTAAAAGCAAAGCAAAGGGTCTTACAACGCATCGACTCATTTGATTACGTCTTCTTACGACCTAACCCTAATAACTAACCCTAATAACTAACACTAACCCTAACCCTCATTTGGTTCAGCACAACTGTTATACATTGCGCAGACGTACAACCAAATGAGTCGATGCGTTGTAAGACTCACCTTCGGTAAGGTCGCTTTTCTTCTGGAGTTGGTCGCGTCTTGTCTTGGTCATCTCGCTTTTGTGGCTTGTATCGGTCTCCTTCTCCGGGGTCGCAAATAATCTTAACCGTTTTCGTTTGGGGCCGGTTGGTTTGTCCTTCTCCGGGGTCGCAAATAATCTTAACCGTTTTCGTTTCGGGCCGGTTGGTTTGGGGCTTGTATCCTTCTCCGGGGTCGCAAATAATCTTCTTTTGGCCGCGCATTTGAAGCGAACGCAACGCTTCGCCTTCATCTGCTTCCATCTTTCCAAACGGCTGTGTCTGTGTTTATCTGTAAAAATTCAAATATATATATGGGGGTTATACCCGGGGCTAACCCCTTACTCTTTATTATTCTCTTATAAATAAAAATATATAAAATAAAAGATAAAGAGTAAGGGTCGACGCGGGTATTGTTATACCCGGGCAAAACGATTGAAATCTGAGCGGGAAATTTGAAAACTAATAGTTGATTGGAAGCGGGAAATTTGAAAACTATATAAAAGGAGGAAAGAAATTTTAAGACAGAAGACAGCATAGAACAGTACGAAGACGCATAGAGAAGACAGCAAGCATGGATGAAATAGAACAGTACGATAGTAGCGAAGAACAAGATCAGGTCATACATGCTAAAAGGAGGAAAACAAACTACGAGACAGATCAGGTGACAAACACAGATTTCATTGATCGTTGCGACGACGATAATGGTAATTTAAACGACGAAGAAGAAGCAGCCGAGACGGCGTCCGATCGGGAGTTCATAGACGACACCAGTATAGGCCCGCCATCACCATACGCGCCAATTGCCAACAACTCTCAGCCTACGATTGATGACCTGGCACAGAGACGCTTAAACATTTTAATAGGAAGCAGTAGGTGTATTATTATTTTGTTTAGTTGAAAGTTTTTAATAGGAAGCAGTAGGTGTATTATTATTTTGTTTAGTTGAAAGTTTATTTATTTAGTTGAAAGTTTATTTATTTATTAGTTGAAAGCCGTGTTGACCCCGACGACCTGGCGGATGAGGCCCCCTCCGATGATGTCTTTCCGTGGATTCCGATGACGTTTACCCCAAAACTGCAGCTAATTTATGACCATGCGACAGAAGATATAGGGGATGACGATTTGTTTTGGCGCCGTATGGACAGCCGATACAAGCTGATAGACACTTCTGATTTTAACGGTTTTGGTTTGCCACCGGAATGCCATGGCAAGACGGAGTTGTTTGCTGTCGGTTACATGTCGACGTCGTTCCCGTATCCGTTATTGCGCTATATAGGAAGTGAGATGTGGTTGTTGGGTGAATATTACCCTGCCAGCTGGAAGGCAGCTGGGGAGTCGCCGCATTTCAGTTGGGGACAGCCAGTTGCTGGTTCGCCAAAACTGAAGGCTGTTTGCTACGAGTGGGCCGACCTGGAGCATTTTACACGCGATGCTAAAAACACGGCCGACATCTGCAGCAAGGTGATCGCCGTTTCCTCTTGCGTCCGCCTCGGTGTAGTTACCCGCAACAGGGTACTGTTGCTAGGATTGGCGTACCATGCTGTAACTTTACCAAATGTCGACGAGGCGGCATGTAGGTGCCTGCGGGTAGATAAGGTTGCGGATTGCCTGGCGTTACTACTAACCGCGACAGTCCAAATTGGGGATTATGACTCCAAATTGGTTGATGAAAGACCACAGAAGATGTGGTGGCGTTATTTCATGTTGAAGTCGGGGATCTACACTATTGATGGTGTCTTCAAATATTTTACCACCACACAACCCCGACAGGATGTTAAAAATATGTGGACGATCCTCTTTAATTCTAACCAAAACGTTACGAAATTTATAGACGATTGTGCCTCGACAGTCCAGCGCATGGTGCATGCGTGTGGGAAGTTACATCCGATCGACGTTCTCACCCATAGGTGGTATAGCCAGGTGGTGCCGGATGATGTGTGGGATGCGCTGCAACCGTATACGACGTTGAGGAATTGCCCAGGGCTTAGCATTGCCATGGTGAAAGATCAAGCCACGTGGATCGCCTCCTGGCTGACGCATGCCATGCAGACTACGCCGCTGCAGGTATTCCTTAGTCTTGCCCACGTGTTGGAAGGCAGTAGCAACAGGCACCGGCTATTTGTTGTATGGGGGACGCAGACTGAAACGGGGAAGTCTCTATTCGTTTCGTTGGTCATGAAGGCAGTGAGGGCAAGACGTTTCACAGCTCTGCGGCCTGATGAACTTGACCGTGTCATTGCCTACGCCGCCGATGGTGACCTGTGGTGCATGGATGACGCCAACGCAGAAACGCTCATCGAGCTAATGAAAAACCGGTCCATTATGGAGAACAGTAGTGTGCAAAGCAGGAAGCTATTTCATGGCTTCCAGGAAACCTTCATGCCGGGTGGGCTTGTTGCCACAAATGTAGACATGTCCTTACTGCCTGAAGACGACGCGGAAAGCGATAAGTATTACTACATCAAGAAGCGTGGGTATTGGTTTAACATGTTTAACAAGTTACGCTCGCAGCCATGCTATAACGTCTACCTGGAGCTGGCGTTTGCGGCACTGCTGCGTGAGGTCTACAACTTCACCCCGGTATCGTTGGTCAAGTGGAAGGCCGGTGAAGTGTGTGACGATATGCCAATATGGAGTTCAATCATGACGCCCCACACGTATGTGACTAATAAATACTTACCTAACCCCCTGTCTGTATCTGTATTACATTTTATTTTATTGTGTTTTTATAGTGCCCTTGTATATGAACATGTACGTGGCAAGCGACGGACAAGTTACATGCCTTACGTGCCTGCCGTGTCGCCCCTTGTCGTCGGGGTCTCCAGTAAGAATGCCATTTTGGCCCAACCCAATGACTTCTGTGACGCCTGTCGGACTGGTGACGTCCACGACATGCTGATGCAACAAAAATTTGGGGTAAGAAAATTTAAGCGCCCCCTTGCTAACGTGACGAGATGCTAACAAAGGACGTTTCTTTGTAGGTTGGCCGTCTCTGCCAGTTGCGAGCCGACCTACGCAGTCAAGATACAGCGAAGCGCCTGGGTATTGAGGACTACGTGAGGCAGTACGCCGCCCCGGTCGTAGTACGATCATCGGTAGAATGTGACGGTTATGGGCCGGATGCCCTTTCCAGGCTACTGACGCAGCATGATGACATTGAGGATGTCGTCACCCATTGCGGATGGCAAATCTTGCTGGACCGTGCCCAAGCGCAGTTGCGAGGCACGGAGTCTTCGGCTTTGCAACACGACATCCTGACGCGGACATGGTCAAATCTACAGGGGCAAATGGACAAAGAAAGTATCTTTCTCGGCCTGGTGATGGACACATCTCTTGGCAAACCAGATCTAGAATTAATTATGAACCAATTATGAACCAGATCTATAATTAATTATGAACATATAAATATATACTTTAAATACTCACATTTACATAAATATTGGGAATACTGTTGTTCCTCCCCGTTGTTGGTGTGTGTGTTGACCCATTAAAGACGTCATGACGTCGTTCGCGGTTTTTAGATTGTTTCCAACTAGTTGCAGCGCGTTGTATCCAGTCTTTGCGTGTTCCTTGATTTCGGGGCTGATAAACGTGTCTAACAGACTGTCGGGTAATATGGTATCTAGCGCCGCGTTGCCGACGGATTTTGCCGCATTCGGTATTGTTTTCGTGAATGTGTCGGGGATATCCTTTGTGACAAAATCACCGATGTCGTCAAAAATATTCCCACCTATTGGCAACCCATTTCCTATACCATACGTCTCACGTAAATATTCAGATTGAGAATTATTATTTACATAGCTAGGTCTAGGACTGGAATAAGCAGAAGAAGATGTACGACTAGGACTAGGACTAAAGCTTAGATACCTAGCAATGTTGGTCCGCGGAGTTAACGCAGAGGTTGATGCATTTGGTAAGGGAATAGGTGTCGGAAGATTCCTGTATATTATGGTAGGTGGTGGAACATTAAAAACGGGTGGCGGAATGGGTGGTGGGACGGGTGGAGCGGGTGGAGCGGGGACAGCCTCCCTGAATTCGCGTGTTAGGTCCTGTATGAGTGGCAGCCTCCCGTCGCCAAACTTCCGTACCAGCCGCCTGATATCTTGTAGTTCTGGACGCCTCCTTGCTTGCAAATATGGCGGCATATTTAAGAACGCTTTCACCAACTGTTTGGACGCCTCGTGGCTTAGCCCCCGCTCTACCGTTTCCGCTGACTTGTGCGGCTGCCATCCCTCTATCCACCCGCCTCGTACGGGGGCGGCTGCGCTCTTGGCGAAGTTTATAAACGCGGTGTGGTTACCAGACATGGTTGGCGTCCGCGCGGAGTTGACCAATACCAAGGCCGGGTATGAGGGAACGGATAGGCTTACTCAGTTTCTTTAATACGAAAGGCAGAACAGTAGGCAAAAGGAGTTTAGCAGCGGTGAGGGGTAGAAATCCACCCTTCGCGGTATGGAACAATTCCTGAGCTGCCAGCTCTGGCAATGCGATATCGTGTACGCGGCAAACTCTGCAAAGATTTCCGGCTACCTGTCTAAAATTCTGCTGTCCAGACTCTACCCCTTCGAATGGGTTAAGACCAAACCCAACGGTATTCTTAACCTGTTCCCCGAGCGACAGCAACTGTGGTCCTAGGCGTGTCACCTCTTGTATTAACGCGGCTATGTTCTTGACAGTGTTTTCCCCTAAAGCTATGCCTTTCTGTACGGCGCTACCGACGTTGGCAGCGGTTGCTTTCGCCTGTGAATATGTCCGTTTGGCGCTCTTAACTCTGTCGATCACGTTACCGCCGCGTGGTTTTACTTTAACCTTTCCTCCTCTTACTTTTCTTACTTCTAATGACCCACCTTCTTTGTTGTGTACACGACTGTGAGATGCAACTCCACGTTCTCCTTTGAATAGTTTCTTGCAGATTGGGCATGCGATTTTGGCCATGGTTACACTGACGCGGAACCCGCTGCGGTGGTTTTAAATACAGCACTTGTGCTTCCTGTCGCTGCCACGCTATTGGTCACACGATGTGGTTGCCACGGTATTGTGCCGCGCCCTTCCTGTCGCGTCCTGCCACGCCCGTTGCCTGCCACGCTGTTGCCATGGTACTGCCACGCACGCCCGTTGCCTGCCACGCTATTGGTCACACGATGTGGTTGCCACGGTATTGTGCCGCGCCCTTCCTGTCTTCCTGCCACGCTCGTTGCCTTCCACGCTATTTGCGTCTAAGAAGTCGTTGAAGTAAGAACATTGAAGTAAGAACAGCATCCTCAGAAGAACAGCAACTATCAAGGTATGCCGAGTCTTTGTATTGCCCCATGGGGACCAGGCGCCTTGAGTGAGATAGAAAGTAGTTACGATGCCATTGTCGACCCAGACCAAGTTGGACAATTGGGTGTTCCGTCCCAAACTATAAGAGCGGCCGACCACTTTATGATAGAAGGCGATGGATTTGGTCCAGCGTATGCGCCAACCAGTGTTCCGCCATTGATTACTGGTTTAGCATTTGGTACGGCGACGGTTACTGGGGTTAATCGCGTGACAGAATTGGGGGGAGGCAGATATTGGGATGCTGTCCATCACAGCAATCTGCAACACGTTCCCGGCATAAAGCATATCGTCTTGAATAGTAAGAAGGCAGTGGACATGCCGGCGAAGATACGTACCGCTCTGAAGCGTATAATTGGTGACAGCACTCCATATATCGACGTTGTGCAGCTAAATGAACATGCGAATCATGTCATTGGAACATGGGTCGATGTCGATTTTAAGCTGGTCGGCTCAAATAGGCGCGAAGTGGATATTGTTTTTGAAAATGCGGTTGTCCACCCCGATGGCGATGATTTCATTACGGTGATATGGATGCAACCCGAAACGAGTGAGGCTGGCAGCGTCTACGAAAACAAGTCGTTGTCGATCGGCTACTCTATACACGGGTGGGCGCAGCTTAAACAACCAGACGCCATCTACGGCGAGCATTGGGTTTTTAGTTCATATGGGTTGAAACGTGATCATACGCAAGCCATCCTTGTTAACAACCCGTTGTTAACAGCGCAGCATTTTATCACCCACGGCACCTCCGACAATCTTAAAGATTCTATAGCGCTATTTATTGGCAACGCGATACTCCAAGGTGACCGTAGTTCGTGGTCCGATGACGAGAAACAGGCGTTGGCCCGTCTCTTCAAATTTAACGAGCTAGCTGACGATCCGGATTATATTGATATATGGGGCGTGAAGGGATATGACTCTAAGTATGGTGGGCTGTTGGCATGCAGAGTGTGGGCCGCGGATACGGGAGGTGTTTTTGTAGCACCACATTCATCTGGGACGGTTGTCGACCATCGCGGCGTGCCATGGCGCTGGATGAAGTTTATGAATCACGGGGGTGTGATGGTGGTGGAAAATCAAAGCCAGCGTATGGGTAACCACCCCAACCGGTTTTTATTGTGTGCGGAGAAATTCGAACTTGTTGATGCCGGTGCAACTAAGTGTTACTTCAGCCGAAATCAAATTGAATATTAAAGCCACCGCGTCGCCGTCGTCTCTTGTCGGCGAGGTGACATTCCCCATCCGCCCTGGTATGCTATATTATGGTTGGGGAGTGGGAGAGAATCCCGTCCACGTTAAGATTGATGATGACAGCGTAGATATACGTACATATGCCACGTACAGAACATAGTTTTTTTCGTTTGCCAGATGAAACCGCCACCAGTACTTGTTGAAGCGATAGAGACCTCCGACAGCGGGGTGTTGTCGATTGTGTTAGATGACCACATATCGTGTAGAAAGATTGGGCTTTCACACTTGGTGGTAGTAGGCTCGCCTATACCGTTCGTCGTCGCAGACCCGTTGGCCGTGACCGTTATTGTCACGGCAGAAATGGGTGAAGTAGAGAAGCTGATGCTTGGTAAAAAGTGTGACCTTAATATGTCTGCATTCCGACTACAACTGGAGGCTAAAGAATACCTACATCTGCGAGACGTGCTTGCCAATTTGACAATCAACTACCCGCAGCTAGACTTGATTTATACTGATTCCAAAGCGCATGACTCTGCCACGGTTGTCTGCCTGTGGGAAAAACAAGTGGCGATGTTGGTGGTGCCAGGTTCCATTGCCAACAAATTTGGAGCGCCGCTTTTTGGTATTGGCCGGGTGTCAAAGTTGCCGTCGACCGCGGCAGCCGGTTCGACTGCGGGTGTAGACTATTATGATCCGAAAACCGGCAATCACCTACCTGCACCATCTGACGATGACGACCAGTGGTTGCTTTCCTGTATACCCGAACGTGTTGTACACTTGCGACCAGCCCCCGCCATGCCTGCGTCCGTTAAGTTGGTATTGGTGAACACCAGCAGATACAATAAAGTGATACCACACCCAGGGGGTGATAAGCAAGAGTTTGTTGTGGCGACCCTGCCACCGCCACATCAGTCGGGGTATGAAATATTCAAATCACCCTCTGATATACGTTGGCTACCATTAGGTGGACGTAGGCGTGAGTTTGTGTTGGCCCTCCGATGGGGTGATGGAACACCGCTATCGTTCGATACAAATCAAGTGGCGATCGGCTTACTTTGTGTCTAATTTTTAGATGTCCGGCTTGTTACGAATGCTGCTAGGGAACCTCGACCCTTTGGGATTTGGTATCGACCCGCGACGCGGTGGTACATTTTGGCAAACAAGAAACGACGATCTCGGTTGGGGTGATTGGGATGAAGGCAGGGGGGAATACGTGAAACCCGGCGGGTCCATTGCATTTCGTCGCGGCCCTCCTCCGTTTTTCCCTCCTCCGTTTTTCCCCACCGGTCACCCGCGGTTCATTCGCAATATGATGATTCCGTGATTACCTTTCAGATGCAAAGAGGTGGGATGCAAAGAGGTGGGATATTTGGTATCTTTGCCGAAGCAGCAGGCAAGGCGTTACTGTCGGCGGTCAAACAGGCGGCGATGGATGCAGGGCGGGAAGAACTAAAGGATTGGCAACGCCTAAGCGGCCTAAGCGGCGGAGGGTATTATGTGCACCGCCACCGGTATCGACACCACCCTGATCGCAATCGCGTCTTTTCTTTGTAGATGATATTCAGACCAGTTGGACCTGTTAGTTCTGCGATGCGGGGTGGTTCGATGGTAGACGTGGCCAGAACAGTCATGCGTCAGATCGCGCCATCCATCCTAAGCAGTGCATTGGATGTTGGGCAGACGGGCGTGGCCGCTATTACACGAAAAGCAAAGCGGAAGATAGGCGGAGATGCTATAGACGAAGTTGTCCCTGCAAGAAAGAGAAGAGTAGTAGCGCGCACCCAGGGGGATCAAGACAATGACGACCCGTTCGCTGACATTGATTAATTGTGTTGATTTAGATGTTGACAGACGCGGGGCTGTATTCCACTTTACCGTTTGGTCAGTACACATACGAGTTGGCGAAACGGTTGCAGTGCGATGTAAACGAGGTGGACTCGTTGATGCTATCCACGCCGGAGTGGAAAACGTCTACATATATGGCACCTGACCGGCGTACTGGTGCCATCGACATGGCAGCTGGGCAGAAAGTCTTCCGCATACCTGGGGCTAATGGAAAGTTAATTTCGAATATTGGCGTAAAGTATACCATTGACGCACATCCTCCCACGATACGTGGCCAGCATGGGGAAATATTCACAAGGTTTGGGGAGCCAGACCTATTGGCAAGCATTGATGTCTCTGGAAGTGGTACTCCGATTGGGTACGGAAACCAGGAGCGGGAGGAGCAGGCGACTGCAGCAATCCGGATTATACAGGACTGGTTGGGCGGGTCGAATCAAGGCATTACCAGTTATAACATTGGCTTAGAAAAGAAAGCTGGCTTGGAGTTTCAGGGCTGCCTGCTACCTACGACGTTGAGAAGGCGCACTATTGGCAATCCTGCCAACGCAATTAACGTAAGAAACACAATTGACGTACCATTCGTAGATAAGACCCTGGTCGACACAGAGACCGCCTTGGTCGGTGACTTTAAGACAGATTTACCACGAATGGCAAATTCTGCTGTTGCTGGTGGCCATCCTATAGCAAAAGAATTCCGCATTTGGCAAATGATGAACAACGATTGTTTGCGAACGGAGCAGATGTTAACCTGCTACAGCGACACCACTGTGCGGTTACGCAACCACCCGCTAAAGATGGCCACTATCTGCAACCACACAGGGGCGGTTGCATTAAATATCGCTGCTGACCATGTCGCCTATCAAGCTGACGACTTCAATGTTGTGCCGGCAGACGCAACCGTCGTCCTGGAGTGGTGTGAGCGATTTGTAACCCAGCCGAGGTACCAAGCGCTGTTGGATGACGTAATTGGAAAAGAATATTCCTTCCCTATGTTCCAGATTCGGGGATCGCAAGTCAACAAACTAGCTGGTGAGTCTGCCATGACTGGGCGTTGTCACGTCGGACATGGGCAAGTGCACTGGATAATGGCATCGCTGCAAACAGGCGACTTACCACAATTCATCCCCGCGAGAGGCGATTTCTTCTCCGACTTCTCGACTGGCCAGATAGATGTTAGCATGCATGCAACCGAAAACACGCGGTCCGAAAGGCAGCAGAGTGCCAGAAAGAAGCGGTACGACCTCGCGCAAATGGTATTCAACAACCCCAATATCACCGAAGGTCAATTCTCCAAAAGCCACGCGATCGTCATCCCGACCGGGTATGGGGCGAAAACGGCAGGTGGCGGTAACCTATCCTCACAATATCATGCAACAAGCATGCAAGAAGCAGTCGTTAACTGCCGATCAGAGACTGGCAACGACGGCATTCTGTTAACGGGTACTGGGAAATCATCGACTATCTCATTCCTTGGGGCAAGCAGTCAAACCGCTGGTCTAAAGGTTATTGTCAAAATGTAACAGTTTATTATAACATTTTATTGGTTTATTATAACATTTTTATTATATAACATTTTATTGGTTTATTATAACATTTTATTAAAGAATTAATTCAAAATATAATAGTTCAGCATTCCACGAAGTGCAGCGCCCCGTCAACCGCCCCGCCGTCTTCCAAACGCAGTAGGGATTGGTACGCCATCGGCATCGGGTCGGCAACAAAACGGCGGCGGCGGCGGCCTGTCAGCCACACGTCGTTGGTGTTAGCCCAATGGTCTTCATAATATTTTTCCACCAAAACTTCGTTTTCGGTTTCGTCGTTTTCGTCGTCTTCGTCGTCTAAAACGTCGTCTAAAAACTCGGGTACTGAATCACCACGGATAGTAATGACATCGTTGCTGCAAAGCATAGGAACTACTACCGGCCGCGTACCTACCACCCCGCGGGTCAAAAGCCATGCACCCTGGTGCGATCTGGGTCCTAGCGCGGGGAAGGGGTGTTCATGTAGCAGTCGTCCCATACTGCTCCTACGGTCTAATACTTTGGCCACCATTTGGGTCAGTATTGGCATCGCAGGGGAACCATTCCGGAAGAAAGACTTTTGGGCGCTACGTCTTATCCTCTTCTGCTCCTCCAATGTCTTAATCTGGAACGCCTTAAATTTAAATACCAGGGTGCTATCCGCAACCCTCCCAGTGGTGCCTATTCCCAACGCAATATACCAATTACCATCAATACCATCCAACACCTCCATGAAACAATTGCTTGGCTGATGCCATTCAGGGTTGCCCTCTATCGCAGGCACCTCGTTAACACTGGTCCACCCCCTGCCCCAGGATTTTGGCCCATTACAATCGGTGACTGCAACGGGAAGCAACCCGCAGCGCCAGCAAATCAGGTTTGGGGTAAGATTGTTATGGAGACACAATATCGGGTCCCTTAGCATACACGGTTCACACATCTGCAGAGACGCATGAACAGTATACACCGATACCATCAACCACAACCTGTCCGGCAAAAACCTCCTCATCCCCCCCATACATTCGCCCCAATGCTACTAGTACAAAGCCACCTGGCCAACTTACATCCCACAACATCCGCCAATAATTTAAAAGAAAACAGCTTGGCCTCGCTGCCACACTCTGCGCCGGTAATCCCTACATGATGACCATCCTTTATACCTTCAGCCAACATCGGCAACGGGGGGCAATAGCATTTACCGCCTATATGGACAAACCCGACCCTCAAATCCCACGCCCACCCACACGCAGCCGGCAATAGGCAGATTTCGTATCCTATTTCAACGAATTCAAATGACGTCATTTCACCATCATCATCCGGCTTCGGCTTGTTCGTCCTGGCACACAACTCCCTGGTGTAGCGCATATTCCCATAGCGGAAGAGTTCAGAAAACTTCACAAACGCAACCGACACACCGTATATCCGTCTGTGTGGGATACCGCATGCCTCTGCAATGTACCAAGCCTCTGTGTAACCACAGATATACATAGCATGGTAGACTTCCATGGCTAGGCTGGACGTATTCGATAAAACGGTACGTGTCATCGGCTTTAACTGCAATGCAGTGTAATTGTCCTCTGGGATGTACATATTTTTGCCGATCCTTCCAGGAAATTCGTAACGCTAAAGAGAATAACAACTGTCACCACCTGTCAAATGTCACAAAAGGGTTTATTTTTTTTAGCTTACCATGAATGCCATCGGATTACGCAAGCTGTTAAACGAACACGGAATTTCGGATGTCAATATCGCTGTATACAACACGCCAATGTTGCCGTCAATAGCACTTGCTAAAACTGGGAATCCACGCATGGGTCATTGGGTATTTATTGAAAAGGTCGGAAATGACGTGTTGATATTCGACTCGTATGGCTCTATACCCGGGCAGTTTTACACAATCCCAAATTTTAAACCGACGGAAAAAAAACGTCGAGTGGGCAACAATAACCGGGCAAAGATTAGCTACGCCATACTGTGGGTTGTACTGCGTCGCGTTTATCATTCTACGGCAGACATTATCGTGGCCGGAAGCCGTCGACTCCCTGTTTCCCCAACGTGGCACAAGTAGGGATAACAGAAAACGTTTGGAGGAAATACTGGGTCATGACCCCGACACAATTCTTGGCAACAATGGCTACAGTGTCACTCACACTTCTGAATAAATTTAGAACAAATATTTATTGTATAAATCCCTGAGTATAAAATTTAATAAAATTACAAAAAAGAACGTTCGTCTATCATTGTTTGTAACAAATAACTTGCATCCTTGACGGTATATCCACGACGTTGTAACAGCCGGCAGAGGAGAAAGTGTACCGTAGACGCAAAAGTGTTCTGGCTGTGGGAAGGTTCGGCATCCGTCAGTAGATATGTCAATTTTTCAGCCTCTTTGCCGAAAGGGCCAAACCACTGAGCCGCATCACAAACATCCGCCAACGTCGCAGCAGATGTGAGATTCAGCCGCAGAACATCATGTAAGTCTGAATATAAAAGTTTGTCAAACTCAGAAGCAGTCATGGCTGATATCTCTTGGCGTAATGCCATCACAGCCTCATCGGGAAGGAAAGAGGTCGAAACACTGTCCCCATCGACATACGCTGGCGTAGCAAAACTTTTCGAATATAACCGAGGAGTGTAGGTTGGTGGAACCCACGGCGACGATTTGGTGGTGTCAACAAAGCCAGCCGAAGCGCCATTTCCGTCGAAGAATTCCAACAAGATGCCGTCGGATTCTTCGGTATTTTCATCTTCTTCACTTTCGCTTTCACCAAGAACAACAGGTTGGCTTTCGTTTTCACCTTCGCTTTCACGAACGCGGGTGTTTTCACTTTGTAGGGAAAGATTTAGTGGGGTAGAGATGCTAGCGATTGGGGTAGAGCTTCTGGTTCGTCTTTCTTCCACAAGTTGTAGCTCAAGAGCCTTTAAAAAAAAACACTCTGTCTGTAGCATTGTTTCTTCCTAAATATTTGCCCGGGTAATAAATACATACCTTTATGTACACCACAGCGGATTTAATAACGTCGTTGTGGCTTCGTTTAGCATATTTTTCAGGAACAAGTAGTCTCAATCGATCTATATTGTTATTTTTGTCAGCGCATCGTTTCTTGCCCTCTTTCGCTCGTATGCTCGCCATCGTATCAATTGAACTTTTGAACCAGAAGATCAATTTACCAGAAGAGCAAAGATCAATTTACAATTAAGACAGATTTATTATTTATTTGCCTGGGATTACTAAAATGTATTACTAAAACGTATTAAAATGTATTTTACTAAAATGTATTTTACTAAAATGTATTTTACTAAAATGTATTTTCACGGGTTCTTTTTAAAACAGCTGGTGCCAGACAAGCTATATAATCCCGATTCACAAACATTCACGTTGAACCACTGTTTTGTGCGATTACAAGATGGGTGCATACATGGAGATTCTTCAGTGCACTCTTCCTCTTTCTCTTTCTCTTTCTCTTTCGCTTTCTTTCTCTCTAGTTCTCGCTCTTTAAGTACGCCGTCTTCCTCTTTCCGTGTAAAACAAAACGAAAACCATGGGCATGCGCCACGCACCAAACGCATAAGCTCGAGACGCGTAATGTAGTATGGCGAATGAAAGGAAATCTTAGTCGCATCCTCATAAAAATGGGTCACACACGCGGGATAAATGTGAAAACTGTTTAACGCTTCAAAAGAACCAGTGCAGCCAAGTGTCGCAACTGCGTTGCACCCAATTGCTGCGCAGCCCCTTCCTTTACTGCCTGTTGAGTCATAGTAGTATTGGAGAATCAATTCACCAACAGTAAGAACAGCCATCCTCAGTAGGTCTTCACTAGAGATGGAAAAATTTTACGAAGACATTTGCTTTCTGTCTGTTGGGTAATACGATCCTACGCGGGTATTTGTTTTGTTTGGCAGTTGAGAGGAAAATGGAGACAAAGTAAGTCGCAAGTAATTTAAACGTTAAATATAAAACAGCACGAAGGTAAATTTATTTTGTTTTGTTTTAGAAAACCGCCGTGTCGTGTACTTTTCACACCAATAAACGTAACTCCAAACCCACTAAAGAAGAGAAAACACAGCGATGAACACAAAGCTACCCTATTAGCCTTAATGAACAAGGAAAATCTGCCAACACGCATCTTACCAACGCCTGGCAAATTCAAAATACAACAACGTCTGGCCGGCATCGATCCAAACAAGTTGAGACTACTAGCAATCGACGAGAATAACAAAGGTGTAATATTGATTAAAGACACCCCAATCGCGGAGCATGAAGCCTTCGCCTACGCGGACTATAACAACATATTATGTGAATCAACGTCGGTATCGACTATATATAATTATTATTCGTGAATAAATAAAATGAAACCATGAATCACGTTTAATCTCTTTTATTATTTACATACATAGACAAACCAGATACTGAAAGCAGTTGTAAAAGAGTGGGACAAACTTCCTCAAAGTAGCCACGTTGTGTAAGGCGAAACGATCGACCACCAAACTAAAAATTAAATTTACTGCAATGAAAGTGACCATCGTGACGGCCATAATCTATGAAAAATTCATGACCCTTCCTAATATGCTTGTATACCTCTACGTAACACTTTTCGCCTAAAATACGAATTCGGCAGTTCTGCCTTTCTAGGCTACAGTTTATAAAATCACAAACAGGCCGTCCAGGCAAATGTTCACATGCGCCACAAACCAACCACTTAAAAAAAAACCATTTACTAGTTTCTGGGCAATTCGCATGCAATTGTTCATCAAGTTTAACAATATTGCTATAGAATATACGAGTCCCTTTGCGAATCCATTCATCTGCGAACAAACCAAGACCGGCTTCAGGTATCACAGAGTAATCCTGAAACAAATCAAAACGTTGATAAATAACGCACTACATCGCAAACACAGTCTGCCAACGTTGCGTCGTATACGTGTTTTCGCACACTGTTGTCCAAAACGTATGTTAAATGATCGCAAGCCCTAACCAATGTATCTCTATATGGCTTTATAGTTCCAGCGTCTACAAGCCGAGAATATTCTTCCTGACAAACCTTCATCAACGCTATTCCTTTGCCATCGAGACGCACTCCTGTGCATCCATCCACTCCAGCACTACTTGGGCGAGGACATGCGAAACCATCGTCGCCGCTCGCACCAATTCCAACGCAGTCAGTTTCTCTTCTTCTTTTTTTTTGCGCTGTCCCGCTCTCTTCCTCGCTACGAATTTCACTCCTTCTTTCCACCCGTTTTCTCTTATCGCCTTTAGATACATCCATGCTAACTTTGCCGCTCCTATACTATTAACAAACCAAAAGAAAAAAATATAAAAACATACAAAACATACAAAATATAATATAAAAAATATAAAAAATATAAAAAGAAACCGTACCCCTTATCCATCACTGCTTTCGTTGCACCATATGCAAGGTCATCAACAGGGCCATCTGTGCTGTCAACATCTGTGCTGTCAACATCAAGATTTTTGCATCTGTTTTGCCCATAAATAGAATAAAGATTAAATTCAAATTAAAAATTGCCCGGGCAAGCCCATAAAAGTAAAGATTAAATTCAAATTCAAAATTGCCGGGGTAAGGGTCAAGCTACTCACCTTTCCAATATTTCAACGTTCGCACAACATTCTTCTAACATGGCATCTTCAGTGCAACTAAAATATATACAGTAAATTTAAAATCAATTTAAACGCACTTACGCCGACGCCGTAACAATAAACGCACTTACGTTGTAAATTTCTTCTTCTCGCTGAGAAGGAAGGATTCATCGTCGCATGAACTGTATAACTGCACGTTAACGGAAGAGGAGGCGGTACATCTAAAACAAAGCAAAGCAAAGGAGGGCACTAAGAATCATTCTAGAATAATTCTGATTGCCGAGTGGGAAAAAAATTGTAAAAAAAAACCCACCTTTCTTCAGGTCGTTCTGCTGTTCCAGACGAGCCTTCAAGTCTAAAAACAAAGCAAAGGCCTCAACACAACGCCGACGGGATTCAAACCCGCATATCGCAAGGATATAGTGTATTGCTAGCATTGCTGCATTATTTCAGCGTATTTAAGCGCAGTCACGAATACACCTCTTACGCACCGCTCATTTGGTTACAGCGAGTGTGCAGACCCACCTTTCAGGTTCTCGTTCTGAATCAGGTTCTCGTTCTTCTGCTTCTTCAATTCTAAAAGCAAAGCAAAGGGTCTTACAACGCATCGACTCATTTGATTACGTCTTCTTACGACCTAACCCTAATAACTAACCCTAATAACTAACACTAACCCTAACCCTCATTTGGTTCAGCACAACTGTTATACATTGCGCAGACGTACAACCAAATGAGTCGATGCGTTGTAAGACTCACCTTCGGTAAGGTCGCTTTTCTTCTGGAGTTGGTCGCGTCTTGTCTTGGTCATCTCGCTTTTGTGGCTTGTATCGGTCTCCTTCTCCGGGGTCGCAAATAATCTTAACCGTTTTCGTTTGGGGCCGGTTGGTTTGTCCTTCTCCGGGGTCGCAAATAATCTTAACCGTTTTCGTTTCGGGCCGGTTGGTTTGGGGCTTGTATCCTTCTCCGGGGTCGCAAATAATCTTCTTTTGGCCGCGCATTTGAAGCGAACGCAACGCTTCGCCTTCATCTGCTTCCATCTTTCCAAACGGCTGTGTCTGTGTTTATCTGTAAAAATTCAAATATATATATGGGGGTTATACCCGGGGCTAACCCCTTACTCTTTATTATTCTCTTATAAATAAAAATATATAAAATAAAAGATAAAGAGTAAGGGTCGACGCGGGTATTGTTATACCCGGGCAAAACGATTGAAATCTGAGCGGGAAATTTGAAAACTAATAGTTGATTGGAAGCGGGAAATTTGAAAACTATATAAAAGGAGGAAAGAAATTTTAAGACAGAAGACAGCATAGAACAGTACGAAGACGCATAGAGAAGACAGCAAGCATGGATGAAATAGAACAGTACGATAGTAGCGAAGAACAAGATCAGGTCATACATGCTAAAAGGAGGAAAACAAACTACGAGACAGATCAGGTGACAAACACAGATTTCATTGATCGTTGCGACGACGATAATGGTAATTTAAACGACGAAGAAGAAGCAGCCGAGACGGCGTCCGATCGGGAGTTCATAGACGACACCAGTATAGGCCCGCCATCACCATACGCGCCAATTGCCAACAACTCTCAGCCTACGATTGATGACCTGGCACAGAGACGCTTAAACATTTTAATAGGAAGCAGTAGGTGTATTATTATTTTGTTTAGTTGAAAGTTTTTAATAGGAAGCAGTAGGTGTATTATTATTTTGTTTAGTTGAAAGTTTATTTATTTAGTTGAAAGTTTATTTATTTATTAGTTGAAAGCCGTGTTGACCCCGACGACCTGGCGGATGAGGCCCCCTCCGATGATGTCTTTCCGTGGATTCCGATGACGTTTACCCCAAAACTGCAGCTAATTTATGACCATGCGACAGAAGATATAGGGGATGACGATTTGTTTTGGCGCCGTATGGACAGCCGATACAAGCTGATAGACACTTCTGATTTTAACGGTTTTGGTTTGCCACCGGAATGCCATGGCAAGACGGAGTTGTTTGCTGTCGGTTACATGTCGACGTCGTTCCCGTATCCGTTATTGCGCTATATAGGAAGTGAGATGTGGTTGTTGGGTGAATATTACCCTGCCAGCTGGAAGGCAGCTGGGGAGTCGCCGCATTTCAGTTGGGGACAGCCAGTTGCTGGTTCGCCAAAACTGAAGGCTGTTTGCTACGAGTGGGCCGACCTGGAGCATTTTACACGCGATGCTAAAAACACGGCCGACATCTGCAGCAAGGTGATCGCCGTTTCCTCTTGCGTCCGCCTCGGTGTAGTTACCCGCAACAGGGTACTGTTGCTAGGATTGGCGTACCATGCTGTAACTTTACCAAATGTCGACGAGGCGGCATGTAGGTGCCTGCGGGTAGATAAGGTTGCGGATTGCCTGGCGTTACTACTAACCGCGACAGTCCAAATTGGGGATTATGACTCCAAATTGGTTGATGAAAGACCACAGAAGATGTGGTGGCGTTATTTCATGTTGAAGTCGGGGATCTACACTATTGATGGTGTCTTCAAATATTTTACCACCACACAACCCCGACAGGATGTTAAAAATATGTGGACGATCCTCTTTAATTCTAACCAAAACGTTACGAAATTTATAGACGATTGTGCCTCGACAGTCCAGCGCATGGTGCATGCGTGTGGGAAGTTACATCCGATCGACGTTCTCACCCATAGGTGGTATAGCCAGGTGGTGCCGGATGATGTGTGGGATGCGCTGCAACCGTATACGACGTTGAGGAATTGCCCAGGGCTTAGCATTGCCATGGTGAAAGATCAAGCCACGTGGATCGCCTCCTGGCTGACGCATGCCATGCAGACTACGCCGCTGCAGGTATTCCTTAGTCTTGCCCACGTGTTGGAAGGCAGTAGCAACAGGCACCGGCTATTTGTTGTATGGGGGACGCAGACTGAAACGGGGAAGTCTCTATTCGTTTCGTTGGTCATGAAGGCAGTGAGGGCAAGACGTTTCACAGCTCTGCGGCCTGATGAACTTGACCGTGTCATTGCCTACGCCGCCGATGGTGACCTGTGGTGCATGGATGACGCCAACGCAGAAACGCTCATCGAGCTAATGAAAAACCGGTCCATTATGGAGAACAGTAGTGTGCAAAGCAGGAAGCTATTTCATGGCTTCCAGGAAACCTTCATGCCGGGTGGGCTTGTTGCCACAAATGTAGACATGTCCTTACTGCCTGAAGACGACGCGGAAAGCGATAAGTATTACTACATCAAGAAGCGTGGGTATTGGTTTAACATGTTTAACAAGTTACGCTCGCAGCCATGCTATAACGTCTACCTGGAGCTGGCGTTTGCGGCACTGCTGCGTGAGGTCTACAACTTCACCCCGGTATCGTTGGTCAAGTGGAAGGCCGGTGAAGTGTGTGACGATATGCCAATATGGAGTTCAATCATGACGCCCCACACGTATGTGACTAATAAATACTTACCTAACCCCCTGTCTGTATCTGTATTACATTTTATTTTATTGTGTTTTTATAGTGCCCTTGTATATGAACATGTACGTGGCAAGCGACGGACAAGTTACATGCCTTACGTGCCTGCCGTGTCGCCCCTTGTCGTCGGGGTCTCCAGTAAGAATGCCATTTTGGCCCAACCCAATGACTTCTGTGACGCCTGTCGGACTGGTGACGTCCACGACATGCTGATGCAACAAAAATTTGGGGTAAGAAAATTTAAGCGCCCCCTTGCTAACGTGACGAGATGCTAACAAAGGACGTTTCTTTGTAGGTTGGCCGTCTCTGCCAGTTGCGAGCCGACCTACGCAGTCAAGATACAGCGAAGCGCCTGGGTATTGAGGACTACGTGAGGCAGTACGCCGCCCCGGTCGTAGTACGATCATCGGTAGAATGTGACGGTTATGGGCCGGATGCCCTTTCCAGGCTACTGACGCAGCATGATGACATTGAGGATGTCGTCACCCATTGCGGATGGCAAATCTTGCTGGACCGTGCCCAAGCGCAGTTGCGAGGCACGGAGTCTTCGGCTTTGCAACACGACATCCTGACGCGGACATGGTCAAATCTACAGGGGCAAATGGACAAAGAAAGTATCTTTCTCGGCCTGGTGATGGACACATCTCTTGGCAAACCAGATCTAGAATTAATTATGAACCAATTATGAACCAGATCTATAATTAATTATGAACATATAAATATATACTTTAAATACTCACATTTACATAAATATTGGGAATACTGTTGTTCCTCCCCGTTGTTGGTGTGTGTGTTGACCCATTAAAGACGTCATGACGTCGTTCGCGGTTTTTAGATTGTTTCCAACTAGTTGCAGCGCGTTGTATCCAGTCTTTGCGTGTTCCTTGATTTCGGGGCTGATAAACGTGTCTAACAGACTGTCGGGTAATATGGTATCTAGCGCCGCGTTGCCGACGGATTTTGCCGCATTCGGTATTGTTTTCGTGAATGTGTCGGGGATATCCTTTGTGACAAAATCACCGATGTCGTCAAAAATATTCCCACCTATTGGCAACCCATTTCCTATACCATACGTCTCACGTAAATATTCAGATTGAGAATTATTATTTACATAGCTAGGTCTAGGACTGGAATAAGCAGAAGAAGATGTACGACTAGGACTAGGACTAAAGCTTAGATACCTAGCAATGTTGGTCCGCGGAGTTAACGCAGAGGTTGATGCATTTGGTAAGGGAATAGGTGTCGGAAGATTCCTGTATATTATGGTAGGTGGTGGAACATTAAAAACGGGTGGCGGAATGGGTGGTGGGACGGGTGGAGCGGGTGGAGCGGGGACAGCCTCCCTGAATTCGCGTGTTAGGTCCTGTATGAGTGGCAGCCTCCCGTCGCCAAACTTCCGTACCAGCCGCCTGATATCTTGTAGTTCTGGACGCCTCCTTGCTTGCAAATATGGCGGCATATTTAAGAACGCTTTCACCAACTGTTTGGACGCCTCGTGGCTTAGCCCCCGCTCTACCGTTTCCGCTGACTTGTGCGGCTGCCATCCCTCTATCCACCCGCCTCGTACGGGGGCGGCTGCGCTCTTGGCGAAGTTTATAAACGCGGTTGTGGTTACCAGACATGGTTGGCGTCCGCGCGGAGTTGACCAATACCAAGGCCGGGTATGAGGGAACGGATAGGCTTACTCAGTTTCTTTAATACGAAAGGCAGAACAGTAGGCAAAAGGAGTTTAGCAGCGGTGAGGGGTAGAAATCCACCCTTCGCGGTATGGAACAATTCCTGAGCTGCCAGCTCTGGCAATGCGATATCGTGTACGCGGCAAACTCTGCAAAGATTTCCGGCTACCTGTCTAAAATTCTGCTGTCCAGACTCTACCCCTTCGAATGGGTTAAGACCAAACCCAACGGTATTCTTAACCTGTTCCCCGAGCGACAGCAACTGTGGTCCTAGGCGTGTCACCTCTTGTATTAACGCGGCTATGTTCTTGACAGTGTTTTCCCCTAAAGCTATGCCTTTCTGTACGGCGCTACCGACGTTGGCAGCGGTTGCTTTCGCCTGTGAATATGTCCGTTTGGCGCTCTTAACTCTGTCGATCACGTTACCGCCGCGTGGTTTTACTTTAACCTTTCCTCCTCTTACTTTTCTTACTTCTAATGACCCACCTTCTTTGTTGTGTACACGACTGTGAGATGCAACTCCACGTTCTCCTTTGAATAGTTTCTTGCAGATTGGGCATGCGATTTTGGCCATGGTTACACTGACGCGGAACCCGCTGCGGTGGTTTTAAATACAGCACTTGTGCTTCCTGTCGCTGCCACGCTATTGGTCACACGATGTGGTTGCCACGGTATTGTGCCGCGCCCTTCCTGTCGCGTCCTGCCACGCCCGTTGCCTGCCACGCTGTTGCCATGGTACTGCCACGCACGCCCGTTGCCTGCCACGCTATTGGTCACACGATGTGGTTGCCACGGTATTGTGCCGCGCCCTTCCTGTCTTCCTGCCACGCTCGTTGCCTTCCACGCTATTTGCGTCTAAGAAGTCGTTGAAGTAAGAACATTGAAGTAAGAACAGCATCCTCAGAAGAACAGCAACTATCAAGGTATGCCGAGTCTTTGTATTGCCCCATGGGGACCAGGCGCCTTGAGTGAGATAGAAAGTAGTTACGATGCCATTGTCGACCCAGACCAAGTTGGACAATTGGGTGTTCCGTCCCAAACTATAAGAGCGGCCGACCACTTTATGATAGAAGGCGATGGATTTGGTCCAGCGTATGCGCCAACCAGTGTTCCGCCATTGATTACTGGTTTAGCATTTGGTACGGCGACGGTTACTGGGGTTAATCGCGTGACAGAATTGGGGGGAGGCAGATATTGGGATGCTGTCCATCACAGCAATCTGCAACACGTTCCCGGCATAAAGCATATCGTCTTGAATAGTAAGAAGGCAGTGGACATGCCGGCGAAGATACGTACCGCTCTGAAGCGTATAATTGGTGACAGCACTCCATATATCGACGTTGTGCAGCTAAATGAACATGCGAATCATGTCATTGGAACATGGGTCGATGTCGATTTTAAGCTGGTCGGCTCAAATAGGCGCGAAGTGGATATTGTTTTTGAAAATGCGGTTGTCCACCCCGATGGCGATGATTTCATTACGGTGATATGGATGCAACCCGAAACGAGTGAGGCTGGCAGCGTCTACGAAAACAAGTCGTTGTCGATCGGCTACTCTATACACGGGTGGGCGCAGCTTAAACAACCAGACGCCATCTACGGCGAGCATTGGGTTTTTAGTTCATATGGGTTGAAACGTGATCATACGCAAGCCATCCTTGTTAACAACCCGTTGTTAACAGCGCAGCATTTTATCACCCACGGCACCTCCGACAATCTTAAAGATTCTATAGCGCTATTTATTGGCAACGCGATACTCCAAGGTGACCGTAGTTCGTGGTCCGATGACGAGAAACAGGCGTTGGCCCGTCTCTTCAAATTTAACGAGCTAGCTGACGATCCGGATTATATTGATATATGGGGCGTGAAGGGATATGACTCTAAGTATGGTGGGCTGTTGGCATGCAGAGTGTGGGCCGCGGATACGGGAGGTGTTTTTGTAGCACCACATTCATCTGGGACGGTTGTCGACCATCGCGGCGTGCCATGGCGCTGGATGAAGTTTATGAATCACGGGGGTGTGATGGTGGTGGAAAATCAAAGCCAGCGTATGGGTAACCACCCCAACCGGTTTTATTGTGTGCGGAGAAATTCGAACTTGTTGATGCCGGTGCAACTAAGTGTTACTTCAGCCGAAATCAAATTGAATATTAAAGCCACCGCGTCGCCGTCGTCTCTTGTCGGCGAGGTGACATTCCCCATCCGCCCTGGTATGCTATATTATGGTTGGGGAGTGGGAGAGAATCCCGTCCACGTTAAGATTGATGATGACAGCGTAGATATACGTACATATGCCACGTACAGAACATAGTTTTTTTCGTTTGCCAGATGAAACCGCCACCAGTACTTGTTGAAGCGATAGAGACCTCCGACAGCGGGGTGTTGTCGATTGTGTTAGATGACCACATATCGTGTAGAAAGATTGGGCTTTCACACTTGGTGGTAGTAGGCTCGCCTATACCGTTCGTCGTCGCAGACCCGTTGGCCGTGACCGTTATTGTCACGGCAGAAATGGGTGAAGTAGAGAAGCTGATGCTTGGTAAAAAGTGTGACCTTAATATGTCTGCATTCCGACTACAACTGGAGGCTAAAGAATACCTACATCTGCGAGACGTGCTTGCCAATTTGACAATCAACTACCCGCAGCTAGACTTGATTTATACTGATTCCAAAGCGCATGACTCTGCCACGGTTGTCTGCCTGTGGGAAAAACAAGTGGCGATGTTGGTGGTGCCAGGTTCCATTGCCAACAAATTTGGAGCGCCGCTTTTTGGTATTGGCCGGGTGTCAAAGTTGCCGTCGACCGCGGCAGCCGGTTCGACTGCGGGTGTAGACTATTATGATCCGAAAACCGGCAATCACCTACCTGCACCATCTGACGATGACGACCAGTGGTTGCTTTCCTGTATACCCGAACGTGTTGTACACTTGCGACCAGCCCCCGCCATGCCTGCGTCCGTTAAGTTGGTATTGGTGAACACCAGCAGATACAATAAAGTGATACCACACCCAGGGGGTGATAAGCAAGAGTTTGTTGTGGCGACCCTGCCACCGCCACATCAGTCGGGGTATGAAATATTCAAATCACCCTCTGATATACGTTGGCTACCATTAGGTGGACGTAGGCGTGAGTTTGTGTTGGCCCTCCGATGGGGTGATGGAACACCGCTATCGTTCGATACAAATCAAGTGGCGATCGGCTTACTTTGTGTCTAATTTTTAGATGTCCGGCTTGTTACGAATGCTGCTAGGGAACCTCGACCCTTTGGGATTTGGTATCGACCCGCGACGCGGTGGTACATTTTGGCAAACAAGAAACGACGATCTCGGTTGGGGTGATTGGGATGAAGGCAGGGGGGAATACGTGAAACCCGGCGGGTCCATTGCATTTCGTCGCGGCCCTCCTCCGTTTTTCCCTCCTCCGTTTTTCCCCACCGGTCACCCGCGGTTCATTCGCAATATGATGATTCCGTGATTACCTTTCAGATGCAAAGAGGTGGGATGCAAAGAGGTGGGATATTTGGTATCTTTGCCGAAGCAGCAGGCAAGGCGTTACTGTCGGCGGTCAAACAGGCGGCGATGGATGCAGGGCGGGAAGAACTAAAGGATTGGCAACGCCTAAGCGGCCTAAGCGGCGGAGGGTATTATGTGCACCGCCACCGGTATCGACACCACCCTGATCGCAATCGCGTCTTTTCTTTGTAGATGATATTCAGACCAGTTGGACCTGTTAGTTCTGCGATGCGGGGTGGTTCGATGGTAGACGTGGCCAGAACAGTCATGCGTCAGATCGCGCCATCCATCCTAAGCAGTGCATTGGATGTTGGGCAGACGGGCGTGGCCGCTATTACACGAAAAGCAAAGCGGAAGATAGGCGGAGATGCTATAGACGAAGTTGTCCCTGCAAGAAAGAGAAGAGTAGTAGCGCGCACCCAGGGGGATCAAGACAATGACGACCCGTTCGCTGACATTGATTAATTGTGTTGATTTAGATGTTGACAGACGCGGGGCTGTATTCCACTTTACCGTTTGGTCAGTACACATACGAGTTGGCGAAACGGTTGCAGTGCGATGTAAACGAGGTGGACTCGTTGATGCTATCCACGCCGGAGTGGAAAACGTCTACATATATGGCACCTGACCGGCGTACTGGTGCCATCGACATGGCAGCTGGGCAGAAAGTCTTCCGCATACCTGGGGCTAATGGAAAGTTAATTTCGAATATTGGCGTAAAGTATACCATTGACGCACATCCTCCCACGATACGTGGCCAGCATGGGGAAATATTCACAAGGTTTGGGGAGCCAGACCTATTGGCAAGCATTGATGTCTCTGGAAGTGGTACTCCGATTGGGTACGGAAACCAGGAGCGGGAGGAGCAGGCGACTGCAGCAATCCGGATTATACAGGACTGGTTGGGCGGGTCGAATCAAGGCATTACCAGTTATAACATTGGCTTAGAAAAGAAAGCTGGCTTGGAGTTTCAGGGCTGCCTGCTACCTACGACGTTGAGAAGGCGCACTATTGGCAATCCTGCCAACGCAATTAACGTAAGAAACACAATTGACGTACCATTCGTAGATAAGACCCTGGTCGACACAGAGACCGCCTTGGTCGGTGACTTTAAGACAGATTTACCACGAATGGCAAATTCTGCTGTTGCTGGTGGCCATCCTATAGCAAAAGAATTCCGCATTTGGCAAATGATGAACAACGATTGTTTGCGAACGGAGCAGATGTTAACCTGCTACAGCGACACCACTGTGCGGTTACGCAACCACCCGCTAAAGATGGCCACTATCTGCAACCACACAGGGGCGGTTGCATTAAATATCGCTGCTGACCATGTCGCCTATCAAGCTGACGACTTCAATGTTGTGCCGGCAGACGCAACCGTCGTCCTGGAGTGGTGTGAGCGATTTGTAACCCAGCCGAGGTACCAAGCGCTGTTGGATGACGTAATTGGAAAAGAATATTCCTTCCCTATGTTCCAGATTCGGGGATCGCAAGTCAACAAACTAGCTGGTGAGTCTGCCATGACTGGGCGTTGTCACGTCGGACATGGGCAAGTGCACTGGATAATGGCATCGCTGCAAACAGGCGACTTACCACAATTCATCCCCGCGAGAGGCGATTTCTTCTCCGACTTCTCGACTGGCCAGATAGATGTTAGCATGCATGCAACCGAAAACACGCGGTCCGAAAGGCAGCAGAGTGCCAGAAAGAAGCGGTACGACCTCGCGCAAATGGTATTCAACAACCCCAATATCACCGAAGGTCAATTCTCCAAAAGCCACGCGATCGTCATCCCGACCGGGTATGGGGCGAAAACGGCAGGTGGCGGTAACCTATCCTCACAATATCATGCAACAAGCATGCAAGAAGCAGTCGTTAACTGCCGATCAGAGACTGGCAACGACGGCATTCTGTTAACGGGTACTGGGAAATCATCGACTATCTCATTCCTTGGGGCAAGCAGTCAAACCGCTGGTCTAAAGGTTATTGTCAAAATGTAACAGTTTATTATAACATTTTATTGGTTTATTATAACATTTTTATTATATAACATTTTATTGGTTTATTATAACATTTTATTAAAGAATTAATTCAAAATATAATAGTTCAGCATTCCACGAAGTGCAGCGCCCCGTCAACCGCCCCGCCGTCTTCCAAACGCAGTAGGGATTGGTACGCCATCGGCATCGGGTCGGCAACAAAACGGCGGCGGCGGCGGCCTGTCAGCCACACGTCGTTGGTGTTAGCCCAATGGTCTTCATAATATTTTTCCACCAAAACTTCGTTTTCGGTTTCGTCGTTTTCGTCGTCTTCGTCGTCTAAAACGTCGTCTAAAAACTCGGGTACTGAATCACCACGGATAGTAATGACATCGTTGCTGCAAAGCATAGGAACTACTACCGGCCGCGTACCTACCACCCCGCGGGTCAAAAGCCATGCACCCTGGTGCGATCTGGGTCCTAGCGCGGGGAAGGGGTGTTCATGTAGCAGTCGTCCCATACTGCTCCTACGGTCTAATACTTTGGCCACCATTTGGGTCAGTATTGGCATCGCAGGGGAACCATTCCGGAAGAAAGACTTTTGGGCGCTACGTCTTATCCTCTTCTGCTCCTCCAATGTCTTAATCTGGAACGCCTTAAATTTAAATACCAGGGTGCTATCCGCAACCCTCCCAGTGGTGCCTATTCCCAACGCAATATACCAATTACCATCAATACCATCCAACACCTCCATGAAACAATTGCTTGGCTGATGCCATTCAGGGTTGCCCTCTATCGCAGGCACCTCGTTAACACTGGTCCACCCCCTGCCCCAGGATTTTGGCCCATTACAATCGGTGACTGCAACGGGAAGCAACCCGCAGCGCCAGCAAATCAGGTTTGGGGTAAGATTGTTATGGAGACACAATATCGGGTCCCTTAGCATACACGGTTCACACATCTGCAGAGACGCATGAACAGTATACACCGATACCATCAACCACAACCTGTCCGGCAAAAACCTCCTCATCCCCCCCCATACATTCGCCCCAATGCTACTAGTACAAAGCCACCTGGCCAACTTACATCCCACAACATCCGCCAATAATTTAAAAGAAAACAGCTTGGCCTCGCTGCCACACTCTGCGCCGGTAATCCCTACATGATGACCATCCTTTATACCTTCAGCCAACATCGGCAACGGGGGGCAATAGCATTTACCGCCTATATGGACAAACCCGACCCTCAAATCCCACGCCCACCCACACGCAGCCGGCAATAGGCAGATTTCGTATCCTATTTCAACGAATTCAAATGACGTCATTTCACCATCATCATCCGGCTTCGGCTTGTTCGTCCTGGCACACAACTCCCTGGTGTAGCGCATATTCCCATAGCGGAAGAGTTCAGAAAACTTCACAAACGCAACCGACACACCGTATATCCGTCTGTGTGGGATACCGCATGCCTCTGCAATGTACCAAGCCTCTGTGTAACCACAGATATACATAGCATGGTAGACTTCCATGGCTAGGCTGGACGTATTCGATAAAACGGTACGTGTCATCGGCTTTAACTGCAATGCAGTGTAATTGTCCTCTGGGATGTACATATTTTTGCCGATCCTTCCAGGAAATTCGTAACGCTAAAGAGAATAACAACTGTCACCACCTGTCAAATGTCACAAAAGGGTTTATTTTTTTTAGCTTACCATGAATGCCATCGGATTACGCAAGCTGTTAAACGAACACGGAATTTCGGATGTCAATATCGCTGTATACAACACGCCAATGTTGCCGTCAATAGCACTTGCTAAAACTGGGAATCCACGCATGGGTCATTGGGTATTTATTGAAAAGGTCGGAAATGACGTGTTGATATTCGACTCGTATGGCTCTATACCCGGGCAGTTTTACACAATCCCAAATTTTAAACCGACGGAAAAAAACGTCGAGTGGGCAACAATAACCGGGCAAAGATTAGCTACGCCATACTGTGGGTTGTACTGCGTCGCGTTTATCATTCTACGGCAGACATTATCGTGGCCGGAAGCCGTCGACTCCCTGTTTCCCCAACGTGGCACAAGTAGGGATAACAGAAAACGTTTGGAGGAAATACTGGGTCATGACCCCGACACAATTCTTGGCAACAATGGCTACAGTGTCACTCACACTTCTGAATAAATTTAGAACAAATATTTATTGTATAAATCCCTGAGTATAAAATTTAATAAAATTACAAAAAAGAACGTTCGTCTATCATTGTTTGTAACAAATAACTTGCATCCTTGACGGTATATCCACGACGTTGTAACAGCCGGCAGAGGAGAAAGTGTACCGTAGACGCAAAAGTGTTCTGGCTGTGGGAAGGTTCGGCATCCGTCAGTAGATATGTCAATTTTTCAGCCTCTTTGCCGAAAGGGCCAAACCACTGAGCCGCATCACAAACATCCGCCAACGTCGCAGCAGATGTGAGATTCAGCCGCAGAACATCATGTAAGTCTGAATATAAAAGTTTGTCAAACTCAGAAGCAGTCATGGCTGATATCTCTTGGCGTAATGCCATCACAGCCTCATCGGGAAGGAAAGAGGTCGAAACACTGTCCCCATCGACATACGCTGGCGTAGCAAAACTTTTCGAATATAACCGAGGAGTGTAGGTTGGTGGAACCCACGGCGACGATTTGGTGGTGTCAACAAAGCCAGCCGAAGCGCCATTTCCGTCGAAGAATTCCAACAAGATGCCGTCGGATTCTTCGGTATTTTCATCTTCTTCACTTTCGCTTTCACCAAGAACAACAGGTTGGCTTTCGTTTTCACCTTCGCTTTCACGAACGCGGGTGTTTTCACTTTGTAGGGAAAGATTTAGTGGGGTAGAGATGCTAGCGATTGGGGTAGAGCTTCTGGTTCGTCTTTCTTCCACAAGTTGTAGCTCAAGAGCCTTTAAAAAAAACACTCTGTCTGTAGCATTGTTTCTTCCTAAATATTTGCCCGGGTAATAAATACATACCTTTATGTACACCACAGCGGATTTAATAACGTCGTTGTGGCTTCGTTTAGCATATTTTTCAGGAACAAGTAGTCTCAATCGATCTATATTGTTATTTTTGTCAGCGCATCGTTTCTTGCCCTCTTTCGCTCGTATGCTCGCCATCGTATCAATTGAACTTTTGAACCAGAAGATCAATTTACCAGAAGAGCAAAGATCAATTTACAATTAAGACAGATTTATTATTTATTTGCCTGGGATTACTAAAATGTATTACTAAAACGTATTAAAATGTATTTTACTAAAATGTATTTTACTAAAATGTATTTTACTAAAATGTATTTTCACGGGTTCTTTTTAAAACAGCTGGTGCCAGACAAGCTATATAATCCCGATTCACAAACATTCACGTTGAACCACTGTTTTGTGCGATTACAAGATGGGTGCATACATGGAGATTCTTCAGTGCACTCTTCCTCTTTCTCTTTCTCTTTCTCTTTCGCTTTCTTTCTCTCTAGTTCTCGCTCTTTAAGTACGCCGTCTTCCTCTTTCCGTGTAAAACAAAACGAAAACCATGGGCATGCGCCACGCACCAAACGCATAAGCTCGAGACGCGTAATGTAGTATGGCGAATGAAAGGAAATCTTAGTCGCATCCTCATAAAAATGGGTCACACACGCGGGATAAATGTGAAAACTGTTTAACGCTTCAAAAGAACCAGTGCAGCCAAGTGTCGCAACTGCGTTGCACCCAATTGCTGCGCAGCCCCTTCCTTTACTGCCTGTTGAGTCATAGTAGTATTGGAGAATCAATTCACCAACAGTAAGAACAGCCATCCTCAGTAGGTCTTCACTAGAGATGGAAAAAATTTTACGAAGACATTTGCTTTCTGTCTGTTGGGTAATACGATCCTACGCGGGTATTTGTTTTGTTTGGCAGTTGAGAGGAAAATGGAGACAAAGTAAGTCGCAAGTAATTTAAACGTTAAATATAAAACAGCACGAAGGTAAATTTATTTTGTTTTGTTTTAGAAAACCGCCGTGTCGTGTACTTTTCACACCAATAAACGTAACTCCAAACCCACTAAAGAAGAGAAAACACAGCGATGAACACAAAGCTACCCTATTAGCCTTAATGAACAAGGAAAATCTGCCAACACGCATCTTACCAACGCCTGGCAAATTCAAAATACAACAACGTCTGGCCGGCATCGATCCAAACAAGTTGAGACTACTAGCAATCGACGAGAATAACAAAGGTGTAATATTGATTAAAGACACCCCAATCGCGGAGCATGAAGCCTTCGCCTACGCGGACTATAACAACATATTATGTGAATCAACGTCGGTATCGACTATATATAATTATTATTCGTGAATAAATAAAATGAAACCATGAATCACGTTTAATCTCTTTTATTATTTACATACATAGACAAACCAGATACTGAAAGCAGTTGTAAAAGAGTGGGACAAACTTCCTCAAAGTAGCCACGTTGTGTAAGGCGAAACGATCGACCACCAAACTAAAAATTAAATTTACTGCAATGAAAGTGACCATCGTGACGGCCATAATCTATGAAAAATTCATGACCCTTCCTAATATGCTTGTATACCTCTACGTAACACTTTTCGCCTAAAATACGAATTCGGCAGTTCTGCCTTTCTAGGCTACAGTTTATAAAATCACAAACAGGCCGTCCAGGCAAATGTTCACATGCGCCACAAACCAACCGCTTAAAAAAAAACCATTTACTAGTTTCTGGGCAATTCGCATGCAATTGTTCATCAAGTTTAACAATATTGCTATAGAATATACGAGTCCCTTTGCGAATCCATTCATCTGCGAACAAACCAAGACCGGCTTCAGGTATCACAGAGTAATCCTGAAACAAATCAAAACGTTGATAAATAACGCACTACATCGCAAACACAGTCTGCCAACGTTGCGTCGTATACGTGTTTTCGCACACTGTTGTCCAAAACGTATGTTAAATGATCGCAAGCCCTAACCAATGTATCTCTATATGGCTTTATAGTTCCAGCGTCTACAAGCCGAGAATATTCTTCCTGACAAACCTTCATCAACGCTATTCCTTTGCCATCGAGACGCACTCCTGTGCATCCATCCACTCCAGCACTACTTGGGCGAGGACATGCGAAACCATCGTCGCCGCTCGCACCAATTCCAACGCAGTCAGTTTCTCTTCTTCTTTTTTTTGGCGCTGTCCCGCTCTCTTCCTCGCTACGAATTTCACTCCTTCTTTCCACCCGTTTTCTCTTATCGCCTTTAGATACATCCATGCTAACTTTGCCGCTCCTATACTATTAACAAACCAAAAGAAAAAAATATAAAAACATACAAAACATACAAAATATAATATAAAAAATATAAAAAATATAAAAAGAAACCGTACCCCTTATCCATCACTGCTTTCGTTGCACCATATGCAAGGTCATCAACAGGGCCATCTGTGCTGTCAACATCTGTGCTGTCAACATCAAGATTTTTGCATCTGTTTTGCCCATAAATAGAATAAAGATTAAATTAAAATTAAAAATTGCCCGGGCAAGCCCATAAAAGTAAAGATTAAATTCAAATTCAAAATTGCCGGGGTAAGGGTCAAGCTACTCACCTTTCCAATATTTCAACGTTCGCACAACATTCTTCTAACATGGCATCTTCAGTGCAACTAAAATATATACAGTAAATTTAAAATCAATTTAAACGCACTTACGCCGACGCCGTAACAATAAACGCACTTACGTTGTAAATTTCTTCTTCTCGCTGAGAAGGAAGGATTCATCGTCGCATGAACTGTATAACTGCACGTTAACGGAAGAGGAGGCGGTACATCTAAAACAAAGCAAAGCAAAGGAGGGCACTAAGAATCATTCTAGAATAATTCTGATTGCCGAGTGGGAAAAAAATTGTAAAAAAAACCCCACCTTTCTTCAGGTCGTTCTGCTGTTCCAGACGAGCCTTCAAGTCTAAAAACAAAGCAAAGGCCTCAACACAACGCCGACGGGATTCAAACCCGCATATCGCAAGGATATAGTGTATTGCTAGCATTGCTGCATTATTTCAGCGTATTTAAGCGCAGTCACGAATACACCTCTTACGCACCGCTCATTTGGTTACAGCGAGTGTGCAGACCCACCTTTCAGGTTCTCGTTCTGAATCAGGTTCTCGTTCTTCTGCTTCTTCAATTCTAAAAGCAAAGCAAAGGGTCTTACAACGCATCGACTCATTTGATTACGTCTTCTTACGACCTAACCCTAATAACTAACCCTAATAACTAACACTAACCCTAACCCTCATTTGGTTCAGCACAACTGTTATACATTGCGCAGACGTACAACCAAATGAGTCGATGCGTTGTAAGACTCACCTTCGGTAAGGTCGCTTTTCTTCTGGAGTTGGTCGCGTCTTGTCTTGGTCATCTCGCTTTTGTGGCTTGTATCGGTCTCCTTCTCCGGGGTCGCAAATAATCTTAACCGTTTTCGTTTGGGGCCGGTTGGTTTGTCCTTCTCCGGGGTCGCAAATAATCTTAACCGTTTTCGTTTCGGGCCGGTTGGTTTGGGGCTTGTATCCTTCTCCGGGGTCGCAAATAATCTTCTTTTGGCCGCGCATTTGAAGCGAACGCAACGCTTCGCCTTCATCTGCTTCCATCTTTCCAAACGGCTGTGTCTGTGTTTATCTGTAAAAATTCAAATATATATATGGGGGTTATACCCGGGGCTAACCCCTTACTCTTTATTATTCTCTTATAAATAAAAATATATAAAATAAAAGATAAAGAGTAAGGGTCGACGCGGGTATTGTTATACCCGGGCAAAACGATTGAAATCTGAGCGGGAAATTTGAAAACTAATAGTTGATTGGAAGCGGGAAATTTGAAAACTATATAAAAGGAGGAAAGAAATTTTAAGACAGAAGACAGCATAGAACAGTACGAAGACGCATAGAGAAGACAGCAAGCATGGATGAAATAGAACAGTACGATAGTAGCGAAGAACAAGATCAGGTCATACATGCTAAAAGGAGGAAAACAAACTACGAGACAGATCAGGTGACAAACACAGATTTCATTGATCGTTGCGACGACGATAATGGTAATTTAAACGACGAAGAAGAAGCAGCCGAGACGGCGTCCGATCGGGAGTTCATAGACGACACCAGTATAGGCCCGCCATCACCATACGCGCCAATTGCCAACAACTCTCAGCCTACGATTGATGACCTGGCACAGAGACGCTTAAACATTTTAATAGGAAGCAGTAGGTGTATTATTATTTTGTTTAGTTGAAAGTTTTTAATAGGAAGCAGTAGGTGTATTATTATTTTGTTTAGTTGAAAGTTTATTTATTTAGTTGAAAGTTTATTTATTTATTAGTTGAAAGCCGTGTTGACCCCGACGACCTGGCGGATGAGGCCCCCTCCGATGATGTCTTTCCGTGGATTCCGATGACGTTTACCCCAAAACTGCAGCTAATTTATGACCATGCGACAGAAGATATAGGGGATGACGATTTGTTTTGGCGCCGTATGGACAGCCGATACAAGCTGATAGACACTTCTGATTTTAACGGTTTTGGTTTGCCACCGGAATGCCATGGCAAGACGGAGTTGTTTGCTGTCGGTTACATGTCGACGTCGTTCCCGTATCCGTTATTGCGCTATATAGGAAGTGAGATGTGGTTGTTGGGTGAATATTACCCTGCCAGCTGGAAGGCAGCTGGGGAGTCGCCGCATTTCAGTTGGGGACAGCCAGTTGCTGGTTCGCCAAAACTGAAGGCTGTTTGCTACGAGTGGGCCGACCTGGAGCATTTTACACGCGATGCTAAAAACACGGCCGACATCTGCAGCAAGGTGATCGCCGTTTCCTCTTGCGTCCGCCTCGGTGTAGTTACCCGCAACAGGGTACTGTTGCTAGGATTGGCGTACCATGCTGTAACTTTACCAAATGTCGACGAGGCGGCATGTAGGTGCCTGCGGGTAGATAAGGTTGCGGATTGCCTGGCGTTACTACTAACCGCGACAGTCCAAATTGGGGATTATGACTCCAAATTGGTTGATGAAAGACCACAGAAGATGTGGTGGCGTTATTTCATGTTGAAGTCGGGGATCTACACTATTGATGGTGTCTTCAAATATTTTACCACCACACAACCCCGACAGGATGTTAAAAATATGTGGACGATCCTCTTTAATTCTAACCAAAACGTTACGAAATTTATAGACGATTGTGCCTCGACAGTCCAGCGCATGGTGCATGCGTGTGGGAAGTTACATCCGATCGACGTTCTCACCCATAGGTGGTATAGCCAGGTGGTGCCGGATGATGTGTGGGATGCGCTGCAACCGTATACGACGTTGAGGAATTGCCCAGGGCTTAGCATTGCCATGGTGAAAGATCAAGCCACGTGGATCGCCTCCTGGCTGACGCATGCCATGCAGACTACGCCGCTGCAGGTATTCCTTAGTCTTGCCCACGTGTTGGAAGGCAGTAGCAACAGGCACCGGCTATTTGTTGTATGGGGGACGCAGACTGAAACGGGGAAGTCTCTATTCGTTTCGTTGGTCATGAAGGCAGTGAGGGCAAGACGTTTCACAGCTCTGCGGCCTGATGAACTTGACCGTGTCATTGCCTACGCCGCCGATGGTGACCTGTGGTGCATGGATGACGCCAACGCAGAAACGCTCATCGAGCTAATGAAAAACCGGTCCATTATGGAGAACAGTAGTGTGCAAAGCAGGAAGCTATTTCATGGCTTCCAGGAAACCTTCATGCCGGGTGGGCTTGTTGCCACAAATGTAGACATGCCCTTACTGCCTGAAGACGACGCGGAAAGCGATAAGTATTACTACATCAAGAAGCGTGGGTATTGGTTTAACATGTTTAACAAGTTACGCTCGCAGCCATGCTATAACGTCTACCTGGAGCTGGCGTTTGCGGCACTGCTGCGTGAGGTCTACAACTTCACCCCGGTATCGTTGGTCAAGTGGAAGGCCGGTGAAGTGTGTGACGATATGCCAATATGGAGTTCAATCATGACGCCCCACACGTATGTGACTAATAAATACTTACCTAACCCCCTGTCTGTATCTGTATTACATTTTATTTTATTGTGTTTTTATAGTGCCCTTGTATATGAACATGTACGTGGCAAGCGACGGACAAGTTACATGCCTTACGTGCCTGCCGTGTCGCCCCTTGTCGTCGGGGTCTCCAGTAAGAATGCCATTTTGGCCCAACCCAATGACTTCTGTGACGCCTGTCGGACTGGTGACGTCCACGACATGCTGATGCAACAAAAATTTGGGGTAAGAAAATTTAAGCGCCCCCTTGCTAACGTGACGAGATGCTAACAAAGGACGTTTCTTTGTAGGTTGGCCGTCTCTGCCAGTTGCGAGCCGACCTACGCAGTCAAGATACAGCGAAGCGCCTGGGTATTGAGGACTACGTGAGGCAGTACGCCGCCCCGGTCGTAGTACGATCATCGGTAGAATGTGACGGTTATGGGCCGGATGCCCTTTCCAGGCTACTGACGCAGCATGATGACATTGAGGATGTCGTCACCCATTGCGGATGGCAAATCTTGCTGGACCGTGCCCGAGCGCAGTTGCGAGGCACGGAGTCTTCGGCTTTGCAACACGACATCCTGACGCGGACATGGTCAAATCTACAGGGGCAAATGGACAAAGAAAGTATCTTTCTCGGCCTGGTGATGGACACATCTCTTGGCAAACCAGATCTAGAATTAATTATGAACCAATTATGAACCAGATCTATAATTAATTATGAACATATAAATATATACTTTAAATACTCACATTTACATAAATATTGGGAATACTGTTGTTCCTCCCCGTTGTTGGTGTGTGTGTTGACCCATTAAAGACGTCATGACGTCGTTCGCGGTTTTTAGATTGTTTCCAACTAGTTGCAGCGCGTTGTATCCAGTCTTTGCGTGTTCCTTGATTTCGGGGCTGATAAACGTGTCTAACAGACTGTCGGGTAATATGGTATCTAGCGCCGCGTTGCCGACGGATTTTGCCGCATTCGGTATTGTTTTCGTGAATGTGTCGGGGATATCCTTTGTGACAAAATCACCGATGTCGTCAAAAATATTCCCACCTATTGGCAACCCATTTCCTATACCATACGTCTCACGTAAATATTCAGATTGAGAATTATTATTTACATAGCTAGGTCTAGGACTGGAATAAGCAGAAGAAGATGTACGACTAGGACTAGGACTAAAGCTTAGATACCTAGCAATGTTGGTCCGCGGAGTTAACGCAGAGGTTGATGCATTTGGTAAGGGAATAGGTGTCGGAAGATTCCTGTATATTATGGTAGGTGGTGGAACATTAAAAACGGGTGGCGGAATGGGTGGTGGGACGGGTGGAGCGGGTGGAGCGGGGACAGCCTCCCTGAATTCGCGTGTTAGGTCCTGTATGAGTGGCAGCGTCCCGTCGCCAAACTTCCGTACCAGCCGCCTGATATCTTGTAGTTCTGGACGCCTCCTTGCTTGCAAATATGGCGGCATATTTAAGAACGCTTTCACCAACTGTTTGGACGCCTCGTGGCTTAGCCCCCGCTCTACCGTTTCCGCTGACTTGTGCGGCTGCCATCCCTCTATCCACCCGCCTCGTACGGGGGCGGCTGCGCTCTTGGCGAAGTTTATAAACGCGGTGTGGTTACCAGACATGGTTGGCGTCCGCGCGGAGTTGACCAATACCAAGGCCGGGTATGAGGGAACGGATAGGCTTACTCAGTTTCTTTAATACGAAAGGCAGAACAGTAGGCAAAAGGAGTTTAGCAGCGGTGAGGGGTAGAAATCCACCCTTCGCGGTATGGAACAATTCCTGAGCTGCCAGCTCTGGCAATGCGATATCGTGTACGCGGCAAACTCTGCAAAGATTTCCGGCTACCTGTCTAAAATTCTGCTGTCCAGACTCTACCCCTTCGAATGGGTTAAGACCAAACCCAACGGTATTCTTAACCTGTTCCCCGAGCGACAGCAACTGTGGTCCTAGGCGTGTCACCTCTTGTATTAACGCGGCTATGTTCTTGACAGTGTTTTCCCCTAAAGCTATGCCTTTCTGTACGGCGCTACCGACGTTGGCAGCGGTTGCTTTCGCCTGTGAATATGTCCGTTTGGCGCTCTTAACTCTGTCGATCACGTTACCGCCGCGTGGTTTTACTTTAACCTTTCCTCCTCTTACTTTTCTTACTTCTAATGACCCACCTTCTTTGTTGTGTACACGACTGTGAGATGCAACTCCACGTTCTCCTTTGAATAGTTTCTTGCAGATTGGGCATGCGATTTTGGCCATGGTTACACTGACGCGGAACCCGCTGCGGTGGTTTTAAATACAGCACTTGTGCTTCCTGTCGCTGCCACGCTATTGGTCACACGATGTGGTTGCCACGGTATTGTGCCGCGCCCTTCCTGTCGCGTCCTGCCACGCCCGTTGCCTGCCACGCTGTTGCCATGGTACTGCCACGCACGCCCGTTGCCTGCCACGCTATTGGTCACACGATGTGGTTGCCACGGTATTGTGCCGCGCCCTTCCTGTCTTCCTGCCACGCTCGTTGCCTTCCACGCTATTTGCGTCTAAGAAGTCGTTGAAGTAAGAACATTGAAGTAAGAACAGCATCCTCAGAAGAACAGCAACTATCAAGGTATGCCGAGTCTTTGTATTGCCCCATGGGGACCAGGCGCCTTGAGTGAGATAGAAAGTAGTTACGATGCCATTGTCGACCCAGACCAAGTTGGACAATTGGGTGTTCCGTCCCAAACTATAAGAGCGGCCGACCACTTTATGATAGAAGGCGATGGATTTGGTCCAGCGTATGCGCCAACCAGTGTTCCGCCATTGATTACTGGTTTAGCATTTGGTACGGCGACGGTTACTGGGGTTAATCGCGTGACAGAATTGGGGGGAGGCAGATATTGGGATGCTGTCCATCACAGCAATCTGCAACACGTTCCCGGCATAAAGCATATCGTCTTGAATAGTAAGAAGGCAGTGGACATGCCGGCGAAGATACGTACCGCTCTGAAGCGTATAATTGGTGACAGCACTCCATATATCGACGTTGTGCAGCTAAATGAACATGCGAATCATGTCATTGGAACATGGGTCGATGTCGATTTTAAGCTGGTCGGCTCAAATAGGCGCGAAGTGGATATTGTTTTTGAAAATGCGGTTGTCCACCCCGATGGCGATGATTTCATTACGGTGATATGGATGCAACCCGAAACGAGTGAGGCTGGCAGCGTCTACGAAAACAAGTCGTTGTCGATCGGCTACTCTATACACGGGTGGGCGCAGCTTAAACAACCAGACGCCATCTACGGCGAGCATTGGGTTTTTAGTTCATATGGGTTGAAACGTGATCATACGCAAGCCATCCTTGTTAACAACCCGTTGTTAACAGCGCAGCATTTTATCACCCACGGCACCTCCGACAATCTTAAAGATTCTATAGCGCTATTTATTGGCAACGCGATACTCCAAGGTGACCGTAGTTCGTGGTCCGATGACGAGAAACAGGCGTTGGCCCGTCTCTTCAAATTTAACGAGCTAGCTGACGATCCGGATTATATTGATATATGGGGCGTGAAGGGATATGACTCTAAGTATGGTGGGCTGTTGGCATGCAGAGTGTGGGCCGCGGATACGGGAGGTGTTTTTGTAGCACCACATTCATCTGGGACGGTTGTCGACCATCGCGGCGTGCCATGGCGCTGGATGAAGTTTATGAATCACGGGGGTGTGATGGTGGTGGAAAATCAAAGCCAGCGTATGGGTAACCACCCCAACCGGTTTTATTGTGTGCGGAGAAATTCGAACTTGTTGATGCCGGTGCAACTAAGTGTTACTTCAGCCGAAATCAAATTGAATATTAAAGCCACCGCGTCGCCGTCGTCTCTTGTCGGCGAGGTGACATTCCCCATCCGCCCTGGTATGCTATATTATGGTTGGGGAGTGGGAGAGAATCCCGTCCACGTTAAGATTGATGATGACAGCGTAGATATACGTACATATGCCACGTACAGAACATAGTTTTTTTCGTTTGCCAGATGAAACCGCCACCAGTACTTGTTGAAGCGATAGAGACCTCCGACAGCGGGGTGTTGTCGATTGTGTTAGATGACCACATATCGTGTAGAAAGATTGGGCTTTCACACTTGGTGGTAGTAGGCTCGCCTATACCGTTCGTCGTCGCAGACCCGTTGGCCGTGACCGTTATTGTCACGGCAGAAATGGGTGAAGTAGAGAAGCTGATGCTTGGTAAAAAGTGTGACCTTAATATGTCTGCATTCCGACTACAACTGGAGGCTAAAGAATACCTACATCTGCGAGACGTGCTTGCCAATTTGACAATCAACTACCCGCAGCTAGACTTGATTTATACTGATTCCAAAGCGCATGACTCTGCCACGGTTGTCTGCCTGTGGGAAAAACAAGTGGCGATGTTGGTGGTGCCAGGTTCCATTGCCAACAAATTTGGAGCGCCGCTTTTTGGTATTGGCCGGGTGTCAAAGTTGCCGTCGACCGCGGCAGCCGGTTCGACTGCGGGTGTAGACTATTATGATCCGAAAACCGGCAATCACCTACCTGCACCATCTGACGATGACGACCAGTGGTTGCTTTCCTGTATACCCGAACGTGTTGTACACTTGCGACCAGCCCCCGCCATGCCTGCGTCCGTTAAGTTGGTATTGGTGAACACCAGCAGATACAATAAAGTGATACCACACCCAGGGGGTGATAAGCAAGAGTTTGTTGTGGCGACCCTGCCACCGCCACATCAGTCGGGGTATGAAATATTCAAGTCACCCTCTGATATACGTTGGCTACCATTAGGTGGACGTAGGCGTGAGTTTGTGTTGGCCCTCCGATGGGGTGATGGAACACCGCTATCGTTCGATACAAATCAAGTGGCGATCGGCTTACTTTGTGTCTAATTTTTAGATGTCCGGCTTGTTACGAATGCTGCTAGGGAACCTCGACCCTTTGGGATTTGGTATCGACCCGCGACGCGGTGGTACATTTTGGCAAACAAGAAACGACGATCTCGGTTGGGGTGATTGGGATGAAGGCAGGGGGGAATACGTGAAACCCGGCGGGTCCATTGCATTTCGTCGCGGCCCTCCTCCGTTTTTCCCTCCTCCGTTTTTCCCCACCGGTCACCCGCGGTTCATTCGCAATATGATGATTCCGTGATTACCTTTCAGATGCAAAGAGGTGGGATGCAAAGAGGTGGGATATTTGGTATCTTTGCCGAAGCAGCAGGCAAGGCGTTACTGTCGGCGGTCAAACAGGCGGCGATGGATGCAGGGCGGGAAGAACTAAAGGATTGGCAACGCCTAAGCGGCCTAAGCGGCGGAGGGTATTATGTGCACCGCCACCGGTATCGACACCACCCTGATCGCAATCGCGTCTTTTCTTTGTAGATGATATTCAGACCAGTTGGACCTGTTAGTTCTGCGATGCGGGGTGGTTCGATGGTAGACGTGGCCAGAACAGTCATGCGTCAGATCGCGCCATCCATCCTAAGCAGTGCATTGGATGTTGGGCAGACGGGCGTGGCCGCTATTACACGAAAAGCAAAGCGGAAGATAGGCGGAGATGCTATAGACGAAGTTGTCCCTGCAAGAAAGAGAAGAGTAGTAGCGCGCACCCAGGGGGATCAAGACAATGACGACCCGTTCGCTGACATTGATTAATTGTGTTGATTTAGATGTTGACAGACGCGGGGCTGTATTCCACTTTACCGTTTGGTCAGTACACATACGAGTTGGCGAAACGGTTGCAGTGCGATGTAAACGAGGTGGACTCGTTGATGCTATCCACGCCGGAGTGGAAAACGTCTACATATATGGCACCTGACCGGCGTACTGGTGCCATCGACATGGCAGCTGGGCAGAAAGTCTTCCGCATACCTGGGGCTAATGGAAAGTTAATTTCGAATATTGGCGTAAAGTATACCATTGACGCACATCCTCCCACGATACGTGGCCAGCATGGGGAAATATTCACAAGGTTTGGGGAGCCAGACCTATTGGCAAGCATTGATGTCTCTGGAAGTGGTACTCCGATTGGGTACGGAAACCAGGAGCGGGAGGAGCAGGCGACTGCAGCAATCCGGATTATACAGGACTGGTTGGGCGGGTCGAATCAAGGCATTACCAGTTATAACATTGGCTTAGAAAAGAAAGCTGGCTTGGAGTTTCAGGGCTGCCTGCTACCTACGACGTTGAGAAGGCGCACTATTGGCAATCCTGCCAACGCAATTAACGTAAGAAACACAATTGACGTACCATTCGTAGATAAGACCCTGGTCGACACAGAGACCGCCTTGGTCGGTGACTTTAAGAGAGATTTACCACGAATGGCAAATTCTGCTGTTGCTGGTGGCCATCCTATAGCAAAAGAATTCCGCATTTGGCAAATGATGAACAACGATTGTTTGCGAACGGAGCAGATGTTAACCTGCTACAGCGACACCACTGTGCGGTTACGCAACCACCCGCTAAAGATGGCCACTATCTGCAACCACACAGGGGCGGTTGCATTAAATATCGCTGCTGACCATGTCGCCTATCAAGCTGACGACTTCAATGTTGTGCCGGCAGACGCAACCGTCGTCCTGGAGTGGTGTGAGCGATTTGTAACCCAGCCGAGGTACCAAGCGCTGTTGGATGACGTAATTGGAAAAGAATATTCCTTCCCTATGTTCCAGATTCGGGGATCGCAAGTCAACAAACTAGCTGGTGAGTCTGCCATGACTGGGCGTTGTCACGTCGGACATGGGCAAGTGCACTGGATAATGGCATCGCTGCAAACAGGCGACTTACCACAATTCATCCCCGCGAGAGGCGATTTCTTCTCCGACTTCTCGACTGGCCAGATAGATGTTAGCATGCATGCAACCGAAAACACGCGGTCCGAAAGGCAGCAGAGTGCCAGAAAGAAGCGGTACGACCTCGCGCAAATGGTATTCAACAACCCCAATATCACCGAAGGTCAATTCTCCAAAAGCCACGCGATCGTCATCCCGACCGGGTATGGGGCGAAAACGGCAGGTGGCGGTAACCTATCCTCACAATATCATGCAACAAGCATGCAAGAAGCAGTCGTTAACTGCCGATCAGAGACTGGCAACGACGGCATTCTGTTAACGGGTACTGGGAAATCATCGACTATCTCATTCCTTGGGGCAAGCAGTCAAACCGCTGGTCTAAAGGTTATTGTCAAAATGTAACAGTTTATTATAACATTTTATTGGTTTATTATAACATTTTTATTATATAACATTTTATTGGTTTATTATAACATTTTATTAAAGAATTAATTCAAAATATAATAGTTCAGCATTCCACGAAGTGCAGCGCCCCGTCAACCGCCCCGCCGTCTTCCAAACGCAGTAGGGATTGGTACGCCATCGGCATCGGGTCGGCAACAAAACGGCGGCGGCGGCGGCCTGTCAGCCACACGTCGTTGGTGTTAGCCCAATGGTCTTCATAATATTTTTCCACCAAAACTTCGTTTTCGGTTTCGTCGTTTTCGTCGTCTTCGTCGTCTAAAACGTCGTCTAAAAACTCGGGTACTGAATCACCACGGATAGTAATGACATCGTTGCTGCAAAGCATAGGAACTACTACCGGCCGCGTACCTACCACCCCGCGGGTCAAAAGCCATGCACCCTGGTGCGATCTGGGTCCTAGCGCGGGGAAGGGGTGTTCATGTAGCAGTCGTCCCATACTGCTCCTACGGTCTAATACTTTGGCCACCATTTGGGTCAGTATTGGCATCGCAGGGGAACCATTCCGGAAGAAAGACTTTTGGGCGCTACGTCTTATCCTCTTCTGCTCCTCCAATGTCTTAATCTGGAACGCCTTAAATTTAAATACCAGGGTGCTATCCGCAACCCTCCCAGTGGTGCCTATTCCCAACGCAATATACCAATTACCATCAATACCATCCAACACCTCCATGAAACAATTGCTTGGCTGATGCCATTCAGGGTTGCCCTCTATCGCAGGCACCTCGTTAACACTGGTCCACCCCCTGCCCCAGGATTTTGGCCCATTACAATCGGTGACTGCAACGGGAAGCAACCCGCAGCGCCAGCAAATCAGGTTTGGGGTAAGATTGTTATGGAGACACAATATCGGGTCCCTTAGCATACACGGTTCACACATCTGCAGAGACGCATGAACAGTATACACCGATACCATCAACCACAACCTGTCCGGCAAAAACCTCCTCATCCCCCCCCATACATTCGCCCCAATGCTACTAGTACAAAGCCACCTGGCCAACTTACATCCCACAACATCCGCCAATAATTTAAAAGAAAACAGCTTGGCCTCGCTGCCACACTCTGCGCCGGTAATCCCTACATGATGACCATCCTTTATACCTTCAGCCAACATCGGCAACGGGGGGCAATAGCATTTACCGCCTATATGGACAAACCCGACCCTCAAATCCCACGCCCACCCACACGCAGCCGGCAATAGGCAGATTTCGTATCCTATTTCAACGAATTCAAATGACGTCATTTCACCATCATCATCCGGCTTCGGCTTGTTCGTCCTGGCACACAACTCCCTGGTGTAGCGCATATTCCCATAGCGGAAGAGTTCAGAAAACTTCACAAACGCAACCGACACACTGTATATCCGTCTGTGTGGGATACCGCATGCCTCTGCAATGTACCAAGCCTCTGTGTAACCACAGATATACATAGCATGGTAGACTTCCATGGCTAGGCTGGACGTATTCGATAAAACGGTACGTGTCATCGGCTTTAACTGCAATGCAGTGTAATTGTCCTCTGGGATGTACATATTTTTGCCGATCCTTCCAGGAAATTCGTAACGCTAAAGAGAATAACAACTGTCACCACCTGTCAAATGTCACAAAAGGGTTTATTTTTTTTAGCTTACCATGAATGCCATCGGATTACGCAAGCTGTTAAACGAACACGGAATTTCGGATGTCAATATCGCTGTATACAACACGCCAATGTTGCCGTCAATAGCACTTGCTAAAACTGGGAATCCACGCATGGGTCATTGGGTATTTATTGAAAAGGTCGGAAATGACGTGTTGATATTCGACTCGTATGGCTCTATACCCGGGCAGTTTTACACAATCCCAAATTTTAAACCGACGGAAAAAAAACGTCGAGTGGGCAACAATAACCGGGCAAAGATTAGCTACGCCATACTGTGGGTTGTACTGCGTCGCGTTTATCATTCTACGGCAGACATTATCGTGGCCGGAAGCCGTCGACTCCCTGTTTCCCCAACGTGGCACAAGTAGGGATAACAGAAAACGTTTGGAGGAAATACTGGGTCATGACCCCGACACAATTCTTGGCAACAATGGCTACAGTGTCACTCACACTTCTGAATAAATTTAGAACAAATATTTATTGTATAAATCCCTGAGTATAAAATTTAATAAAATTACAAAAAAGAACGTTCGTCTATCATTGTTTGTAACAAATAACTTGCATCCTTGACGGTATATCCACGACGTTGTAACAGCCGGCAGAGGAGAAAGTGTACCGTAGACGCAAAAGTGTTCTGGCTGTGGGAAGGTTCGGCATCCGTCAGTAGATATGTCAATTTTTCAGCCTCTTTGCCGAAAGGGCCAAACCACTGAGCCGCATCACAAACATCCGCCAACGTCGCAGCAGATGTGAGATTCAGCCGCAGAACATCATGTAAGTCTGAATATAAAAGTTTGTCAAACTCAGAAGCAGTCATGGCTGATATCTCTTGGCGTAATGCCATCACAGCCTCATCGGGAAGGAAAGAGGTCGAAACACTGTCCCCATCGACATACGCTGGCGTAGCAAAACTTTTCGAATATAACCGAGGAGTGTAGGTTGGTGGAACCCACGGCGACGATTTGGTGGTGTCAACAAAGCCAGCCGAAGCGCCATTTCCGTCGAAGAATTCCAACAAGATGCCGTCGGATTCTTCGGTATTTTCATCTTCTTCACTTTCGCTTTCACCAAGAACAACAGGTTGGCTTTCGTTTTCACCTTCGCTTTCACGAACGCGGGTGTTTTCACTTTGTAGGGAAAGATTTAGTGGGGTAGAGATGCTAGCGATTGGGGTAGAGCTTCTGGTTCGTCTTTCTTCCACAAGTTGTAGCTCAAGAGCCTTTAAAAAAAAAACTCTGTCTGTAGCATTGTTTCTTCCTAAATATTTGCCCGGGTAATAAATACATACCTTTATGTACACCACAGCGGATTTAATAACGTCGTTGTGGCTTCGTTTAGCATATTTTTCAGGAACAAGTAGTCTCAATCGATCTATATTGTTATTTTTGTCAGCGCGTCGTTTCTTGCCCTCTTTCGCTCGTATGCTCGCCATCGTATCAATTGAACTTTTGAACCAGAAGATCAATTTACCAGAAGAGCAAAGATCAATTTACAATTAAGACAGATTTATTATTTATTTGCCTGGGATTACTAAAATGTATTACTAAAACGTATTAAAATGTATTTTACTAAAATGTATTTTACTAAAATGTATTTTACTAAAATGTATTAAAATGTATTTTACTAAAATGTATTTTCACGGGTTCTTTTTAAAACAGCTGGTGCCAGACAAGCTATATAATCCCGATTCACAAACATTCACGTTGAACCACTGTTTTGTGCGATTACAAGATGGGTGCATACATGGAGATTCTTCAGTGCACTCTTCCTCTTTCTCTTTCTCTTTCTCTTTCGCTTTCTTTCTCTCTAGTTCTCGCTCTTTAAGTACGCCGTCTTCCTCTTTCCGTGTAAAACAAAACGAAAACCATGGGCATGCGCCACGCACCAAACGCATAAGCTCGAGACGCGTAATGTAGTATGGCGAATGAAAGGAAATCTTAGTCGCATCCTCATAAAAATGGGTCACACACGCGGGATAAATGTGAAAACTGTTTAACGCTTCAAAAGAACCAGTGCAGCCAAGTGTCGCAACTGCGTTGCACCCAATTGCTGCGCAGCCCCTTCCTTTACTGCCTGTTGAGTCATAGTAGTATTGGAGAATCAATTCACCAACAGTAAGAACAGCCATCCTCAGTAGGTCTTCACTAGAGATGGAAAAATTTTACGAAGACATTTGCTTTCTGTCTGTTGGGTAATACGATCCTACGCGGGTATTTGTTTTGTTTGGCAGTTGAGAGGAAAATGGAGACAAAGTAAGTCGCAAGTAATTTAAACGTTAAATATAAAACAGCACGAAGGTAAATTTATTTTGTTTTGTTTTAGAAAACCGCCGTGTCGTGTACTTTTCACACCAATAAACGTAACTCCAAACCCACTAAAGAAGAGAAAACACAGCGACGAACACAAAGCTACCCTATTAGTCTTAATGAACAAGGAAAATCTGCCAACACGCATCTTACCAACGCCTGGCAAATTCAAAATACAACAACGTCTGGCCGGCATCGATCCAAACAAGTTGAGACTACTAGCAATCGACGAGAATAACAAAGGTGTAATATTGATTAAAGACACCCCAATCGCGGAGCATGAAGCCTTCGCCTACGCGGACTATAACAACATATTATGTGAATCAACGTCGGTATCGACTATATATAATTATTATTCGTGAATAAATAAAATGAAACCATGAATCACGTTTAATCTCTTTTATTATTTACATACATAGACAAACCAGATACTGAAAGCAGTTGTAAAAGAGTGGGACAAACTTCCTCAAAGTAGCCACGTTGTGTAAGGCGAAACGATCGACCACCAAACTAAAAATTAAATTTACTGCAATGAAAGTGACCATCGTGACGGCCATAATCTATGAAAAATTCATGACCCTTCCTAATATGCTTGTATACCTCTACGTAACACTTTTCGCCTAAAATACGAATTCGGCAGTTCTGCCTTTCTAGGCTACAGTTTATAAAATCACAAACAGGCCGTCCAGGCAAATGTTCACATGCGCCACAAACCAACCGCTTAAAAAAAAACCATTTACTAGTTTCTGGGCAATTCGCATGCAATTGTTCATCAAGTTTAACAATATTGCTATAGAATATACGAGTCCCTTTGCGAATCCATTCATCTGCGAACAAACCAAGACCGGCTTCAGGTATCACAGAGTAATCCTGAAACAAATCAAAACGTTGATAAATAACGCACTACATCGCAAACACAGTCTGCCAACGTTGCGTCGTATACGTGTTTTCGCACACTGTTGTCCAAAACGTATGTTAAATGATCGCAAGCCCTAACCAATGTATCTCTATATGGCTTTATAGTTCCAGCGTCTACAAGCCGAGAATATTCTTCCTGACAAACCTTCATCAACGCTATTCCTTTGCCATCGAGACGCACTCCTGTGCATCCATCCACTCCAGCACTACTTGGGCGAGGACATGCGAAACCATCGTCGCCGCTCGCACCAATTCCAACGCAGTCAGTTTCTCTTCTTCTTTTTTTTGGCGCTGTCCCGCTCTCTTCCTCGCTACGAATTTCACTCCTTCTTTCCACCCGTTTTCTCTTATCGCCTTTAGATACATCCATGCTAACTTTGCCGCTCCTATACTATTAACAAACCAAAAGAAAAAAATATAAAAACATACAAAACATACAAAATATAATATAAAAAATATAAAAAATATAAAAAGAAACCGTACCCCTTATCCATCACTGCTTTCGTTGCACCATATGCAAGGTCATCAACAGGGCCATCTGTGCTGTCAACATCTGTGCTGTCAACATCAAGATTTTTGCATCTGTTTTGCCCATAAATAGAATAAAGATTAAATTCAAATTAAAAATTGCCTGGGCAAGCCCATAAAAGTAAAGATTAAATTCAAATTCAAAATTGCCGGGGTAAGGGTCAAGCTACTCACCTTTCCAATATTTCAACGTTCGCACAACATTCTTCTAACATGGCATCTTCAGTGCAACTAAAATATATACAGTAAATTTAAAATCAATTTAAACGCACTTACGCCGACGCCGTAACAATAAACGCACTTACGTTGTAAATTTCTTCTTCTCGCTGAGAAGGAAGGATTCATCCTCGCATGAACTGTATAACTGCACGTTAACGGAAGAGGAGGCGGTACATCTAAAACAAAGCAAATTCTGATAATTCAAAGAATAATTCTGATTGCCGAGTGGGAAAAAAATTGTAAAAAAACCCCACCTTTCTTCAGGTCGTTCTGCTGTTCCAGACGAGCCTTCAAGTCTAAAAACAAAGCAAAGGCCTCAACACAACGCCGACGGGATTCAAACCCGCATATCGCAAGGATATAGTGTATTGCTAGCATTGCTGCATTATTTCAGCGTATTTAAGCGCAGTCACGAATACACCTCTTACGCACCGCTCATTTGGTTACAGCGAGTGTGCAGACCCACCTTTCAGGTTCTCGTTCTGAATCAGGTTCTCGTTCTTCTGCTTCTTCAATTCTAAAAGCAAAGCAAAGGGTCTTACAACGCATCGACTCATTTGATTACGTCTTCTTACGACCTAACCCTAATAACTAACCCTAATAACTAACACTAACCCTAACCCTCATTTGGTTCAGCACAACTGTTATACATTGCGCAGACGTACAACCAAATGAGTCGATGCGTTGTAAGACTCACCTTCGGTAAGGTCGCTTTTCTTCTGGAGTTGGTCGCGTCTTGTCTTGGTCATCTCGCTTTTGTGGCTTGTATCGGTCTCCTTCTCCGGGGTCGCAAATAATCTTAACCGTTTTCGTTTGGGGCCGGTTGGTTTGTCCTTCTCCGGGGTCGCAAATAATCTTAACCGTTTTCGTTTCGGGCCGGTTGGTTTGGGGCTTGTATCCTTCTCCGGGGTCGCAAATAATCTTCTTTTGGCCGCGCATTTGAAGCGAACGCAACGCTTCGCCTTCATCTGCTTCCATCTTTCCAAACGGCTGTGTCTGTGTTTATCTGTAAAAATTCAAATATATATATGGGGGTTATACCCGGGGCTAACCCCTTACTCTTTATTATTCTCTTATAAATAAAAATATATAAAATAAAAGATAAAGAGTAAGGGTCGACGCGGGTATTGTTATACCCGGGCAAAACGATTGAAATCTGAGCGGGAAATTTGAAAACTAATAGTTGATTGGAAGCGGGAAATTTGAAAACTATATAAAAGGAGGAAAGAAATTTTAAGACAGAAGACAGCATAGAACAGTACGAAGACGCATAGAGAAGACAGCAAGCATGGATGAAATAGAACAGTACGATAGTAGCGAAGAACAAGATCAGGTCATACATGCTAAAAGGAGGAAAACAAACTACGAGACAGATCAGGTGACAAACACAGATTTCATTGATCGTTGCGACGACGATAATGGTAATTTAAACGACGAAGAAGAAGCAGCCGAGACGGCGTCCGATCGGGAGTTCATAGACGACACCAGTATAGGCCCGCCATCACCATACGCGCCAATTGCCAACAACTCTCAGCCTACGATTGATGACCTGGCACAGAGACGCTTAAACATTTTAATAGGAAGCAGTAGGTGTATTATTATTTTGTTTAGTTGAAAGTTTTTAATAGGAAGCAGTAGGTGTATTATTATTTTGTTTAGTTGAAAGTTTATTTATTTATTAGTTGAAAGCCGTGTTGACCCCGACGACCTGGCGGATGAGGCCCCCTCCGATGATGTCTTTCCGTGGATTCCGATGACGTTTACCCCAAAACTGCAGCTAATTTATGACCATGCGACAGAAGATATAGGGGATGACGATTTGTTTTGGCGCCGTATGGACAGCCGATACAAGCTGATAGACACTTCTGATTTTAACGGTTTTGGTTTGCCACCGGAATGCCATGGCAAGACGGAGTTGTTTGCTGTCGGTTACATGTCGACGTCGTTCCCGTATCCGTTATTGCGCTATATAGGAAGTGAGATGTGGTTGTTGGGTGAATATTACCCTGCCAGCTGGAAGGCAGCTGGGGAGTCGCCGCATTTCAGTTGGGGACAGCCAGTTGCTGGTTCGCCAAAACTGAAGGCTGTTTGCTACGAGTGGGCCGACCTGGAGCATTTTACACGCGATGCTAAAAACACGGCCGACATCTGCAGCAAGGTGATCGCCGTTTCCTCTTGCGTCCGCCTCGGTGTAGTTACCCGCAACAGGGTACTGTTGCTAGGATTGGCGTACCATGCTGTAACTTTACCAAATGTCGACGAGGCGGCATGTAGGTGCCTGCGGGTAGATAAGGTTGCGGATTGCCTGGCGTTACTACTAACCGCGACAGTCCAAATTGGGGATTATGACTCCAAATTGGTTGATGAAAGACCACAGAAGATGTGGTGGCGTTATTTCATGTTGAAGTCGGGGATCTACACTATTGATGGTGTCTTCAAATATTTTACCACCACACAACCCCGACAGGATGTTAAAAATATGTGGACGATCCTCTTTAATTCTAACCAAAACGTTACGAAATTTATAGACGATTGTGCCTCGACAGTCCAGCGCATGGTGCATGCGTGTGGGAAGTTACATCCGATCGACGTTCTCACCCATAGGTGGTATAGCCAGGTGGTGCCGGATGATGTGTGGGATGCGCTGCAACCGTATACGACGTTGAGGAATTGCCCAGGGCTTAGCATTGCCATGGTGAAAGATCAAGCCACGTGGATCGCCTCCTGGCTGACGCATGCCATGCAGACTACGCCGCTGCAGGTATTCCTTAGTCTTGCCCACGTGTTGGAAGGCAGTAGCAACAGGCACCGGCTATTTGTTGTATGGGGGACGCAGACTGAAACGGGGAAGTCTCTATTCGTTTCGTTGGTCATGAAGGCAGTGAGGGCAAGACGTTTCACAGCTCTGCGGCCTGATGAACTTGACCGTGTCATTGCCTACGCCGCCGATGGTGACCTGTGGTGCATGGATGACGCCAACGCAGAAACGCTCATCGAGCTAATGAAAAACCGGTCCATTATGGAGAACAGTAGTGTGCAAAGCAGGAAGCTATTTCATGGCTTCCAGGAAACCTTCATGCCGGGTGGGCTTGTTGCCACAAATGTAGACATGTCCTTACTGCCTGAAGACGACGCGGAAAGCGATAAGTATTACTACATCAAGAAGCGTGGGTATTGGTTTAACATGTTTAACAAGTTACGCTCGCAGCCATGCTATAACGTCTACCTGGAGCTGGCGTTTGCGGCACTGCTGCGTGAGGTCTACAACTTCACCCCGGTATCGTTGGTCAAGTGGAAGGCCGGTGAAGTGTGTGACGATATGCCAATATGGAGTTCAATCATGACGCCCCACACGTATGTGACTAATAAATACTTACCTAACCCCCTGTCTGTATCTGTATTACATTTTATTTTATTGTGTTTTTATAGTGCCCTTGTATATGAACATGTACGTGGCAAGCGACGGACAAGTTACATGCCTTACGTGCCTGCCGTGTCGCCCCTTGTCGTCGGGGTCTCCAGTAAGAATGCCATTTTGGCCCAACCCAATGACTTCTGTGACGCCTGTCGGACTGGTGACGTCCACGACATGCTGATGCAACAAAAATTTGGGGTAAGAAAATTTAAGCGCCCCCTTGCTAACGTGACGAGATGCTAACAAAGGACGTTTCTTTGTAGGTTGGCCGTCTCTGCCAGTTGCGAGCCGACCTACGCAGTCAAGATACAGCGAAGCGCCTGGGTATTGAGGACTACGTGAGGCAGTACAGGGGCGGATCCAGGAATTTTTCAGAGTACGTCAAAGCCCGGAAATATTATTTCTAGGGGGGTCCGGGGGCATGCCCCCCTGGAAAATTTTTAAAATTTGGTTCCCTGAAATGGCATTTCCTGCATTCTGGCAAGACTATTTAGCAAAATCTTACAGTTTTAACTTGTGTTTTTTATACAACATTTTATGATTTTTTAAGGACTTGTGCTTTTGTATTTTTTTTATCATTATTGGAGACAACTTTTTAGGACTGTTTTGCTCCATGTCAGAGCTCATCAGCATGCCTATGAATCACTGTTGTACAGTGAATCCAACATGGACAGCCAAGGCTCCAACATATTTTGTAAGGTCAATTGCAGCCACTTGCTGCAAGTGCAATCCCTTAGCTGCCAAGCTGTCTGGTCTTGGGGCACCAGATACTAGCCTTAACACATACTAGCCAGACACTGTCTGATTAGAAGAAGCATTATGAATAGACCATATAGGACATTTCATGGGCATAGAGGAGCTTATCTCTCTACATCATCCTAGTCATCTTAATTCTTAACTACTTAATACTTTACCCCTTATCTACCCTGAGCTGTCTGGTTTCGAGGCACCAGATACTGTCTGATTAGAAGAAGAATTATGAATAGACCATATAGGACATTTCATGGACATAGAGGAGCTTATCTCTCTACATCATCCTAGTCATCTTAACTAATACTTTACCCCTTATTTACCCTGAGTTGTCTGGTTTTGAGGCACCAGATACTTGCCTTAATACCTCTATCCAGCCAGAGACTGTCTGATTAGAAGTCATTTTAGTATCAAAAGACCACATGGGACATTTCATGGACATATAGAGAAGCTCACCTCTCTACATCATTCCAAGTCATACTCATACATACTAACTAGTAACTACCAAGTACTTTTTTTTCTCTTCCCCCCCCCCCCCCCAGAAATATATATATACTGTATATATAAATACTTTATTTCATTGCAAGATAATATAGATAGTACAAATAGATATGAAAGAAGAAAATAATAATTTACGGTGATGGGGAATCTACAAGAAAGCAAAATTCAAAATTTGCTTGTTGGGTGTATACATTAATAATTAATACTTAACAAACTATGGACCATATATACCACCTCGAGCCCACTACACAACATCTAAATTATCGATGTTGCATAATAAGCCCAAGAAGGTATTTACTGTTATATTAACTTAATATAACATTGTTAGTATAGAGAAGAGATGAATATGCTAGCTCAGATATAGCCTAGAAAATTGTTTTGTTTAAAGTACATTTTACTATTTCACATATATACTGTATATATATATATAAAACAATAATAACCTGTTGAGTCTTTGAACTTTAACTATAATATGCTCTGGATTCCCATCGAGCACTCTGCCAAAAGTTTTTACAACATCTTCTACAGTATATATATATATATATATAATATATGATGAAATAATATATAAACCTAATTGCTGCCTTTTTTTAATAAATGAATTTTTACATTTTTTTAAAATTGTATATTAAAAATGATTTACATTCTGTCGCTATTGATCTAAAATTGCTACAAACTTTCGGCTACAGTAAGATTTAATTATAATATTCAGTGATGGATTACTTACTTATATTTGTAACACATCTCATTATCTCAATAATTATGAATTATTCATAAATATACTCGAGCTCTACATATCCCATCTAATTTAAATAATTTACGCTTTTCACGGTTGCACAAGTCTGAGGAACTAAAGATAAGATAGTATCCACTCACCATACAACGTTTCTTAACTTTCGTTCAACAAACAGCTTTAGCATACTGAGGAATATATGCCTCCGTGTCGATATCCCGATGTAATGTCTTGCCAAATATCTGCGCCGAAAACTCTTGAGCCACGAGGAAACCACACGATTAGAGTTTCTTTGTCAAATCGCAACAGATCGCCTTCAACAAATATTCATCGTTTCCACTCTGTAGTGTAGAGCATTCTCTACAAGTTCCGTGACAGTCTCAAGCTGAAGTTTGACTGCCGGCTCAGATAGCTTAGTTATGCCGTAGTCTTGCACTCTTGCCGTAGTCCGTGTACGTCGAAATATCCTTTGCTAGCCAATCAAAAGCCAAAGAACGTCAAAATATTTTACTTCCGACGTAGACTATCTACTTCCGACGTACCTCTATTGTCTTTGTCCAATCAGTGCTCGTTATTTCGACGTAGACGGCCATTTTGACGTAGTCTAATTATCCACATTTGTAAATGGAGTGAATGACATCCCTCTCTATCCCTACCGTATGAACAGTTTCGTTCAGGCTACATGAAGTAGACCAAGACACTAAGTGTCCTCCAGCCGAGGAGGGGGGCTGAGTCAGAGAATTATTCAATTTTCCTCGATATAGCGCTAAATACGCGCGAAAATGAAATTTTTGAAAATTTAAAAAATTTAAAAATTCATATAATTTTTTTAAAAATTTGAATATTCTTAAAATTTGAAATTTTCAAATTTTAAATAATTTTTTAAAATTTTTTCCAACTAATTAATTCATGAAGAAATTAGTCTGGGATTTTTGTCTACGTCGCATGACGTGCTTGACGTACCCTAAATCCGCCCCTGAGGCAGTACGCCGCCCCGGTCGTAGTACGATCATCGGTAGAATGTGACGGTTATGGGCCGGATGCCCTTTCCAGGCTACTGACGCAGCATGATGACATTGAGGATGTCGTCACCCATTGCGGATGGCAAATCTTGCTGGACCGTGCCCGAGCGCAGTTGCGAGGCACGGAGTCTTCGGCTTTGCAACACGACATCCTGACGCGGACATGGTCAAATCTACAGGGGCAAATGGACAAAGAAAGTATCTTTCTCGGCCTGGTGATGGACACATCTCTTGGCAAACCAGATCTAGAATTAATTATGAACCAATTATGAACCAGATCTATAATTAATTATGAACATATAAATATATACTTTAAATACTCACATTTACATAAATATTGGGAATACTGTTGTTCCTCCCCGTTGTTGGTGTGTGTGTTGACCCATTAAAGACGTCATGACGTCGTTCGCGGTTTTTAGATTGTTTCCAACTAGATGCAGCGCGTTGTATCCAGTCTTTGCGTGTTCCTTGATTTCGGGGCTGATAAACGTGTCTAACAGACTGTCGGGTAATATGGTATCTAGCGCCGCGTTGCCGACGGATTTTGCCGCATTCGGTATTGTTTTCGTGAATGTGTCGGGGATATCCTTTGTGACAAAATCACCGATGTCGTCAAAAATATTCCCACCTATTGGCAACCCATTTCCTATACCATACGTCTCACGTAAATATTCAGATTGAGAATTATTATTTACATAGCTAGGTCTAGGACTGGAATAAGCAGAAGAAGATGTACGACTAGGACTAGGACTAAAGCTTAGATACCTAGCAATGTTGGTCCGCGGAGTTAACGCAGAGGTTGATGCATTTGGTAAGGGAATAGGTGTCGGAAGATTCCTGTATATTATGGTAGGTGGTGGAACATTAAAAACGGGTGGCGGAATGGGTGGTGGGACGGGTGGAGCGGGTGGAGCGGGGACAGCCTCCCTGAATTCGCGTGTTAGGTCCTGTATGAGTGGCAGCGTCCCGTCGCCAAACTTCCGTACCAGCCGCCTGATATCTTGTAGTTCTGGACGCCTCCTTGCTTGCAAATATGGCGGCATATTTAAGAACGCTTTCACCAACTGTTTGGACGCCTCGTGGCTTAGCCCCCGCTCTACCGTTTCCGCTGACTTGTGCGGCTGCCATCCCTCTATCCACCCGCCTCGTACGGGGGCGGCTGCGCTCTTGGCGAAGTTTATAAACGCGGTGTGGTTACCAGACATGGTTGGCGTCCGCGCGGAGTTGACCAATACCAAGGCCGGGTATGAGGGAACGGATAGGCTTACTCAGTTTCTTTAATACGAAAGGCAGAACAGTAGGCAAAAGGAGTTTAGCAGCGGTGAGGGGTAGAAATCCACCCTTCGCGGTATGGAACAATTCCTGAGCTGCCAGCTCTGGCAATGCGATATCGTGTACGCGGCAAACTCTGCAAAGATTTCCGGCTACCTGTCTAAAATTCTGCTGTCCAGACTCTACCCCTTCGAATGGGTTAAGACCAAACCCAACGGTATTCTTAACCTGTTCCCCGAGCGACAGCAACTGTGGTCCTAGGCGTGTCACCTCTTGTATTAACGCGGCTATGTTCTTGACAGTGTTTTCCCCTAAAGCTATGCCTTTCTGTACGGCGCTACCGACGTTGGCAGCGGTTGCTTTCGCCTGTGAATATGTCCGTTTGGCGCTCTTAACTCTGTCGATCACGTTACCGCCGCGTGGTTTTACTTTAACCTTTCCTCCTCTTACTTTTCTTACTTCTAATGACCCACCTTCTTTGTTGTGTACACGACTGTGAGATGCAACTCCACGTTCTCCTTTGAATAGTTTCTTGCAGATTGGGCATGCGATTTTGGCCATGGTTACACTGACGCGGAACCCGCTGCGGTGGTTTTAAATACAGCACTTGTGCTTCCTGTCGCTGCCACGCTATTGGTCACACGATGTGGTTGCCACGGTATTGTGCCGCGCCCTTCCTGTCGCGTCCTGCCACGCCCGTTGCCTGCCACGCTGTTGCCATGGTACTGCCACGCACGCCCGTTGCCTGCCACGCTATTGGTCACACGATGTGGTTGCCACGGTATTGTGCCGCGCCCTTCCTGTCTTCCTGCCACGCTCGTTGCCTTCCACGCTATTTGCGTCTAAGAAGTCGTTGAAGTAAGAACATTGAAGTAAGAACAGCATCCTCAGAAGAACAGCAACGATCAAGGTATGCCGAGTCTTTGTATTGCCCCATGGGGACCAGGCGCCTTGAGTGAGATAGAAAGTAGTTACGATGCCATTGTCGACCCAGACCAAGTTGGACAATTGGGTGTTCCGTCCCAAACTATAAGAGCGGCCGACCACTTTATGATAGAAGGCGATGGATTTGGTCCAGCGTATGCGCCAACCAGTGTTCCGCCATTGATTACTGGTTTAGCATTTGGTACGGCGACGGTTACTGGGGTTAATCGCGTGACAGAATTGGGGGGAGGCAGATATTGGGATGCTGTCCATCACAGCAATCTGCAACACGTTCCCGGCATAAAGCATATCGTCTTGAATAGTAAGAAGGCAGTGGACATGCCGGCGAAGATACGTACCGCTCTGAAGCGTATAATTGGTGACAGCACTCCATATATCGACGTTGTGCAGCTAAATGAACATGCGAATCATGTCATTGGAACATGGGTCGATGTCGATTTTAAGCTGGTCGGCTCAAATAGGCGCGAAGTGGATATTGTTTTTGAAAATGCGGTTGTCCACCCCGATGGCGATGATTTCATTACGGTGATATGGATGCAACCCGAAACGAGTGAGGCTGGCAGCGTCTACGAAAACAAGTCGTTGTCGATCGGCTACTCTATACACGGGTGGGCGCAGCTTAAACAACCAGACGCCATCTACGGCGAGCATTGGGTTTTTAGTTCATATGGGTTGAAACGTGATCATACGCAAGCCATCCTTGTTAACAACCCGTTGTTAACAGCGCAGCATTTTATCACCCACGGCACCTCCGACAATCTTAAAGATTCTATAGCGCTATTTATTGGCAACGCGATACTCCAAGGTGACCGTAGTTCGTGGTCCGATGACGAGAAACAGGCGTTGGCCCGTCTCTTCAAATTTAACGAGCTAGCTGACGATCCGGATTATATTGATATATGGGGCGTGAAGGGATATGACTCTAAGTATGGTGGGCTGTTGGCATGCAGAGTGTGGGCCGCGGATACGGGAGGTGTTTTTGTAGCACCACATTCATCTGGGACGGTTGTCGACCATCGCGGCGTGCCATGGCGCTGGATGAAGTTTATGAATCACGGGGGTGTGATGGTGGTGGAAAATCAAAGCCAGCGTATGGGTAACCACCCCAACCGGTTTTATTGTGTGCGGAGAAATTCGAACTTGTTGATGCCGGTGCAACTAAGTGTTACTTCAGCCGAAATCAAATTGAATATTAAAGCCACCGCGTCGCCGTCGTCTCTTGTCGGCGAGGTGACATTCCCCATCCGCCCTGGTATGCTATATTATGGTTGGGGAGTGGGAGAGAATCCCGTCCACGTTAAGATTGATGATGACAGCGTAGATATACGTACATATGCCACGTACAGAACATAGTTTTTTCGTTTGCCAGATGAAACCGCCACCAGTACTTGTTGAAGCGATAGAGACCTCCGACAGCGGGGTGTTGTCGATTGTGTTAGATGACCACATATCGTGTAGAAAGATTGGGCTTTCACACTTGGTGGTAGTAGGCTCGCCTATACCGTTCGTCGTCGCAGACCCGTTGGCCGTGACCGTTATTGTCACGGCAGAAATGGGTGAAGTAGAGAAGCTGATGCTTGGTAAAAAGTGTGACCTTAATATGTCTGCATTCCGACTACAACTGGAGGCTAAAGAATACCTACATCTGCGAGACGTGCTTGCCAATTTGACAATCAACTACCCGCAGCTAGACTTGATTTATACTGATTCCAAAGCGCATGACTCTGCCACGGTTGTCTGCCTGTGGGAAAAACAAGTGGCGATGTTGGTGGTGCCAGGTTCCATTGCCAACAAATTTGGAGCGCCGCTTTTTGGTATTGGCCGGGTGTCAAAGTTGCCGTCGACCGCGGCAGCCGGTTCGACTGCGGGTGTAGACTATTATGATCCGAAAACCGGCAATCACCTACCTGCACCATCTGACGATGACGACCAGTGGTTGCTTTCCTGTATACCCGAACGTGTTGTACACTTGCGACCAGCCCCCGCCATGCCTGCGTCCGTTAAGTTGGTATTGGTGAACACCAGCAGATACAATAAAGTGATACCACACCCAGGGGGTGATAAGCAAGAGTTTGTTGTGGCGACCCTGCCACCGCCACATCAGTCGGGGTATGAAATATTCAAGTCACCCTCTGATATACGTTGGCTACCATTAGGTGGACGTAGGCGTGAGTTTGTGTTGGCCCTCCGATGGGGTGATGGAACACCGCTATCGTTCGATACAAATCAAGTGGCGATCGGCTTACTTTGTGTCTAATTTTTAGATGTCCGGCTTGTTACGAATGCTGCTAGGGAACCTCGACCCTTTGGGATTTGGTATCGACCCGCGACGCGGTGGTACATTTTGGCAAACAAGAAACGACGATCTCGGTTGGGGTGATTGGGATGAAGGCAGGGGGGAATACGTGAAACCCGGCGGGTCCATTGCATTTCGTCGCGGCCCTCCTCCGTTTTTCCCTCCTCCGTTTTTCCCCACCGGTCACCCGCGGTTCATTCGCAATATGATGATTCCGTGATTACCTTTCAGATGCAAAGAGGTGGGATGCAAAGAGGTGGGATATTTGGTATCTTTGCCGAAGCAGCAGGCAAGGCGTTACTGTCGGCGGTCAAACAGGCGGCGATGGATGCAGGGCGGGAAGAACTAAAGGATTGGCAACGCCTAAGCGGCCTAAGCGGCGGAGGGTATTATGTGCACCGCCACCGGTATCGACACCACCCTGATCGCAATCGCGTCTTTTCTTTGTAGATGATATTCAGACCAGTTGGACCTGTTAGTTCTGCGATGCGGGGTGGTTCGATGGTAGACGTGGCCAGAACAGTCATGCGTCAGATCGCGCCATCCATCCTAAGCAGTGCATTGGATGTTGGGCAGACGGGCGTGGCCGCTATTACACGAAAAGCAAAGCGGAAGATAGGCGGAGATGCTATAGACGAAGTTGTCCCTGCAAGAAAGAGAAGAGTAGTAGCGCGCACCCAGGGGGATCAAGACAATGACGACCCGTTCGCTGACATTGATTAATTGTGTTGATTTAGATGTTGACAGACGCGGGGCTGTATTCCACTTTACCGTTTGGTCAGTACACATACGAGTTGGCGAAACGGTTGCAGTGCGATGTAAACGAGGTGGACTCGTTGATGCTATCCACGCCGGAGTGGAAAACGTCTACATATATGGCACCTGACCGGCGTACTGGTGCCATCGACATGGCAGCTGGGCAGAAAGTCTTCCGCATACCTGGGGCTAATGGAAAGTTAATTTCGAATATTGGCGTAAAGTATACCATTGACGCACATCCTCCCACGATACGTGGCCAGCATGGGGAAATATTCACAAGGTTTGGGGAGCCAGACCTATTGGCAAGCATTGATGTCTCTGGAAGTGGTACTCCGATTGGGTACGGAAACCAGGAGCGGGAGGAGCAGGCGACTGCAGCAATCCGGATTATACAGGACTGGTTGGGCGGGTCGAATCAAGGCATTACCAGTTATAACATTGGCTTAGAAAAGAAAGCTGGCTTGGAGTTTCAGGGCTGCCTGCTACCTACGACGTTGAGAAGGCGCACTATTGGCAATCCTGCCAACGCAATTAACGTAAGAAACACAATTGACGTACCATTCGTAGATAAGACCCTGGTCGACACAGAGACCGCCTTGGTCGGTGACTTTAAGACAGATTTACCACGAATGGCAAATTCTGCTGTTGCTGGTGGCCATCCTATAGCAAAAGAATTCCGCATTTGGCAAATGATGAACAACGATTGTTTGCGAACGGAGCAGATGTTAACCTGCTACAGCGACACCACTGTGCGGTTACGCAACCACCCGCTAAAGATGGCCACTATCTGCAACCACACAGGGGCGGTTGCATTAAATATCGCTGCTGACCATGTCGCCTATCAAGCTGACGACTTCAATGTTGTGCCGGCAGACGCAACCGTCGTCCTGGAGTGGTGTGAGCGATTTGTAACCCAGCCGAGGTACCAAGCGCTGTTGGATGACGTAATTGGAAAAGAATATTCCTTCCCTATGTTCCAGATTCGGGGATCGCAAGTCAACAAACTAGCTGGTGAGTCTGCCATGACTGGGCGTTGTCACGTCGGACATGGGCAAGTGCACTGGATAATGGCATCGCTGCAAACAGGCGACTTACCACAATTCATCCCCGCGAGAGGCGATTTCTTCTCCGACTTCTCGACTGGCCAGATAGATGTTAGCATGCATGCAACCGAAAACACGCGGTCCGAAAGGCAGCAGAGTGCCAGAAAGAAGCGGTACGACCTCGCGCAAATGGTATTCAACAACCCCAATATCACCGAAGGTCAATTCTCCAAAAGCCACGCGATCGTCATCCCGACCGGGTATGGGGCGAAAACGGCAGGTGGCGGTAACCTATCCTCACAATATCATGCAACAAGCATGCAAGAAGCAGTCGTTAACTGCCGATCAGAGACTGGCAACGACGGCATTCTGTTAACGGGTACTGGGAAATCATCGACTATCTCATTCCTTGGGGCAAGCAGTCAAACCGCTGGTCTAAAGGTTATTGTCAAAATGTAACAGTTTATTATAACATTTTATTGGTTTATTATAACATTTTTATTATATAACATTTTATTGGTTTATTATAACATTTTATTAAAGAATTAATTCAAAATATAATAGTTCAGCATTCCACGAAGTGCAGCGCCCCGTCAACCGCCCCGCCGTCTTCCAAACGCAGTAGGGATTGGTACGCCATCGGCATCGGGTCGGCAACAAAACGGCGGCGGCGGCGGCCTGTCAGCCACACGTCGTTGGTGTTAGCCCAATGGTCTTCATAATATTTTTCCACCAAAACTTCGTTTTCGGTTTCGTCGTTTTCGTCGTCTTCGTCGTCTAAAACGTCGTCTAAAAACTCGGGTACTGAATCACCACGGATAGTAATGACATCGTTGCTGCAAAGCATAGGAACTACTACCGGCCGCGTACCTACCACCCCGCGGGTCAAAAGCCATGCACCCTGGTGCGATCTGGGTCCTAGCGCGGGGAAGGGGTGTTCATGTAGCAGTCGTCCCATACTGCTCCTACGGTCTAATACTTTGGCCACCATTTGGGTCAGTATTGGCATCGCAGGGGAACCATTCCGGAAGAAAGACTTTTGGGCGCTACGTCTTATCCTCTTCTGCTCCTCCAATGTCTTAATCTGGAACGCCTTAAATTTAAATACCAGGGTGCTATCCGCAACCCTCCCAGTGGTGCCTATTCCCAACGCAATATACCAATTACCATCAATACCATCCAACACCTCCATGAAACAATTGCTTGGCTGATGCCATTCAGGGTTGCCCTCTATCGCAGGCACCTCGTTAACACTGGTCCACCCCCTGCCCCAGGATTTTGGCCCATTACAATCGGTGACTGCAACGGGAAGCAACCCGCAGCGCCAGCAAATCAGGTTTGGGGTAAGATTGTTATGGAGACACAATATCGGGTCCCTTAGCATACACGGTTCACACATCTGCAGAGACGCATGAACAGTATACACCGATACCATCAACCACAACCTGTCCGGCAAAAACCTCCTCATCCCCCCCCATACATTCGCCCCAATGCTACTAGTACAAAGCCACCTGGCCAACTTACATCCCACAACATCCGCCAATAATTTAAAAGAAAACAGCTTGGCCTCGCTGCCACACTCTGCGCCGGTAATCCCTACATGATGACCATCCTTTATACCTTCAGCCAACATCGGCAACGGGGGGCAATAGCATTTACCGCCTATATGGACAAACCCGACCCTCAAATCCCACGCCCACCCCACACGCAGCCGGCAATAGGCAGATTTCGTATCCTATTTCAACGAATTCAAATGACGTCATTTCACCATCATCATCCGGCTTCGGCTTGTTCGTCCTGGCACACAACTCCCTGGTGTAGCGCATATTCCCATAGCGGAAGAGTTCAGAAAACTTCACAAACGCAACCGACACACCGTATATCCGTCTGTGTGGGATACCGCATGCCTCTGCAATGTACCAAGCCTCTGTGTAACCACAGATATACATAGCATGGTAGACTTCCATGGCTAGGCTGGACGTATTCGATAAAACGGTACGTGTCATCGGCTTTAACTGCAATGCAGTGTAATTGTCCTCTGGGATGTACATATTTTTGCCGATCCTTCCAGGAAATTCGTAACGCTAAAGAGAATAACAACTGTCACCACCTGTCAAATGTCACAAAAGGGTTTATTTTTTTTTAGCTTACCATGAATGCCATCGGATTACGCAAGCTGTTAAACGAACACGGAATTTCGGATGTCAATATCGCTGTATACAACACGCCAATGTTGCCGTCAATAGCACTTGCTAAAACTGGGAATCCACGCATGGGTCATTGGGTATTTATTGAAAAGGTCGGAAATGACGTGTTGATATTCGACTCGTATGGCTCTATACCCGGGCAGTTTTACACAATCCCAAATTTTAAACCGACGGAAAAAAACGTTCGAGTGGGCAACAATAACCGGGCAAAGATTAGCTACGCCATACTGTGGGTTGTACTGCGTCGCGTTTATCATTCTACGGCAGACATTATCGTGGCCGGAAGCCGTCGACTCCCTGTTTCCCCAACGTGGCACAAGTAGGGATAACAGAAAACGTTTGGAGGAAATACTGGGTCATGACCCCGACACAATTCTTGGCAACAATGGCTACAGTGTCACTCACACTTCTGAATAAATTTAGAACAAATATTTATTGTATAAATCCCTGAGTATAAAATTTAATAAAATTACAAAAAAGAACGTTCGTCTATCATTGTTTGTAACAAATAACTTGCATCCTTGACGGTATATCCACGACGTTGTAACAGCCGGCAGAGGAGAAAGTGTACCGTAGACGCAAAAGTGTTCTGGCTGTGGGAAGGTTCGGCATCCGTCAGTAGATATGTCAATTTTTCAGCCTCTTTGCCGAAAGGGCCAAACCACTGAGCCGCATCACAAACATCCGCCAACGTCGCAGCAGATGTGAGATTCAGCCGCAGAACATCATGTAAGTCTGAATATAAAAGTTTGTCAAACTCAGAAGCAGTCATGGCTGATATCTCTTGGCGTAATGCCATCACAGCCTCATCGGGAAGGAAAGAGGTCGAAACACTGTCCCCATCGACATACGCTGGCGTAGCAAAACTTTTCGAATATAACCGAGGAGTGTAGGTTGGTGGAACCCACGGCGACGATTTGGTGGTGTCAACAAAGCCAGCCGAAGCGCCATTTCCGTCGAAGAATTCCAACAAGATGCCGTCGGATTCTTCGGTATTTTCATCTTCTTCACTTTCGCTTTCACCAAGAACAACAGGTTGGCTTTCGTTTTCACCTTCGCTTTCACGAACGCGGGTGTTTTCACTTTGTAGGGAAAGATTTAGTGGGGTAGAGATGCTAGCGATTGGGGTAGAGCTTCTGGTTCGTCTTTCTTCCACAAGTTGTAGCTCAAGAGCCTTTAAAAAAAAAAAACTCTGTCTGTAGCATTGTTTCTTCCTAAATATTTGCCCGGGTAATAAATACATACCTTTATGTACACCACAGCGGATTTAATAACGTCGTTGTGGCTTCGTTTAGCATATTTTTCAGGAACAAGTAGTCTCAATCGATCTATATTGTTATTTTTGTCAGCGCGTCGTTTCTTGCCCTCTTTCGCTCGTATGCTCGCCATCGTATCAATTGAACTTTTGAACCAGAAGATCAATTTACCAGAAGAGCAAAGATCAATTTACAATTAAGACAGATTTATTATTTATTTGCCTGGGATTACTAAAATGTATTACTAAAACGTATTAAAATGTATTTTACTAAAATGTATTTTACTAAAATGTATTAAAATGTATTTTACTAAAATGTATTTTACTAAAATGTATTTTCACGGGTTCTTTTTAAAACAGCTGGTGCCAGACAAGCTATATAATCCCGATTCACAAACATTCACGTTGAACCACTGTTTTGTGCGATTACAAGATGGGTGCATACATGGAGATTCTTCAGTGCACTCTTCCTCTTTCTCTTTCTCTTTCTCTTTCGCTTTCTTTCTCTCTAGTTCTCGCTCTTTAAGTACGCCGTCTTCCTCTTTCCGTGTAAAACAAAACGAAAACCATGGGCATGCGCCACGCACCAAACGCATAAGCTCGAGACGCGTAATGTAGTATGGCGAATGAAAGGAAATCTTAGTCGCATCCTCATAAAAATGGGTCACACACGCGGGATAAATGTGAAAACTGTTTAACGCTTCAAAAGAACCAGTGCAGCCAAGTGTCGCAACTGCGTTGCACCCAATTGCTGCGCAGCCCCTTCCTTTACTGCCTGTTGAGTCATAGTAGTATTGGAGAATCAATTCACCAACAGTAAGAACAGCCATCCTCAGTAGGTCTTCACTAGAGATGGAAAAATTTTACGAAGACATTTGCTTTCTGTCTGTTGGGTAATACGATCCTACGCGGGTATTTGTTTTGTTTGGCAGTTGAGAGGAAAATGGAGACAAAGTAAGTCGCAAGTAATTTAAACGTTAAATATAAAACAGCACGAAGGTAAATTTATTTTGTTTTGTTTTAGAAAACCGCCGTGTCGTGTACTTTTCACACCAATAAACGTAACTCCAAACCCACTAAAGAAGAGAAAACACAGCGACGAACACAAAGCTACCCTATTAGCCTTAATGAACAAGGAAAATCTGCCAACACGCATCTTACCAACGCCTGGCAAATTCAAAATACAACAACGTCTGGCCGGCATCGATCCAAACAAGTTGAGACTACTAGCAATCGACGAGAATAACAAAGGTGTAATATTGATTAAAGACACCCCAATCGCGGAGCATGAAGCCTTCGCCTACGCGGACTATAACAACATATTATGTGAATCAACGTCGGTATCGACTATATATAATTATTATTCGTGAATAAATAAAATGAAACCATGAATCACGTTTAATCTCTTTTATTATTTACATACATAGACAAACCAGATACTGAAAGCAGTTGTAAAAGAGTGGGACAAACTTCCTCAAAGTAGCCACGTTGTGTAAGGCGAAACGATCGACCACCAAACTAAAAATTAAATTTACTGCAATGAAAGTGACCATCGTGACGGCCATAATCTATGAAAAATTCATGACCCTTCCTAATATGCTTGTATACCTCTACGTAACACTTTTCGCCTAAAATACGAATTCGGCAGTTCTGCCTTTCTAGGCTACAGTTTATAAAATCACAAACAGGCCGTCCAGGCAAATGTTCACATGCGCCACAAACCAACCGCTTAAAAAAAACCCATTTACTAGTTTCTGGGCAATTCGCATGCAATTGTTCATCAAGTTTAACAATATTGCTATAGAATATACGAGTCCCTTTGCGAATCCATTCATCTGCGAACAAACCAAGACCGGCTTCACAGTCTGCCAACGTTGCGTCGTATACGTGTTTTCGCACACTGTTGTCCAAAACGTATGTTAAATGATCGCAAGCCCTAACCAATGTATCTCTATATGGCTTTATAGTTCCAGCGTCTACAAGCCGAGAATATTCTTCCTGACAAACCTTCATCAACGCTATTCCTTTGCCATCGAGACGCACTCCTGTGCATCCATCCACTCCAGCACTACTTGGGCGAGGACATGCGAAACCATCGTCGCCGCTCGCACCAATTCCAACGCAGTCAGTTTCTCTTCTTCTTTTTTTTGGCGCTGTCCCGCTCTCTTCCTCGCTACGAATTTCACTCCTTCTTTCCACCCGTTTTTCTCTTATCGCCTTTAGATACATCCATGCTAACTTTGCCGCTCCTATACTATTAACAAACCAAAAGAAAAAAATATAAAAACATACAAAACATACAAAATATAATATAAAAAATATAAAAAATATAAAAAGAAACCGTACCCCTTATCCATCACTGCTTTCGTTGCACCATATGCAAGGTCATCAACAGGGCCATCTGTGCTGTCAACATCTGTGCTGTCAACATCAAGATTTTTGCATCTGTTTTGCCCATAAATAGAATAAAGATTAAATTCAAATTAAAAATTGCCCGGGCAAGCCCATAAAAGTAAAGATTAAATTCAAATTCAAAATTGCCGGGGTAAGGGTCAAGCTACTCACCTTTCCCAATATTTCAACGTTTCGCACAACATTCTTCTAACATGGCATCTTCAGTGCAACTAAAATATATACAGTAAATTTAAAATCAATTTAAACGCACTTACGCCGACGCCGTAACAATAAACGCACTTACGTTGTAAATTTCTTCTTCTCGCTGAGAAGGAAGGATTCATCGTCGCATGAACTGTATAACTGCACGTTAACGGAAGAGGAGGCGGTACATCTAAAACAAAGCAAAGCAAAGGAGGGCACTAAGAATCATTCTAGAATAATTCTGATTGCCGAGTGGGAAAAAAATTGTAAAAAAAACCCCACCTTTCTTCAGGTCGTTCTGCTGTTCCAGACGAGCCTTCAAGTCTAAAAACAAAGCAAAGGCCTCAACACAACGCCGACGGGATTCAAACCCGCATATCGCAAGGATATAGTGTATTGCTAGCATTGCTGCATTATTTCAGCGTATTTAAGCGCAGTCACGAATACACCTCTTACGCACCGCTCATTTGGTTACAGCGAGTGTGCAGACCCACCTTTCAGGTTCTCGTTCTGAATCAGGTTCTCGTTCTTCTGCTTCTTCAATTCTAAAAGCAAAGCAAAGGGTCTTACAACGCATCGACTCATTTGATTACGTCTTCTTACGACCTAACCCTAATAACTAACCCTAATAACTAACACTAACCCTAACCCTCATTTGGTTCAGCACAACTGTTATACATTGCGCAGACGTACAACCAAATGAGTCGATGCGTTGTAAGACTCACCTTCGGTAAGGTCGCTTTTCTTCTGGAGTTGGTCGCGTCTTGTCTTGGTCATCTCGCTTTTGTGGCTTGTATCGGTCTCCTTCTCCGGGGTCGCAAATAATCTTAACCGTTTTCGTTTGGGGCCGGTTGGTTTGTCCTTCTCCGGGGTCGCAAATAATCTTAACCGTTTTCGTTTCGGGCCGGTTGGTTTGGGGCTTGTATCCTTCTCCGGGGTCGCAAATAATCTTCTTTTGGCCGCGCATTTGAAGCGAACGCAAACGCTTCGCCTTCATCTGCTTCCATCTTTCCAAACGGCTGTGTCTGTGTTTATCTGTAAAAATTCAAATATATATATGGGGGTTATACCCGGGGCTAACCCCTTACTCTTTATTATTCTCTTATAAATAAAAATATATAAAATAAAAGATAAAGAGTAAGGGTCGACGCGGGTATTGTTATACCCGGGCAAAACGATTGAAATCTGAGCGGGAAATTTGAAAACTAATAGTTGATTGGAAGCGGGAAATTTGAAAACTATATAAAAGGAGGAAAGAAATTTTAAGACAGAAGACAGCATAGAACAGTACGAAGACGCATAGAGAAGACAGCAAGCATGGATGAAATAGAACAGTACGATAGTAGCGAAGAACAAGATCAGGTCATACATGCTAAAAGGAGGAAAACAAACTACGAGACAGATCAGGTGACAAACACAGATTTCATTGATCGTTGCGACGATGATAATGGTAATTTAAACGACGAAGAAGAAGCAGCCGAGACGGCGTCCGATCGGGAGTTCATAGACGACACCAGTATAGGCCCGCCATCACCATACGCGCCAATTGCCAACAACTCTCAGCCTACGATTGATGACCTGGCACAGAGACGCTTAAACATTTTAATAGGAAGCAGTAGGTGTATTATTATTTTGTTTAGTTGAAAGTTTTTAATAGGAAGCAGTAGGTGTATTATTATTTTGTTTAGTTGAAAGTTTATTTATTTATTAGTTGAAAGCCGTGTTGACCCCGACGACCTGGCGGATGAGGCCCCCTCCGATGATGTCTTTCCGTGGATTCCGATGACGTTTACCCCAAAACTGCAGCTAATTTATGACCATGCGACAGAAGATATAGGGGATGACGATTTGTTTTGGCGCCGTATGGACAGCCGATACAAGCTGATAGACACTTCTGATTTTAACGGTTTTGGTTTGCCACCGGAATGCCATGGCAAGACGGAGTTGTTTGCTGTCGGTTACATGTCGACGTCGTTCCCGTATCCGTTATTGCGCTATATAGGAAGTGAGATGTGGTTGTTGGGTGAATATTACCCTGCCAGCTGGAAGGCAGCTGGGGAGTCGCCGCATTTCAGTTGGGGACAGCCAGTTGCTGGTTCGCCAAAACTGAAGGCTGTTTGCTACGAGTGGGCCGACCTGGAGCATTTTACACGCGATGCTAAAAACACGGCCGACATCTGCAGCAAGGTGATCGCCCGTTTCCTCTTGCGTCCGCCTCGGTGTAGTTACCCGCAACAGGGTACTGTTGCTAGGATTGGCGTACCAATGCTGTAACTTTACCAAATGTCGACGAGGCGGCATGTAGGTGCCTGCGGGTAGATAAGGTTGCGGATTGCCTGGCGTTACTACTAACCGCGACAGTCCAAATTGGGGATTATGACTCCAAATTGGTTGATGAAAGACCACAGAAGATGTGGCGTTATTTCATGTTGAAGTCGGGGATCTACACTATTGATGGTGTCTTCAAATATTTTACCACCACACAACCCCGACAGGATGTTAAAAATATGTGGACGATCCTCTTTAATTCTAACCAAAACGTTACGAAATTTATAGACGATTGTGCCTCGACAGTCCAGCGCATGGTGCATGCGTGTGGGAAGTTACATCCGATCGACGTTCTCACCCATAGGTGGTATAGCCAGGTGGTGCCGGATGATGTGTGGGATGCGCTGCAACCGTATACGACGTTGAGGAATTGCCCAGGGCTTAGCATTGCCATGGTGAAAGATCAAGCCACGTGGATCGCCTCCTGGCTGACGCATGCCATGCAGACTACGCCGCTGCAGGTATTCCTTAGTCTTGCCCACGTGTTGGAAGGCAGTAGCAACAGGCACCGGCTATTTGTTGTATGGGGGACGCAGACTGAAACGGGGAAGTCTCTATTCGTTTCGTTGGTCATGAAGGCAGTGAGGGCAAGACGTTTCACAGCTCTGCGGCCTGATGAACTTGACCGTGTCATTGCCTACGCCGCCGATGGTGACCTGTGGTGCATGGATGACGCCAACGCAGAAACGCTCATCGAGCTAATGAAAAACCGGTCCATTATGGAGAACAGTAGTGTGCAAAGCAGGAAGCTATTTCATGGCTTCCAGGAAACCTTCATGCCGGGTGGGCTTGTTGCCACAAATGTAGACATGTCCTTACTGCCTGAAGACGACGCGGAAAGCGATAAGTATTACTACATCAAGAAGCGTGGGTATTGGTTTAACATGTTTAACAAGTTACGCTCGCAGCCATGCTATAACGTCTACCTGGAGCTGGCGTTTGCGGCACTGCTGCGTGAGGTCTACAACTTCACCCCGGTATCGTTGGTCAAGTGGAAGGCCGGTGAAGTGTGTGACGATATGCCAATATGGAGTTCAATCATGACGCCCCACACGTATGTGACTAATAAATACTTACCTAACCCCCTGTCTGTATCTGTATTACATTTTATTTTATTGTGTTTTTATAGTGCCCTTGTATATGAACATGTACGTGGCAAGCGACGGACAAGTTACATGCCTTACGTGCCTGCCGTGTCGCCCCTTGTCGTCGGGGTCTCCAGTAAGAATGCCATTTTGGCCCAACCCAATGACTTCTGTGACGCCTGTCGGACTGGTGACGTCCACGACATGCTGATGCAACAAAAATTTGGGGTAAGAAAATTTAAGCGCCCCCTTGCTAACGTGACGAGATGCTAACAAAGGACGTTTCTTTGTAGGTTGGCCGTCTCTGCCAGTTGCGAGCCGACCTACGCAGTCAAGATACAGCGAAGCGCCTGGGTATTGAGGACTACGTGAGGCAGTACGCCGCCCCGGTCGTAGTACGATCATCGGTAGAATGTGACGGTTATGGGCCGGATGCCCTTTCCAGGCTACTGACGCAGCATGATGACATTGAGGATGTCGTCACCCATTGCGGATGGCAAATCTTGCTGGACCGTGCCCGAGCGCAGTTGCGAGGCACGGAGTCTTCGGCTTTGCAACACGACATCCTGACGCGGACATGGTCAAATCTACAGGGGCAAATGGACAAAGAAAGTATCTTTCTCGGCCTGGTGATGGACACATCTCTTGGCAAACCAGATCTAGAATTAATTATGAACCAATTATGAACCAGATCTATAATTAATTATGAACATATAAATATATACTTTAAATACTCACATTTACATAAATATTGGGAATACTGTTGTTCCTCCCCGTTGTTGGTGTGTGTGTTGACCCATTAAAGACGTCATGACGTCGTTCGCGGTTTTTAGATTGTTTCCAACTAGTTGCAGCGCGTTGTATCCAGTCTTTGCGTGTTCCTTGATTTCGGGGCTGATAAACGTGTCTAACAGACTGTCGGGTAATATGGTATCTAGCGCCGCGTTGCCGACGGATTTTGCCGCATTCGGTATTGTTTTCGTGAATGTGTCGGGGATATCCTTTGTGACAAAATCACCGATGTCGTCAAAAATATTCCCACCTATTGGCAACCCATTTCCTATACCATACGTCTCACGTAAATATTCAGATTGAGAATTATTATTTACATAGCTAGGTCTAGGACTGGAATAAGCAGAAGAAGATGTACGACTAGGACTAGGACTAAAGCTTAGATACCTAGCAATGTTGGTCCGCGGAGTTAACGCAGAGGTTGATGCATTTGGTAAGGGAATAGGTGTCGGAAGATTCCTGTATATTATGGTAGGTGGTGGAACATTAAAAAACGGGTGGCGGAATGGGTGGTGGGACGGGTGGAGCGGGTGGAGCGGGGACAGCCTCCCTGAATTCGCGTGTTAGGTCCTGTATGAGTGGCAGCGTCCCGTCGCCAAACTTCCGTACCAGCCGCCTGATATCTTGTAGTTCTGGACGCCTCCTTGCTTGCAAATATGGCGGCATATTTAAGAAACGCTTTCACCAACTGTTTGGACGCCTCGTGGCTTAGCCCCCGCTCTACCGTTTCCGCTGACTTGTGCGGCTGCCATCCCTCTATCCACCCGCCTCGTACGGGGGCGGCTGCGCTCTTGGCGAAGTTTATAAACGCGGTGTGGTTACCAGACATGGTTGGCGTCCGCGCGGAGTTGACCAATACCAAGGCCGGGTATGAGGGAACGGATAGGCTTACTCAGTTTCTTTAATACAAAAGGCAGAACAGTAGGCAAAAGGAGTTTAGCAGCGGTGAGGGGTAGAAATCCACCCTTCGCGGTATGGAACAATTCCTGAGCTGCCAGCTCTGGCAATGCGATATCGTGTACGCGGCAAACTCTGCAAAGATTTCCGGCTACCTGTCTAAAATTCTGCTGTCCAGACTCTACCCCTTCGAATGGGTTAAGACCAAACCCAACGGTATTCTTAACCTGTTCCCCGAGCGACAGCAACTGTGGTCCTAGGCGTGTCACCTCTTGTATTAACGCGGCTATGTTCTTGACAGTGTTTTCCCCTAAAGCTATGCCTTTCTGTACGGCGCTACCGACGTTGGCAGCGGTTGCTTTCGCCTGTGAATATGTCCGTTTGGCGCTCTTAACTCTGTCGATCACGTTACCGCCGCGTGGTTTTACTTTAACCTTTCCTCCTCTTACTTTTCTTACTTCTAATGACCCACCTTCTTTGTTGTGTACACGACTGTGAGATGCAACTCCACGTTCTCCTTTGAATAGTTTCTTGCAGATTGGGCATGCGATTTTGGCCATGGTTACACTGACGCGGAACCCGCTGCGGTGGTTTTAAATACAGCACTTGTGCTTCCTGTCGCTGCCACGCTATTGGTCACACGATGTGGTTGCCACGGTATTGTGCCGCGCCCTTCCTGTCGCGTCCTGCCACGCCCGTTGCCTGCCACGCTGTTGCCATGGTACTGCCACGCACGCCCGTTGCCTGCCACGCTATTGGTCACACGATGTGGTTGCCACGGTATTGTGCCGCGCCCTTCCTGTCTTCCTGCCACGCTCGTTGCCTTCCACGCTATTTGCGTCTAAGAAGTCGTTGAAGTAAGAACATTGAAGTAAGAACAGCATCCTCAGAAGAACAGCAACTATCAAGGTATGCCGAGTCTTTGTATTGCCCCATGGGGACCAGGCGCCTTGAGTGAGATAGAAAGTAGTTACGATGCCATTGTCGACCCAGACCAAGTTGGACAATTGGGTGTTCCGTCCCAAACTATAAGAGCGGCCGACCACTTTATGATAGAAGGCGATGGATTTGGTCCAGCGTATGCGCCAACCAGTGTTCCGCCATTGATTACTGGTTTAGCATTTGGTACGGCGACGGTTACTGGGGTTAATCGCGTGACAGAATTGGGGGGAGGCAGATATTGGGATGCTGTCCATCACAGCAATCTGCAACACGTTCCCGGCATAAAGCATATCGTCTTGAATAGTAAGAAGGCAGTGGACATGCCGGCGAAGATACGTACCGCTCTGAAGCGTATAATTGGTGACAGCACTCCATATATCGACGTTGTGCAGCTAAATGAACATGCGAATCATGTCATTGGAACATGGGTCGATGTCGATTTTAAGCTGGTCGGCTCAAATAGGCGCGAAGTGGATATTGTTTTTGAAAATGCGGTTGTCCACCCCGATGGCGATGATTTCATTACGGTGATATGGATGCAACCCGAAACGAGTGAGGCTGGCAGCGTCTACGAAAACAAGTCGTTGTCGATCGGCTACTCTATACACGGGTGGGCGCAGCTTAAACAACCAGACGCCATCTACGGCGAGCATTGGGTTTTTAGTTCATATGGGTTGAAACGTGATCATACGCAAGCCATCCTTGTTAACAACCCGTTGTTAACAGCGCAGCATTTTATCACCCACGGCACCTCCGACAATCTTAAAGATTCTATAGCGCTATTTATTGGCAACGCGATACTCCAAGGTGACCGTAGTTCGTGGTCCGATGACGAGAAACAGGCGTTGGCCCGTCTCTTCAAATTTAACGAGCTAGCTGACGATCCGGATTATATTGATATATGGGGCGTGAAGGGATATGACTCTAAGTATGGTGGGCTGTTGGCATGCAGAGTGTGGGCCGCGGATACGGGAGGTGTTTTTGTAGCACCACATTCATCTGGGACGGTTGTCGACCATCGCGGCGTGCCATGGCGCTGGATGAAGTTTATGAATCACGGGGGTGTGATGGTGGTGGAAAATCAAAGCCAGCGTATGGGTAACCACCCCAACCGGTTTTATTGTGTGCGGAGAAATTCGAACTTGTTGATGCCGGTGCAACTAAGTGTTACTTCAGCCGAAATCAAATTGAATATTAAAGCCACCGCGTCGCCGTCGTCTCTTGTCGGCGAGGTGACATTCCCCATCCGCCCTGGTATGCTATATTATGGTTGGGGAGTGGGAGAGAATCCCGTCCACGTTAAGATTGATGATGACAGCGTAGATATACGTACATATGCCACGTACAGAACATAGTTTTTTTCGTTTGCCAGATGAAACCGCCACCAGTACTTGTTGAAGCGATAGAGACCTCCGACAGCGGGGTGTTGTCGATTGTGTTAGATGACCACATATCGTGTAGAAAGATTGGGCTTTCACACTTGGTGGTAGTAGGCTCGCCTATACCGTTCGTCGTCGCAGACCCGTTGGCCGTGACCGTTATTGTCACGGCAGAAATGGGTGAAGTAGAGAAGCTGATGCTTGGTAAAAAGTGTGACCTTAATATGTCTGCATTCCGACTACAACTGGAGGCTAAAGAATACCTACATCTGCGAGACGTGCTTGCCAATTTGACAATCAACTACCCGCAGCTAGACTTGATTTATACTGATTCCAAAGCGCATGACTCTGCCACGGTTGTCTGCCTGTGGGAAAAACAAGTGGCGATGTTGGTGGTGCCAGGTTCCATTGCCAACAAATTTGGAGCGCCGCTTTTTGGTATTGGCCGGGTGTCAAAGTTGCCGTCGACCGCGGCAGCCGGTTCGACTGCGGGTGTAGACTATTATGATCCGAAAACCGGCAATCACCTACCTGCACCATCTGACGATGACGACCAGTGGTTGCTTTCCTGTATACCCGAACGTGTTGTACACTTGCGACCAGCCCCCGCCATGCCTGCGTCCGTTAAGTTGGTATTGGTGAACACCAGCAGATACAATAAAGTGATACCACACCCAGGGGGTGATAAGCAAGAGTTTGTTGTGGCGACCCTGCCACCGCCACATCAGTCGGGGTATGAAATATTCAAGTCACCCTCTGATATACGTTGGCTACCATTAGGTGGACGTAGGCGTGAGTTTGTGTTGGCCCTCCGATGGGGTGATGGAACACCGCTATCGTTCGATACAAATCAAGTGGCGATCGGCTTACTTTGTGTCTAATTTTTAGATGTCCGGCTTGTTACGAATGCTGCTAGGGAACCTCGACCCTTTGGGATTTGGTATCGACCCGCGACGCGGTGGTACATTTTGGCAAACAAGAAACGACGATCTCGGTTGGGGTGATTGGGATGAAGGCAGGGGGGAATACGTGAAACCCGGCGGGTCCATTGCATTTCGTCGTCGCGGCCCTCCTCCGTTTTTCCCTCCTCCGTTTTTCCCCACCGGTCACCCGCGGTTCATTCGCAATATGATGATTCCGTGATTACCTTTCAGATGCAAAGAGGTGGGATGCAAAGAGGTGGGATATTTGGTATCTTTGCCGAAGCAGCAGGCAAGGCGTTACTGTCGGCGGTCAAACAGGCGGCGATGGATGTAGGGCGGGAAGAACTAAAGGATTGGCAACGCCTAAGCGGCCTAAGCGGCGGAGGGTATTATGTGCACCGCCACCGGTATCGACACCACCCTGATCGCAATCGCGTCTTTTCTTTGTAGATGATATTCAGACCAGTTGGACCTGTTAGTTCTGCGATGCGGGGTGGTTCGATGGTAGACGTGGCCAGAACAGTCATGCGTCAGATCGCGCCATCCATCCTAAGCAGTGCATTGGATGTTGGGCAGACGGGCGTGGCCGCTATTACACGAAAAGCAAAGCGGAAGATAGGCGGAGATGCTATAGACGAAGTTGTCCCTGCAAGAAAGAGAAGAGTAGTAGCGCGCACCCAGGGGGATCAAGACAATGACGACCCGTTCGCTGACATTGATTAATTGTGTTGATTTAGATGTTGACAGACGCGGGGCTGTATTCCACTTTACCGTTTGGTCAGTACACATACGAGTTGGCGAAACGGTTGCAGTGCGATGTAAACGAGGTGGACTCGTTGATGCTATCCACGCCGGAGTGGAAAACGTCTACATATATGGCACCTGACCGGCGTACTGGTGCCATCGACATGGCAGCTGGGCAGAAAGTCTTCCGCATACCTGGGGCTAATGGAAAGTTAATTTCGAATATTGGCGTAAAGTATACCATTGACGCACATCCTCCCACGATACGTGGCCAGCATGGGGAAATATTCACAAGGTTTGGGGAGCCAGACCTATTGGCAAGCATTGATGTCTCTGGAAGTGGTACTCCGATTGGGTACGGAAACCAGGAGCGGGAGGAGCAGGCGACTGCAGCAATCCGGATTATACAGGACTGGTTGGGCGGGTCGAATCAAGGCATTACCAGTTATAACATTGGCTTAGAAAAGAAAGCTGGCTTGGAGTTTCAGGGCTGCCTGCTACCTACGACGTTGAGAAGGCGCACTATTGGCAATCCTGCCAACGCAATTAACGTAAGAAACACAATTGACGTACCATTCGTAGATAAGACCCTGGTCGACACAGAGACCGCCTTGGTCGGTGACTTTAAGAGAGATTTACCACGAATGGCAAATTCTGCTGTTGCTGGTGGCCATCCTATAGCAAAAGAATTCCGCATTTGGCAAATGATGAACAACGATTGTTTGCGAACGGAGCAGATGTTAACCTGCTACAGCGACACCACTGTGCGGTTACGCAACCACCCGCTAAAGATGGCCACTATCTGCAACCACACAGGGGCGGTTGCATTAAATATCGCTGCTGACCATGTCGCCTATCAAGCTGACGACTTCAATGTTGTGCCGGCAGACGCAACCGTCGTCCTGGAGTGGTGTGAGCGATTTGTAACCCAGCCGAGGTACCAAGCGCTGTTGGATGACGTAATTGGAAAAGAATATTCCTTCCCTATGTTCCAGATTCGGGGATCGCAAGTCAACAAACTAGCTGGTGAGTCTGCCATGACTGGGCGTTGTCACGTCGGACATGGGCAAGTGCACTGGATAATGGCATCGCTGCAAACAGGCGACTTACCACAATTCATCCCCGCGAGAGGCGATTTCTTCTCCGACTTCTCGACTGGCCAGATAGATGTTAGCATGCATGCAACCGAAAACACGCGGTCCGAAAGGCAGCAGAGTGCCAGAAAGAAGCGGTACGACCTCGCGCAAATGGTATTCAACAACCCCAATATCACCGAAGGTCAATTCTCCAAAAGCCACGCGATCGTCATCCCGACCGGGTATGGGGCGAAAACGGCAGGTGGCGGTAACCTATCCTCACAATATCATGCAACAAGCATGCAAGAAGCAGTCGTTAACTGCCGATCAGAGACTGGCAACGACGGCATTCTGTTAACGGGTACTGGGAAATCATCGACTATCTCATTCCTTGGGGCAAGCAGTCAAACCGCTGGTCTAAAGGTTATTGTCAAAATGTAACAGTTTATTATAACATTTTATTGGTTTATTATAACATTTTTATTATATATAACATTTTATTGGTTTATTATAACATTTTATTAAAGAATTAATTCAAAATATAATAGTTCAGCATTCCACGAAGTGCAGCGCCCCGTCAACCGCCCCGCCGTCTTCCAAACGCAGTAGGGATTGGTACGCCATCGGCATCGGGTCGGCAACAAAACGGCGGCGGCGGCGGCCTGTCAGCCACACGTCGTTGGTGTTAGCCCAATGGTCTTCATAATATTTTTCCACCAAAACTTCGTTTTCGGTTTCGTCGTTTTCGTCGTCTTCGTCGTCTAAAACGTCGTCTAAAAACTCGGGTACTGAATCACCACGGATAGTAATGACATCGTTGCTGCAAAGCATAGGAACTACTACCGGCCGCGTACCTACCACCCCGCGGGTCAAAAGCCATGCACCCTGGTGCGATCTGGGTCCTAGCGCGGGGAAGGGGTGTTCATGTAGCAGTCGTCCCATACTGCTCCTACGGTCTAATACTTTGGCCACCATTTGGGTCAGTATTGGCATCGCAGGGGAACCATTCCGGAAGAAAGACTTTTGGGCGCTACGTCTTATCCTCTTCTGCTCCTCCAATGTCTTAATCTGGAACGCCTTAAATTTAAATACCAGGGTGCTATCCGCAACCCTCCCAGTGGTGCCTATTCCCAACGCAATATACCAATTACCATCAATACCATCCAACACCTCCATGAAACAATTGCTTGGCTGATGCCATTCAGGGTTGCCCTCTATCGCAGGCACCTCGTTAACACTGGTCCACCCCCTGCCCCAGGATTTTGGCCCATTACAATCGGTGACTGCAACGGGAAGCAACCCGCAGCGCCAGCAAATCAGGTTTGGGGTAAGATTGTTATGGAGACACAATATCGGGTCCCTTAGCATACACGGTTCACACATCTGCAGAGACGCATGAACAGTATACACCGATACCATCAACCACAACCTGTCCGGCAAAAACCTCCTCATCCCCCCCATACATTCGCCCCAATGCTACTAGTACAAAGCCACCTGGCCAACTTACATCCCACAACATCCGCCAATAATTTAAAAGAAAACAGCTTGGCCTCGCTGCCACACTCTGCGCCGGTAATCCCTACATGATGACCATCCTTTATACCTTCAGCCAACATCGGCAACGGGGGGCAATAGCATTTACCGCCTATATGGACAAACCCGACCCTCAAATCCCACGCCCACCCACACGCAGCCGGCAATAGGCAGATTTCGTATCCTATTTCAACGAATTCAAATGACGTCATTTCACCATCATCATCCGGCTTCGGCTTGTTCGTCCTGGCACACAACTCCCTGGTGTAGCGCATATTCCCATAGCGGAAGAGTTCAGAAAACTTCACAAACGCAACCGACACACCGTATATCCGTCTGTGTGGGATACCGCATGCCTCTGCAATGTACCAAGCCTCTGTGTAACCACAGATATACATAGCATGGTAGACTTCCATGGCTAGGCTGGACGTATTCGATAAAACGGTACGTGTCATCGGCTTTAACTGCAATGCAGTGTAATTGTCCTCTGGGATGTACATATTTTTGCCGATCCTTCCAGGAAATTCGTAACGCTAAAGAGAATAACAACTGTCACCACCTGTCAAATGTCACAAAAGGGTTTATTTTTTTTAGCTTACCATGAATGCCATCGGATTACGCAAGCTGTTAAACGAACACGGAATTTCGGATGTCAATATCGCTGTATACAACACGCCAATGTTGCCGTCAATAGCACTTGCTAAAACTGGGAATCCACGCATGGGTCATTGGGTATTTATTGAAAAGGTCGGAAATGACGTGTTGATATTCGACTCGTATGGCTCTATACCCGGGCAGTTTTACACAATCCCAAATTTTAAACCGACGGAAAAAAAACGTCGAGTGGGCAACAATAACCGGGCAAAGATTAGCTACGCCATACTGTGGGTTGTACTGCGTCGCGTTTATCATTCTACGGCAGACATTATCGTGGCCGGAAGCCGTCGACTCCCTGTTTCCCCAACGTGGCACAAGTAGGGATAACAGAAAACGTTTGGAGGAAATACTGGGTCATGACCCCGACACAATTCTTGGCAACAATGGCTACAGTGTCACTCACACTTCTGAATAAATTTAGAACAAATATTTATTGTATAAATCCCTGAGTATAAAATTTAATAAAATTACAAAAAAGAACGTTCGTCTATCATTGTTTGTAACAAATAACTTGCATCCTTGACGGTATATCCACGACGTTGTAACAGCCGGCAGAGGAGAAAGTGTACCGTAGACGCAAAAGTGTTCTGGCTGTGGGAAGGTTCGGCATCCGTCAGTAGATATGTCAATTTTTCAGCCTCTTTGCCGAAAGGGCCAAACCACTGAGCCGCATCACAAACATCCGCCAACGTCGCAGCAGATGTGAGATTCAGCCGCAGAACATCATGTAAGTCTGAATATAAAAGTTTGTCAAACTCAGAAGCAGTCATGGCTGATATCTCTTGGCGTAATGCCATCACAGCCTCATCGGGAAGGAAAGAGGTCTAAACACTGTCCCCATCGACATACGCTGGCGTAGCAAAACTTTTCGAATATAACCGAGGAGTGTAGGTTGGTGGAACCCACGGCGACGATTTGGTGGTGTCAACAAAGCCAGCCGAAGCGCCATTTCCGTCGAAGAATTCCAACAAGATGCCGTCGGATTCTTCGGTATTTTCATCTTCTTCACTTTCGCTTTCACCAAGAACAACAGGTTGGCTTTCGTTTTCACCTTCGCTTTCACGAACGCGGGTGTTTTCACTTTGTAGGGAAAGATTTAGTGGGGTAGAGATGCTAGCGATTGGGGTAGAGCTTCTGGTTCGTCTTTCTTCCACAAGTTGTAGCTCAAGAGCCTTTAAAAAAAAAACTCTGTCTGTAGCATTGTTTCTTCCTAAATATTTGCCCGGGTAATAAATACATACCTTTATGTACACCACAGCGGATTTAATAACGTCGTTGTGGCTTCGTTTAGCATATTTTTCAGGAACAAGTAGTCTCAATCGATCTATATTGTTATTTTTGTCAGCGCGTCGTTTCTTGCCCTCTTTCGCTCGTATGCTCGCCATCGTATCAATTGAACTTTTGAACCAGAAGATCAATTTACCAGAAGAGCAAAGATCAATTTACAATTAAGACAGATTTATTATTTATTTGCCTGGGATTACTAAAATGTATTACTAAAACGTATTAAAATGTATTTTACTAAAATGTATTTTACTAAAATGTATGTATTAAAATGTATTTTACTAAAATGTATTTTCACGGGTTCTTTTTAAAACAGCTGGTGCCAGACAAGCTATATAATCCCGATTCACAAACATTCACGTTGAACCACTGTTTTTGTGCGATTACAAGATGGGTGCATACATGGAGATTCTTCAGTGCACTCTTCCTCTTTCTCTTTCTCTTTCTCTTTCGCTTTCTTTCTCTCTAGTTCTCGCTCTTTAAGTACGCCGTCTTCCTCTTTCCGTGTAAAACAAAACGAAAACCATGGGCATGCGCCACGCACCAAACGCATAAGCTCGAGACGCGTAATGTAGTATGGCGAATGAAAGGAAATCTTAGTCGCATCCTCATAAAAATGGGTCACACACGCGGGATAAATGTGAAAACTGTTTAACGCTTCAAAAGAACCAGTGCAGCCAAGTGTCGCAACTGCGTTGCACCCAATTGCTGCGCAGCCCCTTCCTTTACTGCCTGTTGAGTCATAGTAGTATTGGAGAATCAATTCACCAACAGTAAGAACAGCCATCCTCAGTAGGTCTTCACTAGAGATGGAAAAATTTTACGAAGACATTTGCTTTCTGTCTGTTGGGTAATACGATCCTACGCGGGTATTTGTTTTGTTTGGCAGTTGAGAGGAAAATGGAGACAAAGTAAGTCGCAAGTAATTTAAACGTTAAATATAAAACAGCACGAAGGTAAATTTATTTTGTTTTGTTTTAGAAAACCGCCGTGTCGTGTACTTTTCACACCAATAAACGTAACTCCAAACCCACTAAAGAAGAGAAAACACAGCGACGAACACAAAGCTACCCTATTAGCCTTAATGAACAAGGAAAATCTGCCAACACGCATCTTACCAACGCCTGGCAAATTCAAAATACAACAACCTCTGGCCGGCATCGATCCAAACAAGTTGAGACTACTAGCAATCGACGAGAATAACAAAGGTGTAATATTGATTAAAGACACCCCAATCGCGGAGCATGAAGCCTTCGCCTACGCGGACTATAACAACATATTATGTGAATCAACGTCGGTATCGACTATATATAATTATTATTCGTGAATAAATAAAATGAAACCATGAATCACGTTTAATCTCTTTTATTATTTACATACATAGACAAACCAGATACTGAAAGCAGTTGTAAAAGAGTGGGACAAACTTCCTCAAAGTAGCCACGTTGTGTAAGGCGAAACGATCGACCACCAAACTAAAAATTAAATTTACTGCAATGAAAGTGACCATCGTGACGGCCATAATCTATGAAAAATTCATGACCCTTCCTAATATGCTTGTATACCTCTACGTAACACTTTTCGCCTAAAATACGAATTCGGCAGTTCTGCCTTTCTAGGCTACAGTTTATAAAATCACAAACAGGCCGTCCAGGCAAATGTTCACATGCGCCACAAACCAACCGCTTAAAAAAAAAACCATTTACTAGTTTCTGGGCAATTCGCATGCAATTGTTCATCAAGTTTAACAATATTGCTATAGAATATACGAGTCCCTTTGCGAATCCATTCATCTGCGAACAAACCAAGACCGGCTTCACAGTCTGCCAACGTTGCGTCGTATACGTGTTTTCGCACACTGTTGTCCAAAACGTATGTTAAATGATCGCAAGCCCTAACCAATGTATCTCTATATGGCTTTATAGTTCCAGCGTCTACAAGCCGAGAATATTCTTCCTGACAAACCTTCATCAACGCTATTCCTTTGCCATCGAGACGCACTCCTGTGCATCCATCCACTCCAGCACTACTTGGGCGAGGACATGCGAAACCATCGTCGCCGCTCGCACCAATTCCAACGCAGTCAGTTTCTCTTCTTCTTTTTTTTGGCGCTGTCCCGCTCTCTTCCTCGCTACGAATTTCACTCCTTCTTTCCACCCGTTTTCTCTTATCGCCTTTAGATACATCCATGCTAACTTTGCCGCTCCTATACTATTAACAAACCAAAAGAAAAAAATATAAAAACATACAAAACATACAAAATATAATATAAAAATATAAAAAATATAAAAAGAAACCGTACCCCTTATCCATCACTGCTTTCGTTGCACCATATGCAAGGTCATCAACAGGGCCATCTGTGCTGTCAACATCTGTGCTGTCAACATCAAGATTTTTGCATCTGTTTTGCCCATAAATAGAATAAAGATTAAATTCAAATTAAAAATTGCCCGGGCAAGCCCATAAAAGTAAAGATTAAATTCAAATTCAAAATTGCCGGGGTAAGGGTCAAGCTACTCACCTTTCCAATATTTCAACGTTCGCACAACATTCTTCTAACATGGCATCTTCAGTGCAACTAAAATATATACAGTAAATTTAAAATCAATTTAAACGCACTTACGCCGACGCCGTAACAATAAACGCACTTACGTTGTAAATTTCTTCTTCTCGCTGAGAAGGAAGGATTCATCGTCGCATGAACTGTATAACTGCACGTTAACGGAAGAGGAGGCGGTACATCTAAAACAAAGCAAAGCAAAGGAGGGCACTAAGAATCATTCTAGAATAATTCTGATTGCCGAGTGGGAAAAAAATTGTAAAAAAAACCCCACCTTTCTTCAGGTCGTTCTGCTGTTCCAGACGAGCCTTCAAGTCTAAAAACAAAGCAAAGGCCTCAACACAACGCCGACGGGATTCAAACCCGCATATCGCAAGGATATAGTGTATTGCTAGCATTGCTGCATTATTTCAGCGTATTTAAGCGCAGTCACGAATACACCTCTTACGCACCGCTCATTTGGTTACAGCGAGTGTGCAGACCCACCTTTCAGGTTCTCGTTCTGAATCAGGTTCTCGTTCTTCTGCTTCTTCAATTCTAAAAGCAAAGCAAAGGGTCTTACAACGCATCGACTCATTTGATTACGTCTTCTTACGACCTAACCCTAATAACTAACCCTAATAACTAACACTAACCCTAACCCTCATTTGGTTCAGCACAACTGTTATACATTGCGCAGACGTACAACCAAATGAGTCGATGCGTTGTAAGACTCACCTTCGGTAAGGTCGCTTTTCTTCTGGAGTTGGTCGCGTCTTGTCTTGGTCATCTCGCTTTTGTGGCTTGTATCGGTCTCCTTCTCCGGGGTCGCAAATAATCTTAACCGTTTTCGTTTGGGGCCGGTTGGTTTGTCCTTCTCCGGGGTCGCAAATAATCTTAACCGTTTTCGTTTCGGGCCGGTTGGTTTGGGGCTTGTATCCTTCTCCGGGGTCGCAAATAATCTTCTTTTGGCCGCGCATTTGAAGCGAACGCAACGCTTCGCCTTCATCTGCTTCCATCTTTCCAAACGGCTGTGTCTGTGTTTATCTGTAAAAATTCAAATATATATATGGGGGTTATACCCGGGGCTAACCCCTTACTCTTTATTATTCTCTTATAAATAAAAATATATAAAATAAAAGATAAAGAGTAAGGGTCGACGCGGGTATTGTTATACCCGGGCAAAACGATTGAAATCTGAGCGGGAAATTTGAAAACTAATAGTTGATTGGAAGCGGGAAATTTGAAAACTATATAAAAGGAGGAAAGAAATTTTAAGACAGAAGACAGCATAGAACAGTACGAAGACGCATAGAGAAGACAGCAAGCATGGATGAAATAGAACAGTACGATAGTAGCGAAGAACAAGATCAGGTCATACATGCTAAAAGGAGGAAAACAAACTACGAGACAGATCAGGTGACAAACACAGATTTCATTGATCGTTGCGACGACGATAATGGTAATTTAAACGACGAAGAAGAAGCAGCCGAGACGGCGTCCGATCGGGAGTTCATAGACGACACCAGTATAGGCCCGCCATCACCATACGCGCCAATTGCCAACAACTCTCAGCCTACGATTGATGACCTGGCACAGAGACGCTTAAACATTTTAATAGGAAGCAGTAGGTGTATTATTATTTTGTTTAGTTGAAAGTTTTTAATAGGAAGCAGTAGGTGTATTATTATTTTGTTTAGTTGAAAGTTTATTGTTATTTATTTATTAGTTGAAAGCCGTGTTGACCCCGACGACCTGGCGGATGAGGCCCCCTCCGATGATGTCTTTCCGTGGATTCCGATGACGTTTACCCCAAAACTGCAGCTAATTTATGACCATGCGACAGAAGATATAGGGGATGACGATTTGTTTTGGCGCCGTATGGACAGCCGATACAAGCTGATAGACACTTCTGATTTTAACGGTTTTGGTTTGCCACCGGAATGCCATGGCAAGACGGAGTTGTTTGCTGTCGGTTACATGTCGACGTCGTTCCCGTATCCGTTATTGCGCTATATAGGAAGTGAGATGTGGTTGTTGGGTGAATATTACCCTGCCAGCTGGAAGGCAGCTGGGGAGTCGCCGCATTTCAGTTGGGGACAGCCAGTTGCTGGTTCGCCAAAACTGAAGGCTGTTTGCTACGAGTGGGCCGACCTGGAGCATTTTACACGCGATGCTAAAAACACGGCCGACATCTGCAGCAAGGTGATCGCCGTTTCCTCTTGCGTCCGCCTCGGTGTAGTTACCCGCAACAGGGTACTGTTGCTAGGATTGGCGTACCATGCTGTAACTTTACCAAATGTCGACGAGGCGGCATGTAGGTGCCTGCGGGTAGATAAGGTTGCGGATTGCCTGGCGTTACTACTAACCGCGACAGTCCAAATTGGGGATTATGACTCCAAATTGGTTGATGAAAGACCACAGAAGATGTGGTGGCGTTATTTCATGTTGAAGTCGGGGATCTACACTATTGATGGTGTCTTCAAATATTTTACCACCACACAACCCCGACAGGATGTTAAAAATATGTGGACGATCCTCTTTAATTCTAACCAAAACGTTACGAAATTTATAGACGATTGTGCCTCGACAGTCCAGCGCATGGTGCATGCGTGTGGGAAGTTACATCCGATCGACGTTCTCACCCATAGGTGGTATAGCCAGGTGGTGCCGGATGATGTGTGGGATGCGCTGCAACCGTATACGACGTTGAGGAATTGCCCAGGGCTTAGCATTGCCATGGTGAAAGATCAAGCCACGTGGATCGCCTCCTGGCTGACGCATGCCATGCAGACTACGCCGCTGCAGGTATTCCTTAGTCTTGCCCACGTGTTGGAAGGCAGTAGCAACAGGCACCGGCTATTTGTTGTATGGGGGACGCAGACTGAAACGGGGAAGTCTCTATTCGTTTCGTTGGTCATGAAGGCAGTGAGGGCAAGACGTTTCACAGCTCTGCGGCCTGATGAACTTGACCGTGTCATTGCCTACGCCGCCGATGGTGACCTGTGGTGCATGGATGACGCCAACGCAGAAACGCTCATCGAGCTAATGAAAAACCGGTCCATTATGGAGAACAGTAGTGTGCAAAGCAGGAAGCTATTTCATGGCTTCCAGGAAACCTTCATGCCGGGTGGGCTTGTTGCCACAAATGTAGACATGCCCTTACTGCCTGAAGACGACGCGGAAAGCGATAAGTATTACTACATCAAGAAGCGTGGGTATTGGTTTAACATGTTTAACAAGTTACGCTCGCAGCCATGCTATAACGTCTACCTGGAGCTGGCGTTTGCGGCACTGCTGCGTGAGGTCTACAACTTCACCCCGGTATCGTTGGTCAAGTGGAAGGCCGGTGAAGTGTGTGACGATATGCCAATATGGAGTTCAATCATGACGCCCCACACGTATGTGACTAATAAATACTTACCTAACCCCCTGTCTGTATCTGTATTACATTTTATTTTATTGTGTTTTTATAGTGCCCTTGTATATGAACATGTACGTGGCAAGCGACGGACAAGTTACATGCCTTACGTGCCTGCCGTGTCGCCCCTTGTCGTCGGGGTCTCCAGTAAGAATGCCATTTTGGCCCAACCCAATGACTTCTGTGACGCCTGTCGGACTGGTGACGTCCACGACATGCTGATGCAACAAAAATTTGGGGTAAGAAAATTTAAGCGCCCCCTTGCTAACGTGACGAGATGCTAACAAAGGACGTTTCTTTGTAGGTTGGCCGTCTCTGCCAGTTGCGAGCCGACCTACGCAGTCAAGATACAGCGAAGCGCCTGGGTATTGAGGACTACGTGAGGCAGTACGCCGCCCCGGTCGTAGTACGATCATCGGTAGAATGTGACGGTTATGGGCCGGATGCCCTTTCCAGGCTACTGACGCAGCATGATGACATTGAGGATGTCGTCACCCATTGCGGATGGCAAATCTTGCTGGACCGTGCCCGAGCGCAGTTGCGAGGCACGGAGTCTTCGGCTTTGCAACACGACATCCTGACGCGGACATGGTCAAATCTACAGGGGCAAATGGACAAAGAAAGTATCTTTCTCGGCCTGGTGATGGACACATCTCTTGGCAAACCAGATCTAGAATTAATTATGAACCAATTATGAACCAGATCTATAATTAATTATGAACATATAAATATATACTTTAAATACTCACATTTACATAAATATTGGGAATACTGTTGTTCCTCCCCGTTGTTGGTGTGTGTGTTGACCCATTAAAGACGTCATGACGTCGTTCGCGGTTTTTAGATTGTTTCCAACTAGTTGCAGCGCGTTGTATCCAGTCTTTGCGTGTTCCTTGATTTCGGGGCTGATAAACGTGTCTAACAGACTGTCGGGTAATATGGTATCTAGCGCCGCGTTGCCGACGGATTTTGCCGCATTCGGTATTGTTTTCGTGAATGTGTCGGGGATATCCTTTGTGACAAAATCACCGATGTCGTCAAAAATATTCCCACCTATTGGCAACCCATTTCCTATACCATACGTCTCACGTAAATATTCAGATTGAGAATTATTATTTACATAGCTAGGTCTAGGACTGGAATAAGCAGAAGAAGATGTACGACTAGGACTAGGACTAAAGCTTAGATACCTAGCAATGTTGGTCCGCGGAGTTAACGCAGAGGTTGATGCATTTGGTAAGGGAATATAGGTGTCGGAAGATTCCTGTATATTATGGTAGGTGGTGGAACATTAAAAACGGGTGGCGGAATGGGTGGTGGGACGGGTGGAGCGGGTGGAGCGGGGACAGCCTCCCTGAATTCGCGTGTTAGGTCCTGTATGAGTGGCAGCGTCCCGTCGCCAAACTTCCGTACCAGCCGCCTGATATCTTGTAGTTCTGGACGCCTCCTTGCTTGCAAATATGGCGGCATATTTAAGAACGCTTTCACCAACTGTTTGGACGCCTCGTGGCTTAGCCCCCGCTCTACCGTTTCCGCTGACTTGTGCGGCTGCCATCCCTCTATCCACCCGCCTCGTACGGGGGCGGCTGCGCTCTTGGCGAAGTTTATAAACGCGGTGTGGTTACCAGACATGGTTGGCGTCCGCGCGGAGTTGACCAATACCAAGGCCGGGTATGAGGGAACGGATAGGCTTACTCAGTTTCTTTAATACGAAAGGCAGAACAGTAGGCAAAAGGAGTTTAGCAGCGGTGAGGGGTAGAAATCCACCCTTCGCGGTATGGAACAATTCCTGAGCTGCCAGCTCTGGCAATGCGATATCGTGTACGCGGCAAACTCTGCAAAGATTTCCGGCTACCTGTCTAAAATTCTGCTGTCCAGACTCTACCCCTTCGAATGGGTTAAGACCAAACCCAACGGTATTCTTAACCTGTTCCCCGAGCGACAGCAACTGTGGTCCTAGGCGTGTCACCTCTTGTATTAACGCGGCTATGTTCTTGACAGTGTTTTCCCCTAAAGCTATGCCTTTCTGTACGGCGCTACCGACGTTGGCAGCGGTTGCTTTCGCCTGTGAATATGTCCGTTTGGCGCTCTTAACTCTGTCGATCACGTTACCGCCGCGTGGTTTTACTTTAACCTTTCCTCCTCTTACTTTTCTTACTTCTAATGACCCACCTTCTTTGTTGTGTACACGACTGTGAGATGCAACTCCACGTTCTCCTTTGAATAGTTTCTTGCAGATTGGGCATGCGATTTTGGCCATGGTTACACTGACGCGGAACCCGCTGCGGTGGTTTTAAATACAGCACTTGTGCTTCCTGTCGCTGCCACGCTATTGGTCACACGATGTGGTTGCCACGGTATTGTGCCGCGCCCTTCCTGTCGCGTCCTGCCACGCCCGTTGCCTGCCACGCTGTTGCCATGGTACTGCCACGCACGCCCGTTGCCTGCCACGCTATTGGTCACACGATGTGGTTGCCACGGTATTGTGCCGCGCCCTTCCTGTCTTCCTGCCACGCTCGTTGCCTTCCACGCTATTTGCGTCTAAGAAGTCGTTGAAGTAAGAACATTGAAGTAAGAACAGCATCCTCAGAAGAACAGCAACTATCAAGGTATGCCGAGTCTTTGTATTGCCCCATGGGGACCAGGCGCCTTGAGTGAGATAGAAAGTAGTTACGATGCCATTGTCGACCCAGACCAAGTTGGACAATTGGGTGTTCCGTCCCAAACTATAAGAGCGGCCGACCACTTTATGATAGAAGGCGATGGATTTGGTCCAGCGTATGCGCCAACCAGTGTTCCGCCATTGATTACTGGTTTAGCATTTGGTACGGCGACGGTTACTGGGGTTAATCGCGTGACAGAATTGGGGGGAGGCAGATATTGGGATGCTGTCCATCACAGCAATCTGCAACACGTTCCCGGCATAAAGCATATCGTCTTGAATAGTAAGAAGGCAGTGGACATGCCGGCGAAGATACGTACCGCTCTGAAGCGTATAATTGGTGACAGCACTCCATATATCGACGTTGTGCAGCTAAATGAACATGCGAATCATGTCATTGGAACATGGGTCGATGTCGATTTTAAGCTGGTCGGCTCAAATAGGCGCGAAGTGGATATTGTTTTTGAAAATGCGGTTGTCCACCCCGATGGCGATGATTTCATTACGGTGATATGGATGCAACCCGAAACGAGTGAGGCTGGCAGCGTCTACGAAAACAAGTCGTTGTCGATCGGCTACTCTATACACGGGTGGGCGCAGCTTAAACAACCAGACGCCATCTACGGCGAGCATTGGGTTTTTAGTTCATATGGGTTGAAACGTGATCATACGCAAGCCATCCTTGTTAACAACCCGTTGTTAACAGCGCAGCATTTTATCACCCACGGCACCTCCGACAATCTTAAAGATTCTATAGCGCTATTTATTGGCAACGCGATACTCCAAGGTGACCGTAGTTCGTGGTCCGATGACGAGAAACAGGCGTTGGCCCGTCTCTTCAAATTTAACGAGCTAGCTGACGATCCGGATTATATTGATATATGGGGCGTGAAGGGATATGACTCTAAGTATGGTGGGCTGTTGGCATGCAGAGTGTGGGCCGCGGATACGGGAGGTGTTTTTGTAGCACCACATTCATCTGGGACGGTTGTCGACCATCGCGGCGTGCCATGGCGCTGGATGAAGTTTATGAATCACGGGGGGTGTGATGGTGGTGGAAAATCAAAGCCAGCGTATGGGTAACCACCCCAACCGGTTTTATTGTGTGCGGAGAAATTCGAACTTGTTGATGCCGGTGCAACTAAGTGTTACTTCAGCCGAAATCAAATTGAATATTAAAGCCACCGCGTCGCCGTCGTCTCTTGTCGGCGAGGTGACATTCCCCATCCGCCCTGGTATGCTATATTATGGTTGGGGAGTGGGAGAGAATCCCGTCCACGTTAAGATTGATGATGACAGCGTAGATATACGTACATATGCCACGTACAGAACATAGTTTTTTTCGTTTGCCAGATGAAACCGCCACCAGTACTTGTTGAAGCGATAGAGACCTCCGACAGCGGGGTGTTGTCGATTGTGTTAGATGACCACATATCGTGTAGAAAGATTGGGCTTTCACACTTGGTGGTAGTAGGCTCGCCTATACCGTTCGTCGTCGCAGACCCGTTGGCCGTGACCGTTATTGTCACGGCAGAAATGGGTGAAGTAGAGAAGCTGATGCTTGGTAAAAAGTGTGACCTTAATATGTCTGCATTCCGACTACAACTGGAGGCTAAAGAATACCTACATCTGCGAGACGTGCTTGCCAATTTGACAATCAACTACCCGCAGCTAGACTTGATTTATACTGATTCCAAAGCGCATGACTCTGCCACGGTTGTCTGCCTGTGGGAAAAACAAGTGGCGATGTTGGTGGTGCCAGGTTCCATTGCCAACAAATTTGGAGCGCCGCTTTTTGGTATTGGCCGGGTGTCAAAGTTGCCGTCGACCGCGGCAGCCGGTTCGACTGCGGGTGTAGACTATTATGATCCGAAAACCGGCAATCACCTACCTGCACCATCTGACGATGACGACCAGTGGTTGCTTTCCTGTATACCCGAACGTGTTGTACACTTGCGACCAGCCCCCGCCATGCCTGCGTCCGTTAAGTTGGTATTGGTGAACACCAGCAGATACAATAAAGTGATACCACACCCAGGGGGTGATAAGCAAGAGTTTGTTGTGGCGACCCTGCCACCGCCACATCAGTCGGGGTATGAAATATTCAAGTCACCCTCTGATATACGTTGGCTACCATTAGGTGGACGTAGGCGTGAGTTTGTGTTGGCCCTCCGATGGGGTGATGGAACACCGCTATCGTTCGATACAAATCAAGTGGCGATCGGCTTACTTTGTGTCTAATTTTTAGATGTCCGGCTTGTTACGAATGCTGCTAGGGAACCTCGACCCTTTGGGATTTGGTATCGACCCGCGACGCGGTGGTACATTTTGGCAAACAAGAAACGACGATCTCGGTTGGGGTGATTGGGATGAAGGCAGGGGGGAATACGTGAAACCCGGCGGGTCCATTGCATTTCGTCGCGGCCCTCCTCCGTTTTTCCCTCCTCCGTTTTTCCCCACCGGTCACCCGCGGTTCATTCGCAATATGATGATTCCGTGATTACCTTTCAGATGCAAAGAGGTGGGATGCAAAGAGGTGGGATATTTGGTATCTTTGCCGAAGCAGCAGGCAAGGCGTTACTGTCGGCGGTCAAACAGGCGGCGATGGATGCAGGGCGGGAAGAACTAAAGGATTGGCAACGCCTAAGCGGCCTAAGCGGCGGAGGGTATTATGTGCACCGCCACCGGTATCGACACCACCCTGATCGCAATCGCGTCTTTTCTTTGTAGATGATATTCAGACCAGTTGGACCTGTTAGTTCTGCGATGCGGGGTGGTTCGATGGTAGACGTGGCCAGAACAGTCATGCGTCAGATCGCGCCATCCATCCTAAGCAGTGCATTGGATGTTGGGCAGACGGGCGTGGCCGCTATTACACGAAAAGCAAAGCGGAAGATAGGCGGAGATGCTATAGACGAAGTTGTCCCTGCAAGAAAGAGAAGAGTAGTAGCGCGCACCCAGGGGGATCAAGACAATGACGACCCGTTCGCTGACATTGATTAATTGTGTTGATTTAGATGTTGACAGACGCGGGGCTGTATTCCACTTTACCGTTTGGTCAGTACACATACGAGTTGGCGAAACGGTTGCAGTGCGATGTAAACGAGGTGGACTCGTTGATTGCTATCCACGCCGGAGTGGAAAACGTCTACATATATGGCACCTGACCGGCGTACTGGTGCCATCGACATGGCAGCTGGGCAGAAAGTCTTCCGCATACCTGGGGCTAATGGAAAGTTAATTTCGAATATTGGCGTAAAGTATACCATTGACGCACATCCTCCCACGATACGTGGCCAGCATGGGGAAATATTCACAAGGTTTGGGGAGCCAGACCTATTGGCAAGCATTGATGTCTCTGGAAGTGGTACTCCGATTGGGTACGGAAACCAGGAGCGGGAGGAGCAGGCGACTGCAGCAATCCGGATTATACAGGACTGGTTGGGCGGGTCGAATCAAGGCATTACCAGTTATAACATTGGCTTAGAAAAGAAAGCTGGCTTGGAGTTTCAGGGCTGCCTGCTACCTACGACGTTGAGAAGGCGCACTATTGGCAATCCTGCCAACGCAATTAACGTAAGAAACACAATTGACGTACCATTCGTAGATAAGACCCTGGTCGACACAGAGACCGCCTTGGTCGGTGACTTTAAGAGAGATTTACCACGAATGGCAAATTCTGCTGTTGCTGGTGGCCATCCTATAGCAAAAGAATTCCGCATTTGGCAAATGATGAACAACGATTGTTTGCGAACGGAGCAGATGTTAACCTGCTACAGCGACACCACTGTGCGGTTACGCAACCACCCGCTAAAGATGGCCACTATCTGCAACCACACAGGGGCGGTTGCATTAAATATCGCTGCTGACCATGTCGCCTATCAAGCTGACGACTTCAATGTTGTGCCGGCAGACGCAACCGTCGTCCTGGAGTGGTGTGAGCGATTTGTAACCCAGCCGAGGTACCAAGCGCTGTTGGATGACGTAATTGGAAAAGAATATTCCTTCCCTATGTTCCAGATTCGGGGATCGCAAGTCAACAAACTAGCTGGTGAGTCTGCCATGACTGGGCGTTGTCACGTCGGACATGGGCAAGTGCACTGGATAATGGCATCGCTGCAAACAGGCGACTTACCACAATTCATCCCCGCGAGAGGCGATTTCTTCTCCGACTTCTCGACTGGCCAGATAGATGTTAGCATGCATGCAACCGAAAACACGCGGTCCGAAAGGCAGCAGAGTGCCAGAAAGAAGCGGTACGACCTCGCGCAAATGGTATTCAACAACCCCAATATCACCGAAGGTCAATTCTCCAAAAGCCACGCGATCGTCATCCCGACCGGGTATGGGGCGAAAACGGCAGGTGGCGGTAACCTATCCTCACAATATCATGCAACAAGCATGCAAGAAGCAGTCGTTAACTGCCGATCAGAGACTGGCAACGACGGCATTCTGTTAACGGGTACTGGGAAATCATCGACTATCTCATTCCTTGGGGCAAGCAGTCAAACCGCTGGTCTAAAGGTTATTGTCAAAATGTAACAGTTTATTATAACATTTTATTGGTTTATTATAACATTTTTATTTATATAACATTTTATTGGTTTATTATAACATTTTATTAAAGAATTAATTCAAAATATAATAGTTCAGCATTCCACGAAGTGCAGCGCCCCGTCAACCGCCCCGCCGTCTTCCAAACGCAGTAGGGATTGGTACGCCATCGGCATCGGGTCGGCAACAAAACGGCGGCGGCGGCGGCCTGTCAGCCACACGTCGTTGGTGTTAGCCCAATGGTCTTCATAATATTTTTCCACCAAAACTTCGTTTTCGGTTTCGTCGTTTTCGTCGTCTTCGTCGTCTAAAACGTCGTCTAAAAACTCGGGTACTGAATCACCACGGATAGTAATGACATCGTTGCTGCAAAGCATAGGAACTACTACCGGCCGCGTACCTACCACCCCGCGGGTCAAAAGCCATGCACCCTGGTGCGATCTGGGTCCTAGCGCGGGGAAGGGGTGTTCATGTAGCAGTCGTCCCATACTGCTCCTACGGTCTAATACTTTGGCCACCATTTGGGTCAGTATTGGCATCGCAGGGGAACCATTCCGGAAGAAAGACTTTTGGGCGCTACGTCTTATCCTCTTCTGCTCCTCCAATGTCTTAATCTGGAACGCCTTAAATTTAAATACCAGGGTGCTATCCGCAACCCTCCCAGTGGTGCCTATTCCCAACGCAATATACCAATTACCATCAATACCATCCAACACCTCCATGAAACAATTGCTTGGCTGATGCCATTCAGGGTTGCCCTCTATCGCAGGCACCTCGTTAACACTGGTCCACCCCCTGCCCCAGGATTTTGGCCCATTACAATCGGTGACTGCAACGGGAAGCAACCCGCAGCGCCAGCAAATCAGGTTTGGGGTAAGATTGTTATGGAGACACAATATCGGGTCCCTTAGCATACACGGTTCACACATCTGCAGAGACGCATGAACAGTATACACCGATACCATCAACCACAACCTGTCCGGCAAAAAACCTCCTCATCCCCCCCATACATTCGCCCCAATGCTACTAGTACAAAGCCACCTGGCCAACTTACATCCCACAACATCCGCCAATAATTTAAAAGAAAACAGCTTGGCCTCGCTGCCACACTCTGCGCCGGTAATCCCTACATGATGACCATCCTTTATACCTTCAGCCAACATCGGCAACGGGGGGCAATAGCATTTACCGCCTATATGGACAAACCCGACCCTCAAATCCCACGCCCACCCACACGCAGCCGGCAATAGGCAGATTTCGTATCCTATTTCAACGAATTCAAATGACGTCATTTCACCATCATCATCCGGCTTCGGCTTGTTCGTCCTGGCACACAACTCCCTGGTGTAGCGCATATTCCCATAGCGGAAGAGTTCAGAAAACTTCACAAACGCAACCGACACACTGTATATCCGTCTGTGTGGGATACCGCATGCCTCTGCAATGTACCAAGCCTCTGTGTAACCACAGATATACATAGCATGGTAGACTTCCATGGCTAGGCTGGACGTATTCGATAAAACGGTACGTGTCATCGGCTTTAACTGCAATGCAGTGTAATTGTCCTCTGGGATGTACATATTTTTGCCGATCCTTCCAGGAAATTCGTAACGCTAAAGAGAATAACAACTGTCACCACCTGTCAAATGTCACAAAAGGGTTTATTTTTTTTAGCTTACCATGAATGCCATCGGATTACGCAAGCTGTTAAACGAACACGGAATTTCGGATGTCAATATCGCTGTATACAACACGCCAATGTTGCCGTCAATAGCACTTGCTAAAACTGGGAATCCACGCATGGGTCATTGGGTATTTATTGAAAAGGTCGGAAATGACGTGTTGATATTCGACTCGTATGGCTCTATACCCGGGCAGTTTTACACAATCCCAAATTTTAAACCGACGGAAAAAAAACGTCGAGTGGGCAACAATAACCGGGCAAAGATTAGCTACGCCATACTGTGGGTTGTACTGCGTCGCGTTTATCATTCTACGGCAGACATTATCGTGGCCGGAAGCCGTCGACTCCCTGTTTCCCCAACGTGGCACAAGTAGGGATAACAGAAAACGTTTGGAGGAAATACTGGGTCATGACCCCGACACAATTCTTGGCAACAATGGCTACAGTGTCACTCACACTTCTGAATAAATTTAGAACAAATATTTATTGTATAAATCCCTGAGTATAAAATTTAATAAAATTACAAAAAAGAACGTTCGTCTATCATTGTTTGTAACAAATAACTTGCATCCTTGACGGTATATCCACGACGTTGTAACAGCCGGCAGAGGAGAAAGTGTACCGTAGACGCAAAAGTGTTCTGGCTGTGGGAAGGTTCGGCATCCGTCAGTAGATATGTCAATTTTTCAGCCTCTTTGCCGAAAGGGCCAAACCACTGAGCCGCATCACAAACATCCGCCAACGTCGCAGCAGATGTGAGATTCAGCCGCAGAACATCATGTAAGTCTGAATATAAAAGTTTGTCAAACTCAGAAGCAGTCATGGCTGATATCTCTTGGCGTAATGCCATCACAGCCTCATCGGGAAGGAAAGAGGTCGAAACACTGTCCCCATCGACATACGCTGGCGTAGCAAAACTTTTCGAATATAACCGAGGAGTGTAGGTTGGTGGAACCCACGGCGACGATTTGGTGGTGTCAACAAAGCCAGCCGAAGCGCCATTTCCGTCGAAGAATTCCAACAAGATGCCGTCGGATTCTTCGGTATTTTCATCTTCTTCACTTTCGCTTTCACCAAGAACAACAGGTTGGCTTTCGTTTTCACCTTCGCTTTCACGAACGCGGGTGTTTTCACTTTGTAGGGAAAGATTTAGTGGGGTAGAGATGCTAGCGATTGGGGTAGAGCTTCTGGTTCGTCTTTCTTCCACAAGTTGTAGCTCAAGAGCCTTTAAAAAAAAAACTCTGTCTGTAGCATTGTTTCTTCCTAAATATTTGCCCGGGTAATAAATACATACCTTTATGTACACCACAGCGGATTTAATAACGTCGTTGTGGCTTCGTTTAGCATATTTTTCAGGAACAAGTAGTCTCAATCGATCTATATTGTTATTTTTGTCAGCGCGTCGTTTCTTGCCCTCTTTCGCTCGTATGCTCGCCATCGTATCAATTGAACTTTTGAACCAGAAGATCAATTTACCAGAAGAGCAAAGATCAATTTACAATTAAGACAGATTTATTATTTATTTGCCTGGGATTACTAAAATGTATTACTAAAACGTATTAAAATGTATTTTACTAAAATGTATTTTACTAAAATGTATTAAAATGTATTTTACTAAAATGTATTTTCACGGGTTCTTTTTAAAACAGCTGGTGCCAGACAAGCTATATAATCCCGATTCACAAACATTCACGTTGAACCACTGTTTTGTGCGATTACAAGATGGGTGCATACATGGAGATTCTTCAGTGCACTCTTCCTCTTTCTCTTTCTCTTTCTCTTTCGCTTTCTTTCTCTCTAGTTCTCGCTCTTTAAGTACGCCGTCTTCCTCTTTCCGTGTAAAACAAAACGAAAACCATGGGCATGCGCCACGCACCAAACGCATAAGCTCGAGACGCGTAATGTAGTATGGCGAATGAAAGGAAATCTTAGTCGCATCCTCATAAAAATGGGTCACACACGCGGGATAAATGTGAAAACTGTTTAACGCTTCAAAAGAACCAGTGCAGCCAAGTGTCGCAACTGCGTTGCACCCAATTGCTGCGCAGCCCCTTCCTTTACTGCCTGTTGAGTCATAGTAGTATTGGAGAATCAATTCACCAACAGTAAGAACAGCCATCCTCAGTAGGTCTTCACTAGAGATGGAAAAATTTTACGAAGACATTTGCTTTCTGTCTGTTGGGTAATACGATCCTACGCGGGTATTTGTTTTGTTTGGCAGTTGAGAGGAAAATGGAGACAAAGTAAGTCGCAAGTAATTTAAACGTTAAATATAAAACAGCACGAAGGTAAATTTATTTTGTTTTGTTTTAGAAAACCGCCGTGTCGTGTACTTTTCACACCAATAAACGTAACTCCAAACCCACTAAAGAAGAGAAAACACAGCGACGAACACAAAGCTACCCTATTAGCCTTAATGAACAAGGAAAATCTGCCAACACGCATCTTACCAACGCCTGGCAAATTCAAAATACAACAACGTCTGGCCGGCATCGATCCAAACAAGTTGAGACTACTAGCAATCGACGAGAATAACAAAGGTGTAATATTGATTAAAGACACCCCAATCGCGGAGCATGAAGCCTTCGCCTACGCGGACTATAACAACATATTATGTGAATCAACGTCGGTATCGACTATATATAATTATTATTCGTGAATAAATAAAATGAAACCATGAATCACGTTTAATCTCTTTTATTATTTACATACATAGACAAACCAGATACTGAAAGCAGTTGTAAAAGAGTGGGACAAACTTCCTCAAAGTAGCCACGTTGTGTAAGGCGAAACGATCGACCACCAAACTAAAAATTAAATTTACTGCAATGAAAGTGACCATCGTGACGGCCATAATCTATGAAAAATTCATGACCCTTCCTAATATGCTTGTATACCTCTACGTAACACTTTTCGCCTAAAATACGAATTCGGCAGTTCTGCCTTTCTAGGCTACAGTTTATAAAATCACAAACAGGCCGTCCAGGCAAATGTTCACATGCGCCACAAACCAACCGCTTAAAAAAAAAACCATTTACTAGTTTCTGGGCAATTCGCATGCAATTGTTCATCAAGTTTAACAATATTGCTATAGAATATACGAGTCCCTTTGCGAATCCATTCATCTGCGAACAAACCAAGACCGGCTTCAGGTATCACAGAGTAATCCTGAAACAAATCAAAACGTTGATAAATAACGCACTACATCGCAAACACAGTCTGCCAACGTTGCGTCGTATACGTGTTTTCGCACACTGTTGTCCAAAACGTATGTTAAATGATCGCAAGCCCTAACCAATGTATCTCTATATGGCTTTATAGTTCCAGCGTCTACAAGCCGAGAATATTCTTCCTGACAAACCTTCATCAACGCTATTCCTTTGCCATCGAGACGCACTCCTGTGCATCCATCCACTCCAGCACTACTTGGGCGAGGACATGCGAAACCATCGTCGCCGCTCGCACCAATTCCAACGCAGTCAGTTTCTCTTCTTCTTTTTTTTGGCGCTGTCCCGCTCTCTTCCTCGCTACGAATTTCACTCCTTCTTTCCACCCGTTTTCTCTTATCGCCTTTAGATACATCCATGCTAACTTTGCCGCTCCTATACTATTAACAAACCAAAAGAAAAAAATATAAAAACATACAAAACATACAAAATATAATATAAAAAATATAAAAAATATAAAAAGAAACCGTACCCCTTATCCATCACTGCTTTCGTTGCACCATATGCAAGGTCATCAACAGGGCCATCTGTGCTGTCAACATCTGTGCTGTCAACATCAAGATTTTTGCATCTGTTTTGCCCATAAATAGAATAAAGATTAAATTCAAATTAAAAATTGCCCGGGCAAGCCCATAAAAGTAAAGATTAAATTCAAATTCAAAATTGCCGGGGTAAGGATCAAGCTACTCACCTTTCCAATATTTCAACGTTCGCACAACATTCTTCTAACATGGCATCTTCAGTGCAACTAAAATATATACAGTAAATTTAAAATCAATTTAAACGCACTTACGCCGACGCCGTAACAATAAACGCACTTACGTTGTAAATTTCTTCTTCTCGCTGAGAAGGAAGGATTCATCGTCGCATGAACTGTATAACTGCACGTTAACGGAAGAGGAGGCGGTACATCTAAAACAAAGCAAAGCAAAGGAGGGCACTAAGAATCATTCTAGAATAATTCTGATTGCCGAGTGGGAAAAAAATTGTAAAAAAACCCCACCTTTCTTCAGGTCGTTCTGCTGTTCCAGACGAGCCTTCAAGTCTAAAAACAAAGCAAAGGCCTCAACACAACGCCGACGGGATTCAAACCCGCATATCGCAAGGATATAGTGTATTGCTAGCATTGCTGCATTATTTCAGCGTATTTAAGCGCAGTCACGAATACACCTCTTACGCACCGCTCATTTGGTTACAGCGAGTGTGCAGACCCACCTTTCAGGTTCTCGTTCTGAATCAGGTTCTCGTTCTTCTGCTTCTTCAATTCTAAAAGCAAAGCAAAGGGTCTTACAACGCATCGACTCATTTGATTACGTCTTCTTACGACCTAACCCTAATAACTAACCCTAATAACTAACACTAACCCTAACCCTCATTTGGTTCAGCACAACTGTTATACATTGCGCAGACGTACAACCAAATGAGTCGATGCGTTGTAAGACTCACCTTCGGTAAGGTCGCTTTTCTTCTGGAGTTGGTCGCGTCTTGTCTTGGTCATCTCGCTTTTGTGGCTTGTATCGGTCTCCTTCTCCGGGGTCGCAAATAATCTTAACCGTTTTCGTTTGGGGCCGGTTGGTTTGTCCTTCTCCGGGGTCGCAAATAATCTTAACCGTTTTCGTTTCGGGCCGGTTGGTTTGGGGCTTGTATCCTTCTCCGGGGTCGCAAATAATCTTCTTTTGGCCGCGCATTTGAAGCGAACGCAACGCTTCGCCTTCATCTGCTTCCATCTTTCCAAACGGCTGTGTCTGTGTTTATCTGTAAAAATTCAAATATATATATGGGGGTTATACCCGGGGCTAACCCCTTACTCTTTATTATTCTCTTATAAATAAAAATATATAAAATAAAAGATAAAGAGTAAGGGTCGACGCGGGTATTGTTATACCCGGGCAAAACGATTGAAATCTGAGCGGGAAATTTGAAAACTAATAGTTGATTGGAAGCGGGAAATTTGAAAACTATATAAAAGGAGGAAAGAAATTTTAAGACAGAAGACAGCATAGAACAGTACGAAGACGCATAGAGAAGACAGCAAGCATGGATGAAATAGAACAGTACGATAGTAGCGAAGAACAAGATCAGGTCATACATGCTAAAAGGAGGAAAACAAACTACGAGACAGATCAGGTGACAAACACAGATTTCATTGATCGTTGCGACGACGATAATGGTAATTTAAACGACGAAGAAGAAGCAGCCGAGACGGCGTCCGATCGGGAGTTCATAGACGACACCAGTATAGGCCCGCCATCACCATACGCGCCAATTGCCAACAACTCTCAGCCTACGATTGATGACCTGGCACAGAGACGCTTAAACATTTTAATAGGAAGCAGTAGGTGTATTATTATTTTGTTTAGTTGAAAGTTTTTAATAGGAAGCAGTAGGTGTATTATTATTTTGTTTAGTTGAAAGTTTATTTATTTAGTTGAAAGTTTATTTATTTATTAGTTGAAAGCCGTGTTGACCCCGACGACCTGGCGGATGAGGCCCCCTCCGATGATGTCTTTCCGTGGATTCCGATGACGTTTACCCCAAAACTGCAGCTAATTTATGACCATGCGACAGAAGATATAGGGGATGACGATTTGTTTTGGCGCCGTATGGACAGCCGATACAAGCTGATAGACACTTCTGATTTTAACGGTTTTGGTTTGCCACCGGAATGCCATGGCAAGACGGAGTTGTTTGCTGTCGGTTACATGTCGACGTCGTTCCCGTATCCGTTATTGCGCTATATAGGAAGTGAGATGTGGTTGTTGGGTGAATATTACCCTGCCAGCTGGAAGGCAGCTGGGGAGTCGCCGCATTTCAGTTGGGGACAGCCAGTTGCTGGTTCGCCAAAACTGAAGGCTGTTTGCTACGAGTGGGCCGACCTGGAGCATTTTACACGCGATGCTAAAAACACGGCCGACATCTGCAGCAAGGTGATCGCCGTTTCCTCTTGCGTCCGCCTCGGTGTAGTTACCCGCAACAGGGTACTGTTGCTAGGATTGGCGTACCATGCTGTAACTTTACCAAATGTCGACGAGGCGGCATGTAGGTACCTGCGGGTAGATAAGGTTGCGGATTGCCTGGCGTTACTACTAACCGCGACAGTCCAAATTGGGGATTATGACTCCAAATTGGTTGATGAAAGACCACAGAAGATGTGGTGGCGTTATTTCATGTTGAAGTCGGGGATCTACACTATTGATGGTGTCTTCAAATATTTTACCACCACACAACCCCGACAGGATGTTAAAAATATGTGGACGATCCTCTTTAATTCTAACCAAAACGTTACGAAATTTATAGACGATTGTGCCTCGACAGTCCAGCGCATGGTGCATGCGTGTGGGAAGTTACATCCGATCGACGTTCTCACCCATAGGTGGTATAGCCAGGTGGTGCCGGATGATGTGTGGGATGCGCTGCAACCGTATACGACGTTGAGGAATTGCCCAGGGCTTAGCATTGCCATGGTGAAAGATCAAGCCACGTGGATCGCCTCCTGGCTGACGCATGCCATGCAGACTACGCCGCTGCAGGTATTCCTTAGTCTTGCCCACGTGTTGGAAGGCAGTAGCAACAGGCACCGGCTATTTGTTGTATGGGGGACGCAGACTGAAACGGGGAAGTCTCTATTCGTTTCGTTGGTCATGAAGGCAGTGAGGGCAAGACGTTTCACAGCTCTGCGGCCTGATGAACTTGACCGTGTCATTGCCTACGCCGCCGATGGTGACCTGTGGTGCATGGATGACGCCAACGCAGAAAACGCTCATCGAGCTAATGAAAAACCGGTCCATTATGGAGAACAGTAGTGTGCAAAGCAGGAAGCTATTTCATGGCTTCCAGGAAACCTTCATGCCGGGTGGGCTTGTTGCCACAAATGTAGACATGTCCTTACTGCCTGAAGACGACGCGGAAAGCGATAAGTATTACTACATCAAGAAGCGTGGGTATTGGTTTAACATGTTTAACAAGTTACGCTCGCAGCCATGCTATAACGTCTACCTGGAGCTGGCGTTTGCGGCACTGCTGCGTGAGGTCTACAACTTCACCCCGGTATCGTTGGTCAAGTGGAAGGCCGGTGAAGTGTGTGACGATATGCCAATATGGAGTTCAATCATGACGCCCCACACGTATGTGACTAATAAATACTTACCTAACCCCCTGTCTGTATCTGTATTACATTTTATTTTATTGTGTTTCCTTCATCCAACAAGTTCTCCAACACAGATCTTGGAATGTCAAACTTGGGGGGACCACAACTTGCACGCACCTTCTTGATTTGTTGTGAACCAAATGTCGACGCTGCTATCCGTAGAGCCATCATATCACTACTAGAATGAACATGTAACTGTCGAAGTTCATAAGCAGACAACAAGCCAATTATCTCCGGGGTTATCCTCTCCTTGTGGAATGTTTCGCAAAGATTTCCTAACCCAAGCTTTTTCAAAATGACCTCCATGGCAGAAGGATGCTAACTACTCAATACTGTACCATCTCCGAATAAAAAACGAGCTCTTCTATAAATTCCGTATTATACATATCAAATATTATACCGTGACTTAACCAAGTTCCCATCTCCAAGTTCCAACGAGGTTTTAATACGTTTTACATTAACAGATGGTGCGTAATAAGGTAAAAACTAAAAAACATCATTCAGATGTCGATCCGATAAAATCCGACAAAATCCGACATACTCCGAGCTAACCACCACCACACAACGAAAGCACCGCGTATAATGTCGAAAGCACCGCATATAACGACAAAACTACCGCGTATAGTGACGAAAGCATCACATATAATGACAAAACTACCGCGTATAGTGACGAAAGCATCACATATAATGACAAAACTACCGCGTATAATGTCGAAAGCACCGCATATAACGACAAAACTACCGCGTATAATGACGAAAACACCGCATATAATGACAAAAGCACCGCAGATCATCATGTTCGATCACTTAAGACAGTCATGGCTTTCCATATCGGACAGTGTCGAACGACACCTGGGACAAGTTCAGGACGGCAAACGACGAATTGGTAAGTCCTTATACGTTAACGTGTCGTGATGTGTTTAGAATTTTTATTTAATGTTGTATTATTATCTATCTGTATAGATAAGACCGGAGCCGGTCCTTCGGGCAAACGCTCGCGCCCAGATCAGCCGAACCAGACCAGCAACCGAACCAGTCCGAAGAAGACCAGCCTATGCCCGAACGACACGTGGGACAAGTTCACGAGGGCAAACGACAAATTGGTAAGTCCTTATGCGTTGACGTGCTGTGGTGTGTTTAGAATTTTATTTAATGTTCTATTATATTATCTATAATTTTATTTAATGTTGTATTATTATCTATCCGTATAGATCAGACCGGAGCCGGTCCTTCGGGCAAACGCTCGCGACCAGATCAGTCGGACCAGCCCGAACCAGACCAGCAACCGAACCAGTCTGAAGAAGACCAGCCTATGCCCGAACAAGAAGACAAGTCTGACAATCCGGACCAGCCCGCACAAGATGACCAACTACAAGCACTGCTTCACGGACACCGCGGAATTATCGACGCCGACCATCGCCGACATCCCAGGCAAGTTGTTTACAATATTAGGGTAAATGAGTCATTCACGTTAGACACATTAGTAGATGAGTTGCGAATAATTTACCGCCAACAACATCACGCTTTTAAAGTTAATTTAAGCTATAGTTTTGTCTTGAGGAACATAGAAACGGGGGAATTACGTTTTTTTTATGTCTCAAATAATACAAATATATTAGACGCCCCCATGTTGGTACATAATGAAACTACTTTTAGACATTTTATCGAAGTTTTGAAAACATTAGATATTTTACAGTGGGTAAGAAACCAGCGACCAAATAGCAAGTGAGTATTTTTTAAATTAGTTCAGACGTTAGTGACTGTAACAAGGCTAACTTTCCTATTGGGGCTGCTGTTGAGTTGCCTTCTTATATTATGACTAACCAGGCAATTGTTGCGTTAGTGAATAACCGAAAATCGGGCGAACCTTACACGGATAACCTCTGTTTGTTTCGGTGCCTCTCATTGCATCAAGGGGCGGGCGAAAGTAGCTTAGAACGTGCAACGAAGGCCCTTTTCGACCGATATCTCCAGGAAACCAGCCTGGCTCGTGAGGATTTCGACGGGGTTGATTTTGGCGACTTGTGTATTGTAGAGAAAACTTTCGAGGTAGCTATTCATGTGTACTCAATTGATGAAAACGGTCAAGCAACTTCAGTGTGGCGTTCGGCTGAGGAGTTTCAACCGATGTACGTTAATCTTTACGGAGAGCATTTCAGTTATATCAAAGACATTCGGTCCTACAGTGAGTGTTTCGTGCGCTATAAATGCGACAAAATTTTCACCAAACGGTACCGATTATCCACACATGAACAAACCTGTGACACTAACGTAAAACACAAATTCCCCGGTCGTATCTACCAGGTAAATTGGACCGTATTCGAAGAGCTTGAAGATATGGGCTTTGAGTTTGAAACGACCGACAAATTCTATCCCTATTTTGCAACTTGGGATTTGGAAAGCTTTCAAGTCGATATTTCCAATGAGTCCAAAGCTAGACTACAATGGCTTTCCGAACACGTACCCGCCTCGATTTCGGTTGCTAGCAACGTCCCTGGTTATGAAACCGCTAATTGCTTCGTAACAACTGGGGACGCAAAACAGTTAGTTTGTGAGTTTGTAAACTATGTTTTTGAAGTAAGTGACACCAGCTATCGGTTGCTGAGGGAGAAATTTGAAAATATATTTACGCAGTTAGATGTAATGGTTAGTAATTTACCTGAGGAAGACGAGAAAGGGATAACCCAACTTTTAAAGCTAAAAAAGCGATTTGATTTTTTCCTTATGGAAATGCCTGTCGTCGGTTTTAATTCGTCTCGTTATGACATCAATGTAATTAAACGGTTTTTCTTCAAGGAAGTCGAAAGAATTGAATTAGAGCAGGAATTAGGTAGCAAGGGGTTTGAATTTGTGGTTAAGCGGAATAACGCTTATATGTGGTTAAAAACAGCTCGTCTAAAATTTTTAGATATTTCCAACTACCTTGCGCCGGGATATAGCTACGGGGAATTTTTGGAAGCGTACGACTGCAGTGCGCAGAAAGGTTTTTTCCCCGTACAAATGGTTTGATAATGTTGAGAAGTTAGAAGTTGACCAGCTCCCTTCGCACGAAGCATTTTTTAGTGCCCTTCGAAATTCGAATATTTCTTCGGACCAGTACGAGTATTGTTGTTCAGTTTGGCGCGAGCAGGACATGGAGACATTTCGGGATTATTTGATCTGGTACAATAATCTAGATGTAGAACCGTTTGTTGAAGCCATAGAAAAAATGTTCCAGTTTTACCAGCCGAAAAAGTTAGATTTATTTAAAGACGGTATGTCCGTGCCAGGTTTAGTGATGAAGTATCATTTTTCAGGGCTTGAAGCCAACACCTATTTTAGTTTATTTCGAGAACGGGATAAGGACGTATATTATACTTTCAAGAAAAACATTGTAGGAGGACCCTCCATTATTTTCAACCACTACCACGAGAAAGACAAGTTGCAGTGTGTAGGACTAGTTCACTGCAACTTGCTACACATGTTACAGTATGACCCAGGCTGTAATCGGGTTCAGTTGTTTGGAAAAATTTTTTTTGATTATAAAAACAATTTTTTTCAAATCTTACAAAAAAGATCTTACAGCAAAAAGTACATTCTGGTATTATAAAGTCTTTATACTCTTTATTGCTTGTTGGCTACCTTTTATTCTACTGTAGCTGTTAAATAAAACATCAGGCAATTTTATTTGATGTGGAAGAGCACCTGGATTAAAAGGGGTTAAGATATTATAAGTCATCTTCACTAACTAGACTAAGATTTTTAGTGTGTTAATGATTTATACTGTATTTTCAAGGATTTTTTTATAAGCTAGTGAACTCCGGTAGCTACTTTCCAAATCATCCCTGCCTATTAAAGTTAAATTTTGTTAAGTATTCAGATATGGTATTAGCTTTTAGTTTAGCAGCTTAGTCACCTTTCAAAATTAATGAAACTCTTGGTTGTATACAGTAGAACAAAAAATAATTTAAATAATGCCATCTTGGAAACTCAAGATAAGAGTTAAAACAAGTGAAATAATTTTACAGTAGTTGCAATTGTTTTAACTCAACTACCGTACCTTGGGTTTTCAGAATGGCATTATTTTTTGAAATATGTTTTATTTTATACTTTTTCAACTGTCAAGTTGTCAGCTGGTCTTGGTCCCTGATTGTATGTCATTTCCATTTTCTAGTCTACTATACAATGTACATTAACACCAAATGCATTATTGGAGTTGGATAGTAAAAATATTGGTAAGTAATTTCTTGATGTAATTGCCATGATGTAAGAGTGTCTGGAGAAACTTGAAAAACTAGTGTATATGTTGTAACTGTAAGAATTAGCCATATCTTTTTTACAAACCCATTCTAGAGAAAGGGCAAAACATGGAACTCCTCGACCCGGTTACCTTGACACGGTTTACCAGAGGTCCATGTTTTCAACTCTCCTAATTTAAAGTAGTGTCAAATTAGTTGGTTGGTACATGTGAATATTTATAGATTTCTGTTTTATACCAGTACTGCAGTATTAGGGAATATTTACACGAGGCTGGCCCAAACTCAGGCCAGACTGACTTTAGGTTGGTTGTAGTGTTTTTTACTGTAGATCATTTTCATGAGTCCGGTCTGAGATTCAGTTCATGCCGGCCTAATCTCAGGTTGCCCACTATGGTGTCATATCCACATAAAATAATGATGCTCTGGTGGTAATGAGCTAAGGCAATTGATACAAATCTTGAAGCAACAGTGAAACCAAGCCTATAATAGTTTCAAGGCCGGCCCCATGTAAACAAAAACTGAAATGCAAAATTCAGGCCGGTCCGAGTTCAAGCTGGCCTCATGTAAACACCCCCTTACTTGAATCGATTACTGCATTAATTTTGTATCACCAGTTTGTAAAATTAGATGCAAGATGTACATAATGGTTTTAGAACAATTAGCCTATTGTGTTTATATTATCAGCTATAATCAAATGCTAGATAATTTTTTATGTTATGAGAGGCTGTCATAAGCAATATTAAGTTAAGACCTACAGTACATGTATCTTAATCCATTTCTACTTGGACAGCCCCTTAATGTTTTATTGTAGTTAACACAGAAATGTAGGAATGGTTCAACAAATAATTTATACATTCCTTCCTTTCACTTCACAGTAGCCATGTTACTGCTTATAGCAAAATTTAGCAATACATGTAGTTTGATTTAGGAAAAAGGTAGCAATGGGTTAAGTTGTTAGCAGGTCATGTCTTTAATTTCACATTGATGTGTACAGTAAATTGCACATATCATATACATGTATTCATTGATTTTCTCCTTTTATTTCCAGGATATGTTAGTCAAAGTTTTCAATTTGTGACAAGAGCTACCTGCAATTTTTTTCAAAAACTAAAGACAGAAAGGAAACATTCAAGAAAACAAAAGAAGGAAAGAAGTGAAAGCTGAGTAGACAGTCTTTGAATGAATGAATGAATGAATGAATGAATGAATGAATGAATGAATGAATGAATGAATGAATGAATGAATGAATGAATGAATGAATGAATGAATGAATGAATGAATGAATGAATGAATGAATGAATGAATGAATGAATGAACAAACATTATATTTAATTAATAAATTATTATACTTGTAGATAATTGTATTTATTTGAAATTGTATTATCTTAAGCATTGACTGGATAAGTGACAACTTTTAATCATTGTTTGAGTTGCATTTCAATTTTAGCCATAATAATATGCATGACAAAATTACTGTATGACAAAATTTATATTAAGCTATTTATTATTTAGAGTTGAAAGGTACCTTTTCCTTAAGTACATAATAATAAATTAATAATTTATACTTAATTATAAATTATATGTAGTTTAAGAAATCATAACATTTTAATGTGTTTGCTATATTATAATAAATAGCTTTGTATTATAGCGTTCACATTAAGCGATAGTTTTGTAGTGAAATTAACAACAATGGTTAGATTTGTTACCCTGTTCTGGTCCGTCAAGCCTCGTAGCTGAGGCCCTTCTCCAGCAGTTAACCAACTCAGATCGTAAACAAAGCAATTTATTTGTGAATCTTCAAGCGTAAAGGTAAAAAAGAATGCTCTACGTAGCGTGTCTAACAACAATGAAAATCGCTCCCCCCTGATTAGCCAAATGAGCCAATCAGGAGAAGGAAAGCGTGCAAAAGCGCGCGAAATAGTAATTGGTGCGCGTAACATAAGCCTATAATACATACAAGGGCCGTAAGGGCCAGAACACTCCTCGCCTGGTGCAAGCACCACTATAATAAGTGTCTCTAATGTCAACAGTTTCTTTCTGCAGTAGGCAGAAATAGTGTTACTCGGTGGGAGATAACTCTTCCACGGTGCGCAGCACGATAAGTTCTGTTACCGGTCTAAGGTAACGCTTCTTACAATCCTCTTTGGCCACTTCCACCTGCACCTTTCTGACCTTCTTATCTTTGCTTGCGATAGCCTTCGTCACTCTAGCTAGTGGCCAGAGGTTCCTAGAGACTTGCTGATCGCGCATCAAAACCAAGTCGCCTTCCTTGACATCCGGCAACTCGTTCCGCCATTTCCGGCGCGGCTGAAGCAAGGGAAGGAATTCCCTTTTCCATCGCGCCCAGAAGGTGTTCGCGAGATGCTGTACCTGCCTCCATTGCGATGTATACATGTCCTTTTGGGTGAACTTTCCGGGCGGTGCGAGGGCCGGTGTCGTTTTCATGGACAAGATGCTTGCTGGGGTAAGGATTTCAGGAGCAGACGGATCGTTTGAGACCGGGACTAGTGGACGATTATTGATAATCGCCGAGATTTCTGCCATTAAGGTTGACAGAACGTCGTGGGTAAGATGTCGTGTACGCAGATCTGCAAACATCGAGTTCAAGATATTCCTAGCGATGCCTATCATCCTTTCCCAAACTCCTCCAGCGTGGGAGGCATGTGGTGGATTGAACACCCACTGGCAACCGTTACTGCCGAGGTAGGTCGTCATGTCTTCCTGACTCAGCTCTGCAAGCGCGGCTTCTAATTCGTTCCGGGCACCGACAAAGTTCGTTCCACAGTCGCAGCGTAGTTGCTTCACTGGTCCACGGATCGCCATGAACCTTCTCAAAGCGTTAATGAAACTAGAGGTGTCAAGAGATTCGATCACCTCAATATGAACCGCCCTGATGGCTAGGCAGGTGAAGATTACTGCCCAGCGCTTGCTTTGAGCGGCTCCCCCCCTGGTGCGACGGGTGACCACGGACCATGGTCCGAACACGTCCATTCCAACATTTGTGAATGGTGGTGCTGGGGTTACTCTTTCGGGTGGCAGGTCGGCCATCAGTTGTACTTGGAACTTCCCTCGGAGTCGTCGGCACCGAAGGCATTGACGGATGATCTTCCCGACCAGACGTTTCCCACCGACGATCCAGTACCCCTTGGATCGGAGCTTGCCTTGGGTAAAGTGACGGCCTTGGTGCTTGACTTCGATGTGTGCGTGTTCCACGAGCAAGCTGGTCGCGTGGTGCGATGCTGGTAGGATAAGTGGGTGCCGTTCGTCGTTGGTCCCTGTGGCATGTTCAAGGCGGCCCCCGACGCGCAACAGTCCTTCGGAATCGAGTTGAGGGTTGAGCTTGAGAAGAGGACTGTACGCTGGTAATTGCTTGCGGCGTTTGATGCATTCGATTGTGTCCCCAAAGGCTTCCTCTTGAATGTTAGCGATGACCAACATTTCCGCTTGGGTACGGATTTCTCCAGGGTCCGTTGTCGCAGGGGTATCCGAATCGGCACTTCTCGATCGGCGAGATCGTATGGCTGCTATTACTCGTGATAGTCCTTTCACTAGCGATGACCATTTGGAGAATCGTGAAAAGCGATCTGCACCGAGTCTGCTGATCGTGTGCACTCCAGTTTTCTTGGCGACGACCTCTTTTCTGACTTCTGGGTCGTCTGCAGCGCAGACACGGGCGTCGTGACTACCTTGGATGGCTTCTGACGTAGCGGAGCTTCGCAGGAACGTCGGACCGTTAATCCATAGGGAGTCTTGCAAAGCGTTCGCGTCGACTGATCGGGTGCCCAGGTCTGCTGGATTCAGGTCAGTGGGCACGTGGTACCATTGGTCGGGCTGCGAAGACTTTCGGATCCGTTGCACGCGATTACCGACATAGATGTAGAATCGCCGCGTTTGATTGGCTATATATCCCAACACAACCTTGCTGTCGGAATAGTACGAGACTAGGTCCAATTTCGCGACTTGCTCTTCCTGAATAAGATCGGCGAGTTCTACGGCAAGGACAGCGGAGCAGAGTTCAAGGCGGGGTATTGTCGTTGCGTGTGCCGGTGCCAACTTGGCCTTTCCCATCACGAATGAGATATGGACCGTTCCGTCTAGCTGAATGACCTTTAGGTAAGCGACAGCAGCGATGGCTTGCGTTGATGCGTCGCCGAACATGTGAAGCTCGACGCGTTGGGCCTTCTCGAGTGAGGACGTGGAGTACGCTCGGGGTACCTGAACTTGCTGCAAGGTAGCTAAGGATCCCAACCACTTGTTCCATGCTGGCTTCTCTTCCTCTGGGAATGGTTCGTCCCACTGCTCTAACTGGCGTTCCTTCAGGTGGCTCGACATCGCTCTGAGCAAGAATTTCCCCCGAATCGTCACTGGGGTCGCCAGGCCTAGTGGGTCGTAAAGACTGTTCGTCACAGATAACACGCCTCGCTTGGTAAACGGCCTTGTCTCGAGGTCGACACGGAACGTGAAACAGTCCGAGTTCAAATCCCAACATACACCAAGCGATCGTTGTACTGGGATGGTATCTTTGCTCATGTCGAGGTTCTGCAGGTTGGTCGACCTATCTGTCGAAAACGCTTCAGAAACCTGGGCTTCGTTCGATGCGATTTTATGTAGCCGCAAGTTGGCGGTTGCCAACATGGCTTGGGTACGTTGCATCAGGTCAATGGCTTGCTGGGTGTCCTCCGTAGACGTCAGACCATCGTCGACGTAGAAGTTCTTGTCGACGAACTCTTTGGCGTCTTGCCCATACTCGTACTGGCCTTCTACTGCAGTTTTCTTCAGACCGAAGGTGGCTACCGCCGGCGAAGAGGTGTTGCCAAACAAGTGTACTTTCATACGGTAGTCGATGACATCGTCACTTGGATCATTGTTCCGGAACCACAGGAAACGTAGAAAGTCTCTGTGTTCCTCGTTGACAAAGAATGAATAGAACATTTGTTCCACATCAGCTGTGACCGCCACTGGATTTTGCCGGAATCGCAGTAGAACACCCAAGAGGCTGTTGTTGAGGTCGGGGCCGGACAGCAGGAGCTTGTTAAGCGACACCCCGCTCGTCTCGGCAGCTGCGTCGAACACTACTCTTACCTTCCCTGGCTTCTGCGGGTGGTACACGCCGAAGTGGGGAAGGTACCAATGAGGCTTGTCGTCTTTCAGATCGTCAGCGGGAACGGGTTCGGCAAGGTTCTTATCGAGCACTCCTTGCATGAACGTGAGATAGTGCTGTTTCATTTCTGGTTTCCGTTCAAGAAGTCGACACGTACTCTTGAGGCGTTTGGCAGCGGCTGGGCGGCTTTCTGGGAGTTTCTCGACTTGGTGTTTGAACGGCAATGGCGTTGTCCAGTTGCCAGCAGCGTTCTTTACCATGGTTTCTTCCATTAGACCGAGGAATTGACGATCCTCGATCGAGAGGCCTGGTTTGTCGTCATCCTTGGTTACGGCGAAGACAGTTTTTGCTAAGCCGTCTTCGAATCTTCCTTCGACGAAGGTTTCCTTTCTGTAGCCGACTGGAGCCAACTTGGCGTTGATGGCGTTTGGACACGGCTCGAATAGGGAGGGTCGACCGTTGGGCAGCAGCTGCGTCCTGTAGGCGGAAACGTTACTCGGTTGATGTGCCCCGTCTATACATGCTTCGCCTATGATGACCCAACCGAGGTCAAGGCGCTGGGCCCAAGGCGAATTTCCTCTACCGTTCTTCGATTCATGCACCTTATGGAACTGTGGTGCGTCTCTGCCAACTAAAACAAGAATTTCGACATCGTCCTCTAGCGCAGGGATGTTGTCAACGATTGGGCGGAGGTGAGGATGTGATAGGGCCACCTCGGGCGTGGCGATTTCATCCTTGTTGTCGGGAATGGCGTTGCACTCTACCAGATTCGTCAGCAAATGAGATTTGCTGCCGTCCAACGATTCAATGACCACGCCCTTGGCCACTCGTCCTTCCACTTCGCTCTGGCCTGCGCAGGTTTGTAGAGAATATGCAATTGTCTCGCCTTGCAAGTTCAACTTGTCGAACAACGTAGACTTGGCCAAGGAACAGTTGCTTTGATCGTCGATGACGACGTAAGCTCGAACTTTACTTTCAGGTTGTTCGGTGGTGTAAATGTTAGCCAGGCATATCTTCGAGCAAGACTTTCCACCCGGAAACTGTCTACAAACTGCGGTACACTTCGAAATTACGTCAATCGCCTCCTCGCCATGATTCAGAGCCTCTTCCGCTGGTGCTAACTGTGTGGCGTCCTCTCGCACCTCTTCTCCTCGATCAGGTGATAAGCCTACGTGTAGCGCCGATAGATGTCTCTCGCTGTTGCATTCCGAGCACTTGACTGCGGATCTACAGTCTTTAGCCATGTGCTGCGTGGACGCAAGGCACCGATAACAGACTCCGTGTTGCTTCAACAGACTTTTCCTTTCGGCGATCGGTTTGGCCCGAAAGGCGCGGCACTGGGTCAAAGAGTGCGGTTTCCGGTGGAGAAGGCACCAGTTAGTGGTATCTGATGGTAGGGCTCCTCGGCTGAGGCGGTTGACATCGGGTATGTCAGTCTTGTAGGCTCGTCGCGGTTTGGCTCGACTTCTTACTTCTATCTGCTCGCCTTCCATGGTGGTAAGGGATAAGTTTGGGTCGTTCTTCTCTCGGGAGATTTCTTCGACGAAGTTGACGAACTCACCGAAGCAGGGATAATGCACATCATGGGTTTTCATATAGCGGAAGGCATGCTTCTGCCATCTGCCCTGCACGTCTCGAGGTAGCTTGGTGACAATTGGTTTCAGGTAAATAGGTTCGTCGAGAACTCTGAGTCCTGACAAAACACCGTCCTTTTTAGCACAGTCTAGTTCTAATAGTAGATCAGCTAGCTCCTGTATCTTCTTATTGTCACCATAGTTGATTTTAGTGAAGCTCGATAGCCTGTCCAGATGCGCTTTCACCAAGACTGCGTTGCCACCATACCTCTCGTCTAGCTTCCTCCAAAGTTCTGCAGTTCCTTTGTCTGGATTGGCAATGTACGCGTTCCGAAGTCGTTGTACCAGCTGTTTAGAGGTGCGAGTTGTGTACTCAATCAGAAGAGACAGTTCCTCACTGGGAGAGATGGTGACATTCTTGATCATATTGTTGAATGATGCTTTCCATGTATGATAGTTCATGGGATTGTCATCAAACTTCTCGATCTTGTTGGCGATGAGTTCTCTTCGAGCCATGAAATTTACGTAGGACCTCATGCAGTCTGCGTCGCTGGATGGTTGTGACCTTCTGTCGGCACCGTGGAGTTCTGGTTCGTGAGTCGTGGACCTTTGCTGGGGAGCTGGGAACATGGGAGCGGGATTGCTTCCAGGTTGGGTTAGTTCTGGATGTTGCTCGGAGATGAAGTCAGCAACCTTTTGACTCGAACTCACCTCCGGCAACTCGAACGCTTGCAGATCATCACGCTTGGTCCCAATGCCGAGTTCGTCATCAATGGCGTTGGCCTTTGCGATAGCAACTGCAGCTTCTTCCTCCAGACGCAAACTCTCTATGTGAGCTCGTTCCTCGTTCCTGCGTCGCGCTAGTGCCATCTCTTCTTGTTGAATACGCAAGATGGACTGCGACTCAGCAAGGGACCTGTTTTTCTGCATCTCGGCTCTCTTGATAGCTGCAGCTGCTTCTGCACGGGCCTGTGTACGCACTGCTGAAGAGGAAACTGTGGATGCCCGCGAACCTGACCTGATCGATCCTATTTCCATGAGGACTTCTCGTTTGCGCTCCTCCAAGTGAGATATAGCCGATTGGAGAAACTGCTTATGGCTAGCCATCATATTGTTCACTGACTCTCTCTCCTGATTGGTTTCTGTTGTGTTGGCGCGTGCGAGGAAATCCATGTACGACAGCCATACTGTTTCGTATTCATGAAAGGTAGCACGTACATCCTTCATCGCAACACGAATGGCTTCCACTGTCTCTGTATGGTCACGATATTTTGTGATGACAGCCACTACTCTGTCCCATAGTTTTTCTAATTTAATAGAATCGTTTTGCATTCTGTTCTCCAACGATTTCAATGACGGTTTTGCACTTCTTTTAGGCCGTACCGCTGACCCGTTCTCCGATTGCTCGCCGTCGCATTCGTCTTCGGCAGTGATGCCACCCCCCTGATATATATCTTCGTCGATTGCAGGGCTTTCGACGTTATTTTCAGTGTTTCTTTCGCTCAATGTCGCTTCGGCGAAGGTTCCTTGTCCCCCAGTACCTTGATGTTGCTGTGGCTGGTTGTCTAGGGCTTCGTTGTCTAGGGAAACGTTGACATCAACTAGCGCTTCGGCCATTTCACGAGTGTCGTTCCCGACGTGTTTAAAGCTCCAAACCACGTTTTCGTCGAAGAATTTCTTCTTTTTTACTGTTCTGGTCCGTCAAGCCTCGTAGCTGAGGCCCTTCTCCAGCAGTTAACCAACTCAGATCGTAAACAAAGCAATTTATTTGTGAATCTTCAAGCGTAAAGGTAAAAAAGAATGCTCTACGTAGCGTGTCTAACAACAATGAAAATCGCTCCCCCCTGATTAGCCAAATGAGCCAATCAGGAGAAGGAAAGCGTGCAAAAGCGCGCGAAATAGTAATTGGTGCGCGTAACATAAGCCTATAATACATACAAGGGCCGTAAGGGCCAGAACATACCCATAGAAAAACCATTTGTTGGATCCTGTGTCACTTGACCCCTTGCGGTTGAACAGTTGCAATCAATCATGGTTTTATTAAATTCAATCTATCAAATACCTTTCTATGACATGTGTGGCTCTCATACGATCACAAGAAATCAACAAATTAAGCCAATCCCAATTGTTTAATGTAAGGTAAACAATGTTATACTAACTCGTACAGAATTTCCATAGTTTTCCCATAGTTTGCAGAAAAAGTACTGAATATATGGCAATACTATAAAACTCCATACAATTCCCATAAAGAATGTGGGAATCCTATGGATTTTTGCCAATTTCCTACATTTTCCATATATATGGTTCTGATATGGAGAGTAGAAGCCCATAGCAAAACCATATCTACCCCATGAATAGGCCATAGTTCAACCCATATTTTTTCCATACTTGGGCCATATATGTCCCATATCCCCATGTTTGGTAAGGGTTCACAAAGGACGCAGATAAGCAGGTGTGTTTTTACTGTGGGCATAATTTAATGACTGAAATTAGGAGGTCTGTTGCTCAGCAAAAACCAACTAAAGTATGCTTAAAGTATATGTCTTAAAGTACTGTAGCACAAATTACAGCTAACATTTAAGTACATGTGGGTAGAAGTTTCCTTCATAAATTTAGTTATATCGAAACCCCATTTACAGTATACTGCTCAAAAATAACCTAACAAAAACCGAGGTCAAACCTAGGTTTAACCTCCGCTTAATCGTAATATAACTCTGTTCAGTGTTAGTTAAACTGTCTCTAAATCACTATGAATAAAAATATGGACTGTTTTCTGTATTACTAAATAATTTTATTGTGCTTTACTAAAGTTTATTACCATTTCTATCATTGTTTAACTTAACCTCAACCTTAACCGCACTGTTAGGTTATTTCTGAGCAGTATTGTACAAAAGCTCGACCGGTCCCTTTCATGTAAGGAATTGTAGACAAGAAACTAGTTTGTATATAATATATTATATGTAGTTAATATATACATGAACAACTTATCTGCAATGACATAACAAACAATACTTGAAGTTAAAAAGTACAAATGTAAATTTTTAAGTTGAAGAGTTTATGAAGTTATTAAAGTTATATTTTTTGAAATACAAGTGTTGAATTTCTGATGTACTTGCTGTACTTTAATTGAAGTCTTGGCCAACCTTGATCTGTCTCTGACTGTCAAACATGATTCGACTCTGGCTATTCGGGTGTTAAATTCTGGCATTCTTTTCCCTTAGTAAAATGATGTTAAATCCCTGCGTAGTGGCCCAGGACCTCAACTGACTAGTACATCAGACAAATAATGTTCTGTGATAATTCTGACATTTCGTTTGTTTCAATAAACATTTACCAATGTCTGATTTTGCTTGTTTAATATATTTCCAATTTAGTGCTGACTTATTCCATACTTATTCTAATAACCATAATGTAGTTTTACTTTCAAAATTTCCTCCCTTATCACATATTCAAAACTCCCTTTCTTCTCACCATCAACAATAACTTTAACCTGACCCCCATCACATTTGAGCTCTTTTTCAAATCCTCCACAGTTCACAAATTTATCAAACAGAACCACAAGGCGTCTAAGCTTCACAAACCATATTGTCACAGAGCGTGGACCTTCTTTCACCTCAAGGCGATAGTTAGACTCGCAGAGGATGTTTTTGTGTAGAAGATCAAACACTTCTCGTGGCATGGCAACATCAAAGCATACCAACCAAGGATGCAACTTGCTCATTCTTGGACTTAGTCGCCTATGAATGGCACGATTTGCACGCTCCATAATTCTTTCCAACATAGGATATAATTTACCCAGCTCATTTTCGTGACGATATTGAAGATTACCGTATTTAGCCTTAACAACATCTCCAACAACTCGATCCAGCTCTTTAAATGTTGCTGACAAATCTCGCAATCTATGTGTATTCGAGGTTTGATCAATTAGTTTTGACTTTTCACGCTCCAATACTCGTTTAATACGGTTGATTACCTCGTCCTCGCTTGGGTCTGAAGAACGAGCCGCCATTTTGATTTTAGTTGGCTTGTGACCAGGACCTTCGCGGCCGGAGTGAAAGTTGGCCCATTTTAGGACGATAATTGCCAACCGTGGAACGTTTTGTCTTTCTCGTGGTAGCGGTTGAAAATAATGGAGGGTCCTCCTACAATGTTTTTCTTGAAAGTATAATATAAGTCCTTATCCCGTTCTCGAAATAAACTAAAATAGGTGTTGGCTTCAAGCCCTGAAGAAAGATACTTCATCACTAAACCTGGCATGGACATACCGTCTTTAAATAAATCTAACTTTTTCGGCTGGTAAAACTGGAACATTTTTTCTACGGCTTCGACAAACGGTTCTACATCTAGATTATTGTACCAGATCAAATAATCCCAAAATGTCTCCATGTCCTGCTCGCGCCAAATTGAACAACAATACTCGTACTGGTCCGAAGAAATATTCGAATTTCGAAGGGCACTAAAAAATGCTTCGTGCGAAGGGAGCTGGTCAACTTCTAACTTCTCAACATTATCAAACCATTCGTACGGGAAAAAACCTTTCTGCGCACTGCAGTCGTACGCTTCCAAAAATTCCCCGTAGCTATATCCCGGCGCAAGGTAGTTGCAAATATCTAAAAATTTTAGACGAGCTGTTTTTAAGCACATATAAGCGTTATTCCGCTTAACCACAAATTCAAACCCCTTGCTACCTAATTCCTGCTCTAATTCAATTCTTTCGACTTCCTTGAAGAAAAACCGTTTAATTACATTGATGTCATAACGAGACGAATTAAAACCGACGACAGGCATTTCCATAAGGAAAAAATCAAATCGCTTTTTTAGCTTTAAAAGTTGGGTTATCCCTTTCTCGTCTTCCTCAGGTAAATTACTAACCATTACATCTAACTGCGTAAATATATTTTCAAATTTCTCCCTCAGCAACCGATAGCTGGTGTCACTTACTTCAAAAACATAGTTTACAAACTCACAAACTAACTGTTTTGCGTCCCCAGTTGTTACGAAGCAATTAGCGGTTTCATAACCATGGACGTTGCTAGCAACCGAAATCGAGGCGGGTACGTGTTCGGAAAGCCATTGTAGTCTAGCTTTGGACTCATTGGAAATATCGACTTGAAAGCTTTCCAAATCCCAAGTTGCAAAATAGGGATAGAATTTGTCGGTCGGTTCAAACTCAAAGCCCATATCTTCAAGCTCTTCGAATACGGTCCTATTTACCTGGTAGATACGACCGGAGAATTTGTGTTTTACGTTAGTGTCACAGGTTTGTTCATGTCTGGATAATCGGTACCGTTGGCTGAAAATTTTGTCGCATTTATAGCACACGAAACACTCACTGTAGGACCGAATGTCTTTGATATAACTGAAATGCTCTCCGTAAAGATTAACGTACATCGGTTGAAACTCCTCAGCCGAACGCCACACTCAAGTTGCTTGACCGTTTTCATCAATTGAGTACACATGAATAGCTACCTCGAAAGTTTTCTCTACAATACACAAGTCGCCAAAATCAACCCCGTCGAAATCCTCACGAGCCAGGCTGGTTTCCTGGAGATATCGGTCGAAAAGGGCCTTCGTTGCACGTTCTAAGCTACTTTCGCCCGCCCCTTGATGCAATGAGAGGCACCGAAACAAACAGAGGTTATCCGTGTAAGGTTCGCCCGATTTTCGGTTATTCACTAACGCAACAATTGCCTGGTTAGTCATAATATAAGAAGGCAACTCAACAGCAGTCCCAATAGGAAAGTTAAGCCTTGTTACAGTCACTAACGTCTGAACTAATTTAAAAAATACCCACTTGCTATTTGGTCAATCTTACTACCAATTAGTCCGCGTCTAGGTTTTTTACTCAAGTTATTTTCGACAACAAAATTCTGCATGTGCTCTCCAATAGCCTCAAACGGAATATCGACGTTTTTGAAAATCGGACACATTTCGGAAAATTTCTCTTTCTTGTTATCAGGGACCTTTATATCGCATTCAACAACGCCGAAAATTTGACCGCGTTTAACCATTGTAAGTAGTTCCAGAGCTGTCAGAGACGTTCTGACATCTAATTCCTGTGTATATTCCTCAAGAAATTCGGTCACCTCATCCGTTTTGCGCAAATTTCGGTACTCACATTCCCAAATTTGTACCACCGTGAAACCGGGCTGTTCCAAATAGCGTACCTTCTCAAGAGTTCTTTCGTAAAGAACCTGCATTGGAACCCCACACCTCTCGTTAAATGTATCTTTATTTAGTGCGCAACTATGTCCGTGCCAGTAGCAGCCTTATTTTCCAAGTCAAATCCATCAACGGGGTAGCGTCCTATACGGTGCTCACCTCGGTTATGGGCATGGACGATATTAAAACCGTCACGATGCGCTAGAAAGTCTAGCCATTCAATACTATACTTGTTAAAATAATTTTGTCGTTTAAAATTATCTTCCTTCTTCCGCCTAACATAATAGCCAGTGGTACCACCACGAATGAACGTTTTGTCTTTCTCGTGGTAGCGGTTGAAAATAATGGAGGGTCCTCCTACAATGTTTTTCTTGAAAGTATAATATAAGTCCTTATCCCGTTCTCGAAATAAACTAAAATACAGTACTGCCTAGAAGTAACCTAACAGTGCGGTTGCGGTGGATTAGCGGTGAGGTTGCGGTCGATTAGCGGTGGATTAGCGGTGAGGTTGTGGTCGATTAGCGGTGAGGTTGCGGTGAGGTTGCGGTGAGGTGGCGGTCGATTAGCGGTGAGGTTGCGGTGAGGTCGACAGCTCAAACCGCAAGATAAAAACTACGGTTGACCAAACCGCTTCGGGTTCCGACCTCTTCCGACCATACAGTACATGTAAAGTGGATAGCGTAGAAAATGCGGACGGCAAAGACTATACAGTAAGAGCCGGGATGATTCGTTTAACAGAGCTCTTATCACAGCCTTGATAGACTGACACCAAAATTGGCATTCCAAAGCAAAACTCGCTTTGTTTGACTCTAGCAACAGGATAAAGTTCATTCAAACGATTTTTTACGGTTGCCGGAAAGATTCAGCCAGGTTAGCCGGGCTAAATTTTTTAGTCCAAAAGAAAGGAAATGCTGTATTTTTAAAATCACTCTTTGTCTGCACGGAACGATTTTGTGGCTGAAAGCTTTTAACATACAAATAACTACATGTTGCGTTGCTTATATATACGCGGAGTACCTTGATACGGTTTGCGTCTCGATGGTGTGGCCGTACGATTTAAGCCAGTTAAGGTATTTTGTTTATTGAATATTGGTTTAATACTTGTGCTGTGTGGAGTGAACGCGAGGAATTTGAGGGGGTGTTCATATGATCTCGGTAAGCGGGCTGGCCCGTTTAGCGAGATCTCGCCTTATAATAGATTTCCCTTATTTACGTTGTGTTCACCCGCTTACCGAGATCTCGGCAGCGCGTGCCGAGATTTCGGTAAGCCGGATGAAATTTTCTAATATCAACGCAACGTCGGGCTTACTGTACCGGGATGAACTCATTATGAAGAAAAAGTTAGTTCTTTTTGATGGGATTTAAGGATAGTTGAAGGTTTTATTGTTTATTGGAATATATAAACCTCAATTTAATAGCTCACTGATTGGTTTCAAAATCAAAAACAAACGTCCGTTGGCGTTGCATGAAACGTTGTGGGCTGGCGGTCTGAGATTGTCACCGACACCATGCTGAGATTGTATATCGTTTCGACATTTGTGTATGGTCAACAAAATTCTCCTTGACAAGTTAATACCATACAGTATCTACCAACGGTCTAACACCCAGAGTATAGTTGCCTGCGGAGGAGGCCATAATTTATTTGGCACATGCCGACGTGCCAATTCCAGCACGCCGTTTTTGACAGCTGTTGCTTTTTATCAAGATAAAATTTCATGTAAAGCCGAAGCCAAAGTGAAGGTAGAACAAATCTCCATGATCTGGCAATTAAACACCGCGAATGACCCACATGGGAATTGCGAGCGCTCAGTCGTGTCATCCCGTCTAAGTGACTGGACACCAATGTTTGGCACCTGTCAATGATTTACTATTTTTGGAACATGACCTCCATACGATAAGTGTTAAAATCAGATGTGTGCTCCATATTTATCTCATTCATATTTGACTGTCTCTCGTGGTCGCTTGGTTCCAAAACGCAGAAGTAGCTATTCACTTTCAGGACTTAAGCTTTGAGATTTTGAAATGAGTCTTCGAACTGCCACACTCGCTCCAGCTAAGCGAATGTTAGTTTATTTTGGAGAAGATAACAGCACGTCAATTCTCAGCACGAAGAAAGTTAAGAAAATTGTTGGTGATGATGGTAACAAACTACAAGATGGAGCGGTCGTTATTGTCGACTACGGCAACATCGATTACGAAGGACTCGTAATCAAACTTCATGGTACGTATTAGAAAAAGTGAAAAACAATATGTGGTAATGCAGAGTGTTTAGCTTGTATATTTTTAGATGTTGTTGCCTATAAATTAACTGGTCGTTAAATTCACTGTGCTAAGTCAGTTTGAGAGAAAATTCTTAAAAAGCCAGCAGATCTGCGAGCTTGTCGGCCTATTCATCCTGAACGCGCTGGAAGAACGCTTCGAGAACATCGGCCTCTACCGCGAGCAAAAATTTTTTTTGGGATCACTTTTTATGGGAACCTTAGCAACCGCGCCTATCAAGGTCAAAGACTCGTCATCAAACCCTCGCCGGTTTCTCGCGGCCTCGCGCTTTTCTCAGTTTTCTGTCGACTTCGCTGTCGACTGCCGTCTGTCGGTGAAGACCAGACTCAATGGCTCAAAGTTTATACACTTGTAAATATAATATAAAATGAATCTGTCGATTTCACATTTGTTGTCATTTCGTTTGTTGTATTATGCACTACAAGAATACGAGTCAGAACAAGATGCCAAGATCAGTAGAACAATTTAAATACTGAAGACAGACAGGTGAGGAAGGGTGCCTTCTGTTCTGTTGTGTCTGTTTAATTATAATATGTTGCGTGTTGAGATTGTTTATACATATATACATGTTAAAGTACGTGTTACTTGTATGAATTGACATACACACACATATATATATATATATATAATATATATATACAGTATATATATATATATATATATATATATATATATATATATATATATATATATATATATATATATATATATATATATATATATATATATATATATATATATATATATATATATATATAGTCGTACTCTGAGTTTCACGCCCACGTCTTGAGACGATCTTCAGGCAACTGTATGTGATTGACTCAGTTCATTGTGTGAACTGTTATTTCGCTCTACCAAAACTTCTGGTGTTGAGCACTCTTCAATCTACTAAAAATAGGCATGTCCAGACATACATGTATCTACTGCGTTCAATCAGTGAAGTGAAGGGGTGCTTTCCCCCAAAAAAATTTTTTTTGACCCCCCTGTAAATTTGAAACCCCGATTTTAAAACAGTATAAAGAATCAAGATTATTGTATACAATATACTGGTATTAGTGGTATAGTGTACAATCTCAATCTGAATATACGGTTTAAATTTTGGAACATAAAACTTGAGTCCACAACAATGAAGACATGTATATATATATATATATATATATATATACAAACAGAGCCGCCTGAAGATCGCCCAGCGTGAAACTGACAGTAGCGACCATCCAGGTAAGCCCACTTATAGTATATATGTATATACAGTATATATATATATATATATAACAACTCATCACAGTTGCCTGATGATCGCTTGAAAGTGTGGTCGCTTATTTGAGGGAGGGCACTTAATCGAGGGGGGTACTTATTAGAGCATGGGTGCTTATTCAAGGAAATACGGTATATATACATACATGTAGACTGTATAATGTACACTCCTGTACTGTAATAATGGTAATTATGAATTATCGCTTTGGTCCTGCATTTGCCAAATTATTCTTAATGTTCGTACTTAAATTATGTGGTCTTTTCTTTTTGCTTAACTTCCTGATCTTCATATCTCCTCTCCCAGCTGGGGCCCCCTTTCTTTTTTCTCCACTTTTTAAATTTGGTTTTGGTCCTGATGGTTGTGCACAGGATGATTTTATGCCAGACTTTCTTCGAGAAATTGATGTTGGCTGAACATGTATTCTTGAACCGTTGTGTAAAACAGGCAAGAGGTTTCCATTTTGCTGCTTTCCAAAGTGCACATATGCACTTGCAAGTGATGCCACAGGTGACTGACCTCGGCATTGTGCAACTATCTTTCTGTAGGTTTTTAGGTACTTGTAGTAACAATTCCTAAAGTTGTTGTCTTCAGTTCTTAGTTTCAACTCAATGTCTGCTGAAACCTCGTGGTGTAGTTTGAGGATATCAGTGATTGAGACATCCTCTGTACTCTTATGTGGTCCTGGCAACATGTCAGAACAGTTATCTTCCAGCTGGTCACCTTCACTAATGTCGATATGGTCATTTTCTTCAATTGGGATTGCACTCACATCTGTAGATTCACTATTTTGTTGGAGACTCTCATCTGTGAATTCTTTTTCATGCAACTGGGTGAACTTTGAAATGTTTAGTTGAGGATTATTCCCTATTGCTAGAACAGCAAGGTTATATCGTTCTTGTGGAGATTGGGGGATAAAGTTAAGATTGTTACCTCCATACTTAACAGCAACAGCAGCTTGATGTGCACATGCAGTGCCATTCTGTCCATGAGGACAGTTACAAATCCCTAAACTGCAGTCAACTTGGTATACGATGTTGCTTTGTTTTCTACTTGGTACACTGAATTTAAAAGGATTTGTGCTGTCCCTTATTATGCGGTCAAGAGGCACTGTGCTAGCACTTCTCCCAAAGCATCGGGCGGTAACATGCAGATTTTGGGGTTTACCGAATGCCAAGGATAATAATTTTCTTTGGAAATACATTTCAAGGTCTTCTGTGATGAATTTCAAGAGTTCTACTAGATTGTAAGCTCTCACTCGCTTAAGAATAACACACTTAAACACAAAAATCATTGACTCTGTAAAGTTGTCTGTGTTATTTCCTCTTGTTAAAAGTCCCTTTCGGAAACACAGTGCCCATTCCACTTTTCTTTCTAATGCCCGTTTCACATATTGATGGAAGTTTTTATACTTCATGACAACACTATCTGAGCTTAGTTGACTTTCCTTATCTTCAAATTCTTCTGCATTATCTGCAAACACTAATTCTTGCATTATGGACATTAAGTGCTGCCAATCATCTTTATTGATGGAATTATTACTGTCCAAAAGCCATCGCCAGGTAGCCTGCAGAAAATGAAATATGCATAGAAGAAGAACAGATGAAGGCCAAATGGCATTTAGAGCATTTCTCTGTGCAATGTCATCATCAGTAAGGAATATTGATGGACCTCTTTCTGCTCCTTTTTCTCCAAATGCATGTTTGGGTAGCACTGAGATAACATTCCTTAAACAACTTTTCAACACAGATTCTGACTGGCTGGAAGTTACCCACACTGCTAATGGCAGTGCACCAGAAGGATGGTGAGTGCACATAAAATAAACTGGATTGTTATGGCGATCTAGGCTTCCAGATGCATCCATGAAGCCATTTCTCCAGCTTGCTTTAATTTATGCACTCGGGCCATCATGGGGGTACATATAGAGATGATCAGTGGCTCTGTTTTTGAGTTGTCCTTATGATATCGCTGCAGAAAACACTTTCCACCTAGATGTTTATTGGCTTTGTTGTAATTGTTTATGAACTCTTCAAGGTGCTCAAACATTGCATCTCCATTTGATGGCCCTTTTGTTACTATCCTCCATTTCTCATAGAGATTGTTGACATCGCGCAAAGATGGGCAGTACTTTCGGTCAGCCAAAAGCAAGATGGTAACTGGGTCTTTCATAAGTAGGGTCTCGTGGTAATGAAATGCCTCTGAAGCAGACATGCCTTGTTCAAAGTAATTATGGAATTTATGCTTTGTGGCAGGTAAGATTGGGCTAAATGTAGTAAGATGGTGACAGTCAACACTATGGTTGTGATTCCACCACAATTCCACTTCGCAGAGATCATCCAGCCATTGTGTTGTGTGAATTTTTACTGACATTTTACTGGGACAGTCAGTTTTCTTGTCACGAAGATTGGATAACAGATGGATTTTCTCTGAATTTTCTATACCGGTATTTGAAGCATGGGTACCATGGCGCTTGTGTTTACGTTTCATGGCTTCCTCTTTAGCTGTTTGTTGTTTTTTGCTCAACTTTTTTCGTTTACACTGGCAAATGTACCATTGAGCAAATGTTACTTTGACCCCTTTCCTCTTATACCCACCCTGGATATTGTACTTAATATTTGAAGAAGCTGCAAAGTCAGAAATCCATCTTTCAAATTCTTTCTGTGTTGATATGTCTCTGATATTGAATTTCACTCTGAAGTCACATGTATTTGAAGGGGCACCATTGGTGTTTGAATTTGGAAGTTCTTCATAATCTAGGCATTTGTATAAGAATGAGGAAGGAAGTATATTCTGCACAGTCTGGGGTAATACGTTCTCAGTTGCCTCCTCAAATACATGTGTTTGCCCAAAACTTGTGTAGCTGTGGTCTTCAAAGCTTGATGTCTTATTTTGAGTCATTGTTACATCTGGTGTTGGTGCAGAATTCTCAGAATTACAGTGCCTCTGTTGTGTATCATCATGCAAAGTGTTGACCTCTGTGGATGGTATAGTCAAATGTGAAAGTTTGTTTCTTGCTATGTCCAAGATCAAAGAGTAACGGAAATCGTCAATGTTGTCTTGGTCAAAGTCAATTGCCCGTCCTTCAGAAATATGTTGTGCCCATTTCACAACAAACACACCGCAGTCAACTGAATTATATTGCTGTGGTATATCAGATGCTGGTATGACATAGAATTCCCATTCCTCTTTGCAGTAGGCTTTTCCTTGAACTTTAGTGGCACATTCAATAAAATTGCCTAAACTTTCAAATGACTTTGCAGCTCCAACTCCTTGAAAAAGAGAGTCCAAGTAAACCATTCTCTTCACTTTTAGGAAAATTGCCAGTAAGCACCAATGATCCCCATGGAGAATAGGACATAGTATAATGTCACTGTTTAAAATATCAGGGTAGATCTGATCATACTTGCATTTTAAGAAAGTTTCGACGGAAGGTTTAGCCATGTGTTGATGAACTTCCATGTTGCATGTGTGGACTGATTTACCATTTTGTTGTGCCTGTTCTTCAATCATCAGGAAAAGTTTGTTAATTAAGAAATTGGACAGTAGAGAATCAGAAATCTTGTGTGCTGCAGGTAGAAGGCGTGTGACGTCAGTTGGGTCCCATCCCAAAACTCTTGCATTTCCCTCAATCTGTACACCAGCTAGTGCAGTGTCTTGTGCTTCTTGTTTTTGTTCTTGTGTTAGGGATATGTATCTGGTTGGAAAATTACATGCATTATTCTCACTTCTTTGTGTTTTGTGCAAGCCTGGAGAGAAGCTTTCATAACTAGGCAATACATAGTAGTCAGAAGGAGTTGCCTTAAAATGTATACTGCTGTTTCCTGAGGAAAGAGTTTTTATTAGTTGATGGAAATGAAGAGTTTGATGTATTGGTACTGGTAACTGTACTAGGACTTGTTGTTGCAGGTGTCAAAGAGCTTGATGTATCAGAAGCATCATCTCTAGAAGGTGGTCTTACAGGAGTCGAGGAACTTGACAGGTTAGTATATTTACTAGAACTTGGTACAGGAATTGAGGAAGTGGATGTGTTACAGTTTTTAAATCTGGGAGCTGGTTTAGTAGGAGCTGAAAAGCCTGATGAGGTAGGAATATTGACTTTGGAACCAGCTGGTTTTGCAGTGCTATTGACTTTGAAATTTGGTTTTGCAGTGCTATTGACTTTGGAACCAGCTGGTTTTGTAGTGCTATTGATTTTGGAACCAGCTGGTTTTGTAGTGCTATTGACTTTGGAACCAGCTGGTTTTGTAGTGCTATTGACTTTGGAACCAGCTGGTTTTGTAGTGCTATTGACTTTGGAACCAGCTGGTTTTGTAGTGCTATTGATTTTGGAACCTGGTTTTGCAGGAACTGGTGAGCATGGTGAGCTACAAGAGATATTGACTTTGGGAGCTGGTTGTACCGAAACTGACGAGCTCTGTGAGTTAGAACTTGAGAAGGGTGGTGTGTGAGAATGCGTGGGAGAACTATTTATTTTGGGAGTTGGTCTTGCAGTGCAGGAATGGAGGAGCCTGATGCATCACAGCTATTGACTTTTGGAGCTAGTTTTGCAGGAGTTGAGAAGGCTGACGAGGTATTAATTTCTAGTGTTGGTCTTGAAGGAATGGAGGAACCAGGTGAGTTGCAGCTATTGACTTTGGGAGCTGCTTGTGCATGAGTTGAGAGGTCTGATGAGACAGATGAGGTATTAATTCTTGGAGTTGGTCTTGCAGGAATGAAAGAGCCTGATGAGTTACTGCGACTAACTGCAGGTGTTGTAGTTCTTGGTGGGTTAACTATAGGAGGATTTGTTGTCATAGAAGTTGTAGAACCTGATATACTGTTAACAGTTCCAGTGGTGCTTGTATCATTTGTAAGGGCTACTGCTTCAGGAGCCAAAGATTTTGAGGCATTGTTAAGGATGTTAGGGACTGCTTCTGTACATGATGTTGAGGTGCTAAAAACTCTGCTGGTTGCTGTTAATGGAGTTGTCGGGGTGTTCAAGGGAGGGTTTCCTTTCAAGGTTTCTTGATCGACTTTTCTTTCATAGAAAAGCATGTATGCATTCTGGTTGGTGGCTACCATTGGTGATGACTCTTTGACAACAGCATCGCTTGCATAGAACCATTTCCCATTTCTCTTAATGTAGCAAATGTAATGCCCAGATGTAATGTGATTTCCTTCGTGGACAATGACTGAACACAGATGATATTCAATATTCGCTCTTGTGGTTTGCTGGTCATTACCTGTACATGTATCTGAGAAAAATTCAGGAACTCTAACTTCTGTTGGGTAATCTATTTTTTGATTGATTTTTTGACCTTTTCTGTCAAATCGCATGAGTTGAATGCATAGGATTTTTGGTGCATCACACAGCAGGTTCCTTTTCCATGCATCCGTTCCTTTACCACACCTTTAAAATAACCAATGTAACAATTATAACAAACTTTGTTAATAATTATAAGCTCCCTATATGTAAAGTTATAATACTTATAACAAATTGATCTGTCTGTGACAAAATGGCAAATTGATCACAACAAAAAAATGTGAGCAATTCTATCCCTCTAATAATTAGGGCTATGGTTAAGTTATTGTTAAATGTGTTGTTTAAAAATTATGTATATTGTTATTGTATATACAGTAAGGTGTTAACTTTACTAGGACTTTGTGTCTATTAGTTTGCCCCTGATCAAACTTTCTTACTGTTGTTGTTGTTGTGTTTCTACAGTATATACCACACCATACCATACCATACACTCTACCATACTGTACTGTACTCCATACCATACACTGTACCATAACTGCAGGGCCATATGCAGGATTTTTTAGTCAGCGGGGGGGCAGTAAGACAAATCCTGTAGTTAGTGACCAAAAATAGTACAGTATGTTGTCAGCAAGAGGCTTTTTTGTGCACCCCAGGGATTTTATAAATGTTATGATTTCAGTACTTTCTCAGCACTTGTACTATACAATTGTCTGAATACCAATACAAATTAATCAGCATTATAAAAAAAATATTTTGGATTTTCTCAGGGGGTTGCCCATGCTCCCCCCCCCCCCCCCACTATGTATGGCTCTGCATAACTGTGTTGTACAGCATACCATACTGTACTGTAAAATAGCAAATACCATACTGTATTGTACGTGTCTAGTTGAGTAGTATACAATATATATCATAAAATAAAGATACTGTGTCTAGTTGACCAGTATAATTATGAAGTATATAATATTAACCTTTCACAATTATATGGCTGTTCCAGTTGGACAGGAGTTGAACTTTGATCCAAGACACCTTGCAAAGATAAACCCTTAAAAAAAATAGCCATCAGAAATATTGAATTAATGAACTGGAATATTTAATGTCTTATTACGGTACATAGATACAAAGATACAAGTAATTTTATTTCAAAAAATTTATCTAACAACCAACAGGGCTGAATTGTGTTGTTATGCCTTGAAATAATTTCCATTAATTGAACTATTTTACCTTGGTTATTGGTAATGGCAAAACTGTCTCCATAACACTGTTAGTTGTGATGTTGTTACACTCAGTACATAAAACTTCACTCTTCAGTGAGAAACGAAGTGACTTCAAAAATTCCAAATTGCATTTTGTAGGTATCAAGCCCATGCTTTGCAGATGATCAGCATTTTCACCAAACATTCTCCAGAATTCTTGAAGGAATTCTGCTGCACATTGCTGTGAACCCTTTTGAAAACTAGTAATAATTTGGGGTAAGCAAGAAAGCAATGGTGATGGTCGAACAACTCCTGGTGCTGTTTTGTAGAGTTTGAAGAAATTCATTGTGCAGCATGTCAAGCATTTTTTCCCTATATTGAAATAAAGTAAATAAAAAAGCAATAAATAAAAAATACTGTGAATTATTATGGTTCTTGAAAGTGATTTTTCTCTGTAATTCCCGTGACTTTTTTAGGTATTACTAGGATATTAAGTGTGGTTTACCCTGCCAAAATAGAGTGAGAAAACAACACTGCACTAACATTAACAAGTAAAAGCAGTGTATTTCATTCAAAGAAAAACTGTTGCATTGTGTTTTACATTTACAGTTTGCACTCTGTATTTTTACTCAAAATCTCCACACTTGAAAGCTTATTTCATACCAAGTGTACTACCTTAAAACTTTTAAAATAATATTATTTTAAAATCATACTGTGTTACCGTAAATGTTTCTGCTAAATTGTAAAAACTGTTTTTGCACAAAGTGAAATAACAAGAGACCTTTCCTTGCCCTGGGCTCATCTAAGTTGTTAGGCTGCCTTGAATATCAGTAGGCAAAATGATTGTAGGGAGAAATTGTTTAAGTATACATGTAAAATTTGGGTTTAATTTGGGGTTTTTATTCCTTTTTTAATTTTGCTTTATTATTTCTATTTATAAATTTCTAAATATTTATTTATTTATTTATGTATTTATTTGTAAATGCTTATTTTACACTACAGTAAGAGAACATTCATAAGTTACCTAGAGAGGCAATGTTGAATGGAAATTATAATAATTAAAATACATGTAGCTTGGGGGGGGGGGGGGGGCAAAATTACGTGACAAACAAGACGAAGTATGCAAGCAGCCTTTTTGGTCTCACCAGCAACGTAAACAAGGATAGGCATAAAAAATATTGTGGCAGCCAGGGAAATGAAGCACCAAGTGCCATTTTTAAAAATTACTGTTCTAAATTAATTTGAAATACTAAGGTGAAATTATAATACTTGTAATAATAATAATAATAATAATAATAATAATAATAATAATAATAATAATAATAATAATAATAATAATAATAGCAATTATAATAATTATAATAATACTTAATAATAATAATAATAATAATAGCAATAGTAATTATAATAATAATAGTAATAATGATAATATTAATAATAATAATAGGAATAATAATAATAACATTTTATTTAATCAGGGTGCAAATCAGGGTAGCTAGAATTACAATAAAATAAATTAATAAAATACCTTACTTGCATTTTAGAGGAGGGTAGGGTCAACAATTTAGATGAAGAGGGAGTAATAATTTACCATTTTTGTATGATATCACATGAGGTCAGTAAAGAAATTTTGCAAATATTCAGGAGGGGGCTTTCAAAAATGACAAGGTGTTTAATTCACTATAGCCCTCTCCCTCAAATTATGAATGCTCTGTAAGAACGTATTTTTGTGTTCACAAAGCATCGAATTTTTGGTAAATGAGACAATATCTATATTTTAAGGTAAGAAGTATAACTTTCATACCTGTGTTAGTCTTAACACTGCATCGTTTCCTATTGTGCAACAGTTGATCGATTCCTTTGGGAAAACTGCTCGTCGACAGAAGTGATTGCAACACACAGTTGACAAAACATGTATTTCCTAGGTTTAAAATCCCTTTTGCATTCATAACGGATTTCGTTTGGTTTGATTTTTAATAGAAACCGGACAAAGAGAATGATAAGATATCAATTAAACGCCGATGATTTGAATAAACTGCGCGAAAATTTTAATATTTGCCGCGAAATGAATATTAGGATTAGAGTACCAATCAATCCCATGATACCACTTGAATCCCAATATGTCCCTAAAGTCCCATGCTAAGTGATCCCAAAAAAAAATTTTGCCTACCGCGATGACGGCCTAGCTGCCATCAAAACAACATCAGGCAGATTAGCCGACAAAGCCAGAAAACAGCTGATCGAAACCTTCAACAACTTCGGGCTGAAGATCACAGCTACGGCAAACCTGAGGCGGGTGAACTTCTTAGACGTAACACTTGACTTGACTGACGGCACATACAAACCGTACAGAAAACCGAACGACGACCCCCTCTACATCAATCGCCTATCTAACCACCCACCCGTTATCGTAAACCAACTACCTTCATCCATTAACAAACGCATCAACAAACTCTCATGTAACAAACAAACATTTGACGCTTCATCCCAACTGTACAACGACGCTTTAAGACAAAGCAACTTTGACGCAACTCTAACCTACGAACAACCCACAAGTGACGAAAACAACAGTGACAGCAACCGAACACAAAGACGAAACAGACAACGCAACACTATATGGTACAACCCCCCTTACAGCAAGAACGTAAAATCAAACATCGGACAACGGTTCCTTCAACTGATTGACAAACACTTTCCACCTTCTAACAAACTACACAAAATCTTCAACCGACACAACGTACGAATTAGCTACAGCTACCTTGACAACATGAACTCATTCATAAACAGACACAACAGGAAAATACTAAACAAACACACGAGACATACGAACACAAACAACACAGACGACACGCGACAGTGCAACTGCAGACAACCCGACAAATGCCCGACCGAAGGTAAATGCCTTACAAAAAGTGTAGTATACCAAGCCGAAGTTTCGACAGACAACAACGAACCAGCAAAGTACATTGGAGTTACCGCCGACGACTTCAAAACGAGATATAGAAACCACGCCAAATCATTCGCTAACAAAAAATACTCAACGGAAACGGAACTGTCTAAACATGTATGGAAATTGAAAGCAGCAAAGAAACCATTTTCCATCATATGGTCGCTTCTTAAGAATGTTCCTGCCTACAAAGCTGGTTCCAGAAGGTGCAACCTTTGCCTCGAGGAAAAACTGACAATTATGAAAAACAAGAACAATTCACTATTGAACAAACGATCCGAACTATTCACCAAGTGCAGACATGAAACACGATACCTAATATCACACTGTAAATAGAGAGTAGCTTCACCAGATCTGTCAGTTGCCTGACGATCGCTTTACTGCGTGAAACTCCGAGTAGCACAGCAAGTCTACCGAATAAATAAATATTATCCGCTCTACCGGTAATGGTATTGAGCGCTCTAAAACCATTGACAAGTTCTGTAACCACTCTGTTACAGTCAATTCTCGGTATATATATATATATATAAAGTATGAAGTATAGTTTTACCTTAAAGTCTTCGCTACCAGAGGTTTCACCCTAAACGGGATCATCAGGCAACTGAAAAATATCGGTTAGTGGGCTGCTTAAATGCGTTAGTTGGGGCGTGGGTGTGGGCGTCGAAACGTCCGGCGCATTCATTTGGAGCGTGGGTGTGGGCGTCGAAACGTTGCTCGCATTCCTTTGATTGTTTAGGTTGATGATCCGAAATCTATTTTTGTGCCGACACGTCGAAACTATTTCTGATCTTTTGTTTAGTAAGAGTTGTTTGTCTGCCTTCATGATGAAAAGTTTTTCGTCCAAACATAAATTGCATCTTTTTGATCCTCCCGTGTAAGAAATTGAGTGTTTTAGTATAGACCAGGTTATGTCGAAACTTTGTTTTTTTTCTTTTAGATTCCAAATGTATTTCGAAAGTTCCGTCTCATTTGAAAACTTTTTATTCTGGAAAGATTTAGTATGGTTACGATATCGCTCTTTAAATGTACTTGCTGTCATGCCAATGTATTGCTTAGTGATGTTTGTGTTGCTTATGGAAATAGATGCCTTGTATACTATGTTGTTTGTCATGCATTGCCCACGTAGGGGGCAATTGTCCTTAATCCTGCAATTGCAACTGCTTGTAACTATGCTTCGTGGCTTGCTTTTCCTGATTGTGCGTGAATTATGTTTCGTGATAATAGACTTGACGTTGTTCATGCAACTATAGCTAATCTTGACTGTGTTTCTGTTAAAAAGTTTGTGAAGCTTGTGTCCTGGTGGAAAGTGCTTGTCAATAAGGCTAAGAAAGTTGCGTCCTATGTTTGTTTTGACATTTTTGTTAAATGGAGGGTTAAACCATATGATATTGCGGTGTCTATTTCTGCGTGTTTGCTGTGCTTCTTGTATGTAGTTTAGCTCATGGTTGAAATTGCTGCGCCTTAATGCATCTTGGTAAATTGGTGCGGTTTCATGGAATGTCCGCTCGTCAGACGAGAGGAGGGAGATGCGCTTGTTGATTGATGTAGGTAGCTGTCTTAAAATGCTTGGTGGGTGGTTTGATTGCTTGTTTATGTATAATGGATCGTCATTGGGCTTTCGAAAAGGTTTGTATTTTCCATTGCTTAGGTCGAAAGTAACGTCTAAAAAGTTTACTGAAATTAAATTTGCTTCTGCCGTGATTTTTAAGCCAAACTGTTCGAAACTTTTGTGAAGATCTTTTCTTGTTTTGTCTGCCAATCGTGCGGTCTTATTTTTTAGTACTGCCAATCCGTCGTCTCTATATAGGCCAATATTTTGGTTGCCAAACTTTTTCCCTAGGTTGTTTAGAATGAAAAGGCCTACTAGTTCGCATACTTCAGCGCCGTCATAGCTACCCATGGTAACATCAAATAAACTGTTGCTGTCTTTTTTTATCCACGGTTTTTCGTTGTTGAAAAGGAACGATTTTCTAGCGTGTTTTACTATTGAAATGTCACTTTCGGTAATGATAGCCAAATTTCTGGCCCAAGATAATGCTTGGTCCAGAAGGTCTTCAGAAATTGAAGGGTAGAAATGAACAATGTCAAACGAAATGAAGGTATGTCTGCTTTTCTCTTCAATGTTGCCAAACCATTCGATTACTTCTTGTGTGTTTCTCCATTGATTTACGTTCAAAATGTTCCTTAACTTAGAGTTGATTTTATCAAGAATTACTTTGTTGAGCTTTCTGGACTCACTTTTAGCAGGATTAATTGATCGGCATGTTGGGTTGTTTTCGAAATTATCCTTATGGTCTTTGAGTGAAATAAATGTTTCGCTTTTTTTCATGTGTTCAATACGGTCGCCAATTCCCAAGTTATTCGAAGTGTGTTTCAGTTCATTGTCTATCTGTTCTATGGTGCCCTCTGATCCATGTTTATATGTTTTTGTTATATTGTCATGCAAAAGATTGTTGTATGTGTCGAGCGAGGTTTCATAAATGTTTCTAGTTTTGTCGGCGAAAACAAAAATATTAGGTGACGAATTAATTTTCTTCAAATCGTTTGCCAAAGATTCCTGAAATGGATTGCTCGTATGCCGAAATTTGGTGTTTTCAATGAGTTTTATTAAGTCGTCTTCGAAAGGTTTAATATCCAAAACAGTGGGAGGTGTTTTGTTAGAAGGCAGTCCGAAATGGTTATTTTTTAACGGGTTTCTATCACCATTAAGAAAAAAGTGAGCTTTCCATCTCATACGTTTTATTACGCTTTCAACTTTTTCGATCAAATCTTTCAAATAAGCATCTTGTGGTGGTATTGGAATGTTTTTCAGTGAATGGTCAAACCGAAATTTTCGCATTTTTAAGGTATAATACTATAAAACTACAAAACTACGTAAACAAGAGTGCACAACCGGTATACGGGTGCGAATATAAGTGAGTTTTAGTTCACGAAAAGATTGCTCAATACCATATATAGATAGAGCAAAATACAAAGTATGAAGTATAGTTTTACCTTAAAGTCTTCGCTACCAGAGGTTTCATATATATATATTATATTAGTAAATATATATATATATATTAGTAAAATTTCAGACTTGAGAGCTATATCCAAGAAATTTGAAAATACGTCTTTAACTGTGGTAGTTTTATCATGTATACAATGCTCAATGAGCATTTTGCTCAACTGCCCGAAGTCATTTTCTTCACGCGCTGTCCGTCCGCCCGCCCGCCGTATGGATGTCATAAAGGATGCCGTATTCAGAAAATACGGTGTGGAGGACAAGAAGAAATCATGGGCTTCATGTCGGAAGGCCATTGACTGTGCCATTAGGCATTTAAAGCCACCAAATAACTAATTTTTGTGAAACATTTTACCTAGTTTCAGTAAGTTTCGTCATACTATATTTGTAGTTAAAGTTACTTTGCATGCTAATGATATAAAATAAATCAGTTTGTAATCTCCAACACATCATGTATTGTTCAGTTTCCTTTAACAATTTGCATTAACCTACTAGGGATATGGAGAAATATCTGCTATTCAGCCATTCCATAGACTCGCGTGACCAACTCACTGCAACTTCTGATTTAGTAAAAAGCAAGCTTGCTTTAGACAAGGAACCCCCTGGGGAGATGTTCAGTGATATTTAATTCCTAATAATTATATTCAAGGCTTCGGATATACTGTAATGACTTTGTCACTCGTGTGACAGGCACAAATGAGAAAATTCTACCTGTTATTCTTATTTATTTTTTGTATAACATAGATATGACACTCATTGTTTGAACATTAATGTCATTTGCAATAATAATTTAGAACAAGTTTTAAAGCTGGACAATTGGAAGCGTATTTTTAGAAATGCCACAGGTACCCAAGATCACTACATGTATGAGGATTTGTATATAATGGTTTTAATAATGGAAATGTTTAGGTTGGAAATGTTGGAAACATTTGAGTGGATTAGGCCAGTTAATAAATTATTGGTATTGGATGTTTTGTTGATCTTCTGTAGACAACCAAAGTTGCATGTGCATGTACCCGTGGTCTACAGAAGACCAAAGAAATGTCCAATACCAATAATTTATTCACTGGACTAATCCACTCAATAATGGCTTTTAGATTTGCGAAAAAAATTTTGGGGGGTTAGTGGCACTTTAAAAAACTAAAATTAAACAGTTGGAAAATACTAAAGGCTGGCACTCTTAGTCATTAAAGTGTTAAAACCCATACTGTTTTATACTGGATAGATTACAAGTACCATGTCAAAAGAGTTTTAATTAAAGAAAATAATCTGTGGAAAAGTATTGCAAAATATTTATTTCAGTTTATTTTCTGCATAATATTCAAACTGAAATAAACATTTTGCAATGTATACCAGACTATATTACATATTAAAATATATACAATTAAAAATATATTATGTACAATTACTGTCAAACCGGATGTTCTTGCATAGTCAATATCGCAACATTGCTTAGCAACATTGCAATCTTGAATAGGAAGTTGACCAAGCAAGTTGCAAGTCAACTGTCTATTCAAGATTGCAATGTTGCTAAGCAATGTTGCAATATTGACTACTCAAGAACATCCGGTTTGACAGTAAGCTAATTTAATATATTTACAGTATACTACAGTAATTTAATATATTGTAGGTCCACCTTCACTTGCCACTACTGCAGGCACCACTTTATGCACATGCAGAACATAGTGTTTACATGTTTCAGGAGTGAGTTTGCTCCAATAATCGAGAATACCATTCACCAGCTCTTCTTTATTCGTTGGCTTCACATTCTTCCTGATATGATGCTTCAGGTTTGCCCAAATATTCTCAATAACATTTAAGTCCTACAAAATTGGAAAATTATGTGCTGTAATATGGTAATACCTATTATTTTTTATTTATTTTTTATTATTTATAAAACTTCACCATAACACAATACACGTAACGCAAGACATACACAAGGGAGGACAATGGCTGGGTTATCATCACAGCTCCATAGGATATAAAATCCAGAGGAGCTATTTACGATTCACCCTATTATAAAATAGATGGCATCTTACGCATGCTGTGCTTGGTCAGTCACTGTGTTTGCATGAGGCTATGCAAACATGGTAATGATGCCACCATTATTCACCATAACAATTACACCATCCTGACAGTAAGGAGAATTTGTGTTTTTAAAATAATGCTATTTCCATGTTTATTTACTTATTTTGTTTGGATTATTTTATAAAATATATAGAAACTGCTTTGCCATGTTCACATAACCTAATGCAAACACTCGGAGTTTGTCAGGATTCTCAAGCAGTTATATAAGCCCTCAAACTTTGGTCCTGGGCTCACAACAACAACTTTTACTTTCTCCCAAACTCTTCAATTTTCTTGTGTTTGCATCAGGCTATGCAAATATGGCAAAGCAGTTTCTTAATTAATGTGTAAATAAAAATACCTAAAGCTTAAGGGTTGAACTGCTGTAGGATTCTTCCTATTGACGAGTAAAATTGTCTGGCGTTAGACAGAGAAAAATACTAAACACTCGACAAATGTCATGTTTAGGAGTGAGGGTTATCTGGGCAGATAGGCTTGCTTCATAAATAACCCTTTCACTCCAGGATTCTTCCTATTGGTGAGTAAAATCATCTGGTACTAGACAGAGTAAAATACTAAACACTTGACAAATGTCGTGTTTAGGAGGGAGAGGGTTGATATACCATAACCTATATACTGTACTGGAAGTAACATGATTAATGGCCAATAAAATATTAATTTCATCAATATATGGTTTTCATTCAATACAAAAAATATTACTAACCGGTGATTCGGGCAGTGTTGGCCAGTGGTTGACCCCATTATCCTTCATCCATTGTTTGGTGGAATTGCTGGTGTGTTTAGGGTCATTGTCCTGCCACAGTCGATGACCATCTGGATACACTCGAGTGATGAATGGTACAAGATTTCTCTCTAAAATCTTCTGATATCCCAGGCTCTCCATAATGCCAGTAAACACACAAACTTGAGTTGCACCCCGAACTGATATCCCTCCCCAAACATGTACCTTAGAAAATGGATATACAGTGTATAAATTATAATTTGCCATACATGTGGATTCTCTGTGTCAGCATAGTGGTTTCAAAATCTGACATCCTCAGAATAAAAACAAAAAGAAAATTTCATAATTGAGCACTACCGTCCTCGTTTATGATCTAAACTGTAATAAGTGTCTTGCGTGCTATTAACAAGTGTCGTCGTGAGAATATCTCGTCGTTCAACTCGATATTCGAGTTGACTAATAATTCATGTAGATGCTAAGATGCTCAACAGTTTGGAATTTCATTTAAAAATCTCTTCTTTCAACTACTCTCCATAAAAATGATGATACTATTAAAATCTCAAGGAAACCTGTTACACAAGCTAGCAATTCAGAAGTTTACAATCAAGCGAATCTCTTTCCAAAACTTACCTTCAGGGGATGCTTTGGACGTCCCTTCCGCTTTGCTTGAGTGCCATCTTTACGGAAACAAAACCTCACATATTGTTCGATTTGGACGCTTGTCTCGTCCGTAAATATTACGTCCTCAAACGTGTCTTTCGTCGCCAATGCATTGAGGCAGAATGAGAGTCTCTTGATTTTGTTTGGCTCTCGAACAAACTGGCAATACCGCGTGTTTTCATGCTTCCATCCAAGCTGATCGCGCCTGACTCGACGAATGGTAGACTGCGAAATATCAACACCGCATGCCGCCGCCAGTTTATTTTTTAATTCGTCTGATGTTAACTCGTCGTTTTCTTTCATTTTGTCGTCGATAAACTTTAGTTGTTCCTCTTTTAAAATCGGTCTTCTCCCACTACGTGGCGCATCACGAAGACTACCACTTCGTCGATACCGAGAAAGAAACAAACTCGAGGAAGATCTCGAGGTCTTAATTCCTTCCTCTCCAAGGATGATTACGATTTTTGTTATCGGAACACCTGACGACGAAAGCGAAATAACTCGTTCTCTGGCGTATTGAGATAACTTTCCCATATTATATTCCTACAAAATACTGTATTGATGACCACGCGAAGACAACGAAGCGAACAACCCGAACTGGACGCCAAAAGGACGCCAAATTTCGGAAATAAGCGACTAGCTCCGGAAAGTGATCGTATATTTCCGGCATTCGAACCTTGCGCGCTGTGAGTGAGGGGAAACCTCGGTTCGTCCTAGGTTCGTGCTAGGATCGCCCTCGGATCAACCTAGGTTGAGCATCGGTTCACCCGAGGTTGATCCTAGGTTGATCCTAGGTTGAACCTAGGATCAACCTAGGATTGCCCGAGGTTTTCGTTAGGTTACTTCTAGGCAGTACTGTAGGTGTTGGCTTCAAGCCCTGAAAAAAGATACTTCATCACTAAACCTGGCACGGACATACCGTCTTTAAATAAATCTAACTTTTTCGGCTGGTAAAACTGGAACATTTTTTCTACGGCTTCGACAAACGGTTCTACATCTAGATTATTGTACCAGATCAAATAATCCCGAAATGTCTCCATGTCCTGCTCGCGCCAAACTGAACAACAATACTCGTACTGGTCCGAAGAAATATTCGAATTTCGAAGGGCACTAAAAAATGCTTCGTGCGAAGGGAGCTGGTCAACTTCTAACTTCTCAACATTATCAAACCATTCGTACGGAAAAAAACCTTTCTGCGCACTGCAGTCGTACGCTTCCAAAAATTCCCCGTAGCTATATCCCGGCGCAAGGTAGTTGCAAATATCTAAAAATTTTAGATGAGCTGTTTTTAACCACATATAAGCGTTATTCCGCTTAACCACAAATTCAAACCCCTTGCTACCTAATTCCTGCTCTAATTCAATTCTTTCGACTTCCTTGAAGAAAAACCGTTTAATTACATTGATGTCATAACGAGACGAATTAAAACCGACGACAGGCATTTCCATAAGGAAAAAATCAAATCGCTTTTTTAGCTTTAAAAGTTGGGTTATCCCTTTCTCGTCTTCCTCAGGTAAATTACTAACCATTACATCTAACTGCGTAAATATATTTTCAAATTTCTCCCTCAGCAACCGATAGCTGGTGTCACTTACTTCAAAAACATAGTTTACAAACTCACAAACTAACTGTTTTGCGTCCCCAGTTGTTACGAAGCAATTAGCGGTTTCATAACCAGGGACGTTGCTAGCAACCGAAATCGAGGCGGGTACGTGTTCGGAAAGCCATTGTAGTCTAGCTTTGGACTCATTGGAAATATCGACTTGAAAGCTTTCCAAATCCCAAGTTGCAAAATAGGGATAGCATTTGTCGGTCGGTTCAAACTCAAAGCCCATATCTTCAAGCTCTTCGAATACGGTCCTATTTACCTGGTAGATACGACCGGGGAATTTGTGTTTTACGTTAGTGTCACAGGTTTGTTCATGTGTGGATAATCGGTACCGTTTGGTGAAACTTTTGTCGCATTTATAGCGCACGAAACACTCACTGTAGGACCGAATGTCTTTGATATAACTGAAATGCTCTCCGTAAAGATTAACGTACATCGGTTGAAACTCCTCAGCCGAACGCCACACTGAAGTTGCTTGACCGTTTTCATCAATTGAGTACACATGAATAGCTACCTCGAAAGTTTTCTCTACAATACACAAGTCGCCAAAATCAACCCCGTTGAAATCCTCACGAGCCAGGCTGGTTTCCTGGAGATATCGGTCGAAAAGGGCCTTCGTTGCACGTTCTAAGCTACTTTCGGCCGCCCCTTGATGCAATGAGAGGCACCGAAACAAACAGAGGTTATCCATGTAAGGTTCGCCCGATTTTCGGTTATTCACTAACGCAACAATTGCCTGGTTAGTCATAATATAAGAAGGCAACTCAACAGCAGCCCCAATAGGAAAGTTAAGCCTTGTTACAGTCACTAACGTCTGAACTAATTTAAAAAATACCCACTTGCTATTTGGTCGCTGGTTTCTTACCCACTGTAAAATATCTAATGTTTTCAAAACTTCGATAAAATGTCTAAAAGTAGTTTCATTATGTACCAACATGGGGGCGTCTAATATATTTGTATTATTTGAGGGATAAAAAAAACGTAATTCCCCCGTTTCTATGTTCCTCAAGACAAAACTATAGCTTAAATTAACTTTAAAAGCGTGATGTTGTTGGCGGTAAATTATTCGCAACTCATCTACTAATGTGTCTAACGTGAATGACTCATTATTGTAACCTAATATTGTAAACATCTTGCCTGGGATGTCGGCGATGGTCGGCGTCGATAATTCCGCGGTGTCCGTGAAGCAGTGCTTGTAGTTGGTCATCTTGTGCGGGCTGGTCCGGATTGTCAGACTTGTCTTCTTGTTCGGGCATAGGCTGGTCTTCTTCGGACTGGTTCGGTTGCTGGTCTGGTTCGGGCTGGTCCGACTGATCTGGTCGCGAGCGTTTGCCCGAAGGACCGGCTCCGGTCTGATCTATAGGGATAGATAATAATACAACATTAAATAAAATTATAGATAATAATACAACATTAAATAAAATTCTAAACACACCACAGCACGTCAACGTATAAGGACTTACCAATTTGTCGTTTGCCCTCGTGAACTTGTCCCACGTGTCGTTCGGGCATAGGCTGGTCTTCTTTGGACTGGTTCGGTTGCTGGTCTGGTTCGGGCTGGTTCGGCTGATCTGGGCGCGAGGGTTTGCCCGAAGGACCGGCTCCGGTCTCATCTATACAGATAGATAATAATACAACATTAAATAAAAATTCTAAACACATCACGACACGTTAACGCATAAGGACTTACCAATTTGTCGTTTGCTGTCCTGAACTTGTCCCACGTGTCATTCGACACTGTCCGATGCTGTCCCTTGGCTGTGGTTTACAAATGAATCAGTTCGGACTCGGTCAATTGGTCAAGAAAACAGGTCTCCAAGCTCCAACTGCTTTCTTCCATCACAATAAGTAGGTGTTGTTGTGAAAAACCTGGAGCTGTGCAGTGTTATAAACATGGAGAAGAGCGATTTATATACGCACGCCCAAACATGTTCGATCATTAACAGACCGATTTATAAAGTAATTGGCAGGGCTGATTCTGATGATCTTTTGCAAGCACACGATTGGTTACGGGTGATCCGACTTCACCCTTAAGCTCAACTAAATCTCGATTTCAATAACTTTTACCTGATTGGTTAATTTGTGGTCGGACCTCTGCGAAGACACCCCTGTTTCTAATTAACTAAGTCATTGATCCGATTTGCTCCATAAAAAACCCGCAATATCCCAACCCTTTTACGCTTTTCTTAAAACCACCAAGCAGCATGACATTCCGACCAAAATCAAGATGCGGAGGGTGTCGTGGGTCGTTTTCAAGAGCCCAAGCACGACTCAAATGCCCCGACGAAGATTTGGAATGCATAATCTGCATGATAGGAATCCAAATCAACGAACAATTCGCATTTGCAATGCCGTGCTGTGGGCATCCCATTCACTTATACTGTTGGGAGATATGGGAGTGGGAGCAGAAGCAACAGTCTCAACCCAACTTATGCGCCATGTGTCGTACGCCTTGGGACAATGACAGCGTTTGTTATGGATGTCTGAAACGAAAGGACTTACTCTGCAGACGTCCAGAAGCTTACAAGTGTTGGGCGTGTCCACGATAGTTTTTTTTAACTTTTACTTTAAACGGTTCCTTTAGGAACCACCAAATCACACAAAAGAATCGCAAACGTTTACTCTAGCGACGCGCGGCAGCTTAAAATCATACAAGAATAAATAATACACTCTGAAACCAAATTTATTTCCATAAGAACCGGTCCTTTGGTTCAAAAAACTAATATTTCAACAAGAATTGATAAAATATTTATCACAACTTTTAAAAGTTTGTAAGCCAATTTGGATTTTCGTTCTTTTCTCGTTTTTTTATTCTTTTTTTCGCGGACGAAGTCTCGAGGGTCATTTCGTCGCCCGTGGGTGTCGACGGCATCCTTTTCCCCTCGGGCGTCTTATTATTATCTTGAGTTCTTAATAGCTGGAGGCGGTCCGGATTTCGAATTAAATCCTCCGGAATGTTAATTTGTCTCAAAGCTTTCGTAAAAACATTGAAGCCTTCAGGTTTATAGCTCTTGCGGTGCCTAAGAGAATCTCCTACAAGATCATTAATGTTTGTATTTGGAACAACTTTTCCCTTGTATTTCAATTCCCCTCGATCGTTCCAATTAATAACCTCCGGATTATCATCAATTCGTTTCAGAATCATCTTTGCTTTCGGTCTTAGTGTTTTGGGTAAGATTTCAACTATGTCGGCAACACTTTGTTTGTTGATTGTTACTGCTGGAGCTGCGCTGTTATTTAACTGCCCTTTCAAACTGTCATTAGGCAGGGATATGGCTATTGGTTCTTTTGTTTCTAAATTTCTTTTGTCTTTGAATCGAAGATACTTCTCCAAAAGTTCACTATAAAGTTTGACTTTTTCCTCTTGAGGCGTATCTTTTCTGTCCCAAATCGATTTCATTTCATCGTCTAAATCAGCTAACTTTACTACAGTAGGAGCAACTATCTGTCGCTGTTGCCGCTGAAAATTATCCAAAGTTCTCTCCGGAACTAATATCATCTTTTGTGAATGTTTCAACATCATTACCCAATTAACGACCCAAGTTCTTTCAAAACAGACCCAAGCACCAAGGTTAAAAAGCCGTCTCCTTTCTGTACCAACACACGGCGTGTTTTGTCCAAAGATGTTGCTTTCGAGGCAAGTAGCCGCAAATGATGTTTATGTTTTGCGATTTTTCTCTTTTGTGCTGGTGAAAGCTTAACCACGCTTTTTAATACATTTAAAACGACATCGCAAATTGCTTTTATACAACTAGGTTCAACATGTTTCAAAATTACTTTTCGTAATTTCGGCTTTGACTTATACAACACTCTTAACAGGTTAACGTTCTTCCGCATATGAGTAGACATAATGAAATGATTCAGTTGTCACTCAGGTCAGTTATTTTATCATTTCTTGACGTAAACGATTTGCCACTGATCTGGAAATATTTTCGCGCGTAGTCTATATTTATCATCGGTTTGGGGATGCAAATCGACAAAAAGGTAACTGTAAGGTTTTTCAGTAGCATTTTGATAAGCTTCTACTAGATATTGACCACAACCAGGAAACATTTGTCTGGCTAAAGTATGAATAATTGTTTGGTCCCGTGGGCTTTTGAAAAGAACCATATAATGACAATTAAGTGAACACAGACGCGAGTATTTCCCTTTATTATACAAAGCCTGCTGTAGAAATATAACGGATATTGATCTGTGGTGGGAAGCCTTGGTAAATAGATTCGCAAGCTCAAGGTTGTCTGACAGTTCATTTTGTAAATCATCAATGACCATTAGTGTATGAAACGAAGGATCAGTTATACTCTTTACGTCGGGGAAACCCTCGATAAACTGAATGTTTGGAAGTTTTTCTTGTATCTCTTGAAAAATAGGCTGATAGGCTCCATAACAATATATAATTTGATCTACTTTTTTATCAATCATGTGATTTTTATTCTCGAACAACTTTTTTACCCAGACAGTCTTTCCTAACCCCGACGGGCCAGAAATCTGAAGACAGAAGCAAGATTTAAGTCTTGGGTCCATGGTCTGATAGGAAATGAAAATAGTTCTCGCTATCACGAAACTTTATTAAAATAAATTTCTTCCGCGTAATGAGTAATAAACTTTTAATCACTTTTTATATCCTCCTCAGATAATAAAGCTTTCGCAAATAGTAAGGTGACATAGTATCTCGGATAGCAACCCCATCGGAAAGACGAAATGCCAAAGGAAACTCCGAAATGGAAGTTTCGGAAAGGCCCATACCCCTTGTCGGCGACGTTTCCCAAAGCTTTGACCCATGCAATCAGTAGGACCGAAAAGAGCGACGAGGATTGTCACATATGTCTCGTCAACATAGTGGCCAAAGAAAAAAACGCCATAGCAACGCCCTGCTGCGATCATTTCGTCCACATTGAATGTTGGAAAAAGTGGAGACGAAGACAGGAAAGAACGGACCTGTCAACCGTGCGGTGTGCTGTGTGCCGTAAACCGTGGGACACGACACCGCTGTGTTCTGCGTGCAAAGAAAGAGGAACAACGAGCAAAAATTGTTTATTCCGCTTCGCCCACATATAAGAAATATGTGCACACAATCAAACCGGCTCTTTTAAGAGCCACAAATACACTCGAAAAAATTACAAAGTCAAACTTTGTTGGCAGTTTTTTTAATGGCTTGGCGAAGTGTTTCGGTGTCGCAATAATCGCTTATTTTCAACACTAGAGTCAAATAAGCAATAATTCTCCCGAAATTCACAAGATCCATCTCTTGATAAATAGTATACAAGCTACTTGGCAAGTTATCTCTGTTGATTTGGTCGATAATTCTCTCATACAATTCACCATGCTCTCTAAGGCATCTATTCATGTAAAAACATAACGTATCTTTTTCTATATCGATATTATTTTCCCGCAATTCAGCCCAAATTGTTTGTTCGGCCATCGTGTTTAAAATGACGTAATCTTAACAAGCACTCGGCGTTTTATCGGAATCGGAAATGCTTCGGCGTTTTATCGGAATCGGAAATGCTTCGGCGTTTTATCGGACTCGGAAATGCTTCGTTATCTCTTCGGAAAATTCCGACTCATTGATTATTCATAACTCATGAATTATAACACAACATGCTAATGAGCTATTCCTGCATAAAACGGGTCCATTAAGCCCCGCTCTCTACTACTCAAATACATTTCAGCGGTTCCAGTAAATTCATTTTCACTATGGATGTTAAGTCTCTCCACACCGTCATTCCTCACCACGATGGTCTGGAATCTTTGAAGTTTTTCTTTGATCAATGCACCGTTTTGGAACCATCCACCTCTACATTACTTCGCTTGGCAGAACTTGTACTCACCCTCAACAATTTTTCATTTGATGGTGAACATTACCAACAGATTAGTGGAGTAGCAATGGGTACCAAAATGGGCCCTAGCTACGCAAACTTATTTGTTGGTTATGTTCAAAAACAAATCTTTGAACGATACACTGGACCCTTTCCTCATCTCTTTAAGAGATACATAGATGATTGTTTCGAAACAGCGTCGTGCTCACGTGTGAATTTAGAGAGATTTATTAATTATGTTAATGATTTCCATCCAGCGCTCAAATTCACATGGGAAATCAGTGAAACCTGTGTGTCGTTCCTGGATATCTTGTATCGATTAGTGATAATGCGCTCATGACTTCTGTCTCTTATAAGCCGACCGATTCACATAGTTACCTTTTATTTTCATCCTCTCATCCCAAACACACTAAACAATCCATTCCATACTCTCAATTTCTGCAACTTCGCCGCCTATGCAGTGATGACAAAGACTTTGAGACCAAATGTTTGGAAATGAGATCCTTTTTTGTCCAGTGTGGCTATCCCACCCACCTGTTAGACACTGCTATTAACAAAGCATCTAGTATTCCTCGTCCTGACACTTTAAAACAACCTTTAGAAAAGCATGTTTCGTCTGATAATAAAATACCATTAGTTCTCACATTTCATCCTTTCAACTACAAAGTTAAGGATATCATTAGTTTCATATCCTAAGAATGATCCGGAAACGTCAGCTATTTTCACCGATAACCCTTTAATCTCTTTTCGGCGTAATAAAAATATTCGTGATGGTTTAGTGCGTAGTGCCCTTAGAAAAAATCTACTGGCACCAGCGGGTACCTTTTCTTGTTCCCGTACCCGTTGTTACACGTGTTCCTTTCTTAACTCCGCTACATGTATTTTGGGACCTAGTTCTAATTTTGTTATTCAGCATAATTTTACTTGCATCTCTTCTAACATCATTTACTGCATTTCTTGCAATAAATGTTGCATGCTTTACATCGGTGAAACTGGCAGACGTTTATCTGACAGGTTTGCTGAACATCTTCGTTCCGTGAGGAACGATGATGTTGACAAGCCTGTTGCCCGACATTTTAATAGTGCCAACCATTGTATTTCAGACATGAAAGTTTGTGCCATCTCACCCATTTCTGGCGGTAATGTCAGCCGCAAAAGACTAGAAAAGCGTCTCATTTTCAAAATTGCTACCATTCATCCTCACGGACTCAACGAACGTTTTTCTTTTATGTAACACCTCTGAAGACGTTGTTTCTGTTCAGCAAGGGCGCACATAAACAGCGTTTTCACTTTATTAATTTATCTCGCTCATCCTTTTTACACCCCCTCCTTTTTACTCATCGACGGTATGATTTTTTTTGGATCTGTTAAAGTCCTTTATATTATGGGCTACAAGTAGTAATACCCCCCCCCCCATATGGCGGCGAAAGGGATGCCGCCTCATTAAATATTCAGTGTGACGCCCGGTGTGACGCCCGGTGTGACGCCCGGTGTGACGCCCGGTGTGACGCCCGGTGTGACGCCCGGTGTGACGCCCGGTGTGACGCCCGGTGTGACGCCCGGTGTGGCGCCCGGTGTGACGCTAATATCCAACACCCCTAACCCTAAATTTTATTTAACCCCCGGTATTCACTACGTCATACCGACTTGTTATTTGTGCATATGTCTTTATTTCTCAGGCTCCTTTGGGACTTCCTAACCCTAACTTTCCCCCCTAACGCCAGCTTTTATCCAACCCCCTGGTATTCACTACGTCATAACCGATAGCTCTCCGACTGATTTCCGAAGTTCTGGGTTACATCATCAAAATGCATTCGACTTATATTCCTTATAAGTAATAGTAATTACCTTTTCATTTATACACTTTATCCTACTACCAGTTAAACTTGTGGGACATGTAAGCATACAGAGCACATGTACAATAAACTCTAACAAAATAGACGTTCTTTACAAGGAACTAAAGAGAAATTAGTAGACACACTTTATATTTTTATCCTAAATCTTCTCTGGAGGAATATAGTTGGTTTTGAACATTCTAAATGACTGAATCTGCTGAGATAACTTAACTCGAATATTATCTGAATAAGCTATGAATATTATATTAGGGTTAGAACCTAAATATTCAAACAGAGTAAGTCATCCTAGAAGCATTGCTAACTAAACACTCTTTTATAAAGCAAGTCAAGATATCGTAAGAAGAATTTAAGATATATTTTACATGAGGAATCACTTCGAGAAGTCGAGAAAAGAACGATTTTAAGTGTCGAAATATGAACTAAAGGCAAAGCGATTTATTACTTTGAAAGCGTTGCTACGCTTTCTGTTACTAAGTGTGATATTTGTATATTTATCCTCAGTGCACGTGCAGGAGACAAAAGAGAAAATCATTAGGGGTCATTAAGAGGATTAAGGCTTGGGCAAGTCTAGGCGAGAAGGTCATTAGCAGTGTTGCCATAGCGAAACCGCGTCGCGTCCTTCATTCGTCTCAGGCTCCTTTAGGACCCTCTAGCTGTTACTCAACCCTCCGTGTAATACGTCATAACCGATAGCTCTCCGACTAATTCCCGAAGATCGTCATTATCAAAAGATGCTCGACTTATTATAAGTGATAGGAACCAAATTTCATTTATGCACTTTACCTTACTGATCGACAGTCAGCAGTTGTGGGGCATTATTCAAACAGAATAAGTCATCCTAGAATCATTGCGTGCTAACTCTTGTTTATAAGTGAAGAATTCGTGAGAAGATAGAATGAGGAATCACTTTAAGCCGTATATAAGAAGAACTTAAGATAGTGTGAGGAATCAATCGAAAAGCCGTGAGCTAAGGGGTTTGAAACGTGTTAACACTGGCACATAGCAACGTAAAGCTTGTATGTGAATATTATATTAGATATTTGGTTCGCTTTTCTGGTGTTTATACGTTTAAGAACTGTGCAAAGTTCATCAAAGTTCGCCTTGGATGATAACTCTTAGCGAGTTGTTAATCTAAATATATTTTATTGTCGGAGTCTACTTCGGAATATTACAGAGATTGGCTAAATAATTCGATGCTATGGTTTGGTAGTTTAAAAAAATCAGACTCGTACGTGTAGAACACAAAGGAGAAAAGCCATTAGAATCTCATTAAATGTTACTAATGAGCAAAACACCACGGATTTGCATATATGGTAATATATTTAATTGTTTTGGTGGGTTAAAGGAGGATAATAAGGGGCATGAGGAGGTATTAATGCGTGGGCATGTTCGGGCGAGAAGGTCATTAGCAGTGTTACCATAGCGAAACCGCGTTGCCGGCTCTGAGCGGCTCTGAGCGGCTCCGAGCCCTCGGATCTTGGCTCCGAGCGACTCCGAGCTCTAGGCTCCGAGCGACTCCGAGCCCTCGGCTCTTGGCTCCGAGCAGCTCCGAGTCCTATAGGAGGAGGAGAACGAGGAGGAGCAGGAGGAGGAGAAAGAGGAGGAGGGGGAGAAAGAGGAGGAGGAGGAGGAGAAACAGGAGGAGAAAGAGGAGGAAGTGGAGGAGAAAGAGGAAGAGGAGAAGGAGGAGGAGAAGGAGGCGAAAGAGGAGGAGGAGCAGGAGGAGGAGAAGGAGGAGGAGGAGAAAGAGGAGGAGGAGGAGAAAGAGGAGGCGGAGAAGGAGGAGAAAGAGGAGGAGGAGGAGAAGGAGGAGGAGAAGGAGGAGGAGGAGGAGAAAGTGGAGGAGAAAGAGGAGGAGGAGGACCCCAATCACCCCTGGAGTAATCCCCAAACACCCGGAGTTAACCCCAAACACCCCTGGGATACCCAATCATCCCTGGGGTAACCGCCAAACACCCTTGGGTACCCCATATACCCCTGGGGTACCCCAATCCCCCCTGGAGTAACCCCCAAACATCCATGGGTACCCACAAATACCCCTGGGGTACCCCAATCACCCCTGGAATACCCAATCACCCCTGGGGTGACCCCCAAACACCCCCTTCTCCTCCTCCTCTTTCTCCTCCTCCTCTTTGTCCTACTCCTCCTCCTCCTCTTTCTCCTCTTTCTCTTCCTCCTCTTTCTCCTCCTCCTCCTCTTTCTCCTCCTCCTCCTCCTCTTTCTCCTCCTCCTCCACTTTCTCCTCCTCCTCCTCCTCCTTCCCCTCCTCCTCCTCTTTCTCCTCCTTCTCCTTCTCCTCCTCCTCTTTCTCCTCCTCCTCCTCTTTCTCCCTCGGCTCTTGGCTCCGAGCAGCTCCGAGTCCTAAAGGAGGAGAAAGAGGAGGAGGAGATGGAGGAGGAAGAGAAAGAGGAGAAAGAGGAGGAGGAAGAGGAGGAGGAGAAAGAAGAGGAGGGGGAGAAAGAGGAGGAGGCGAAAGAGGAGGATGAGGAGGAGGAGAAAGAGGAGGAGGAGTAGTAGGAGAAAGAGGAGGAGGAGAAAGAGGAGGAGGAGAAAGAGGAGGAGAAAGAGGAGGAGGAGAACGGGGGTGTTTGGGGGTTACCCCAGGGGTGATTGGGGTATTCCAGGGGTGATTGGGGTAACCCAGGGGTATTTGTGGGTACCCATGGATGTTTGGGGGTTACTCCAGGGGTGATTGGGGATACCCCAGGGGTATATGGGGTACCCAAGGGTGTTTGGCGGTTACCCCAGGGATGATTGGGTATCCCAGGGGTGTTTGGGGGTTAACTCCGGGTGTTTGGGGGTTACTCCAGGGGTGATTGGGTCCTCCTCCTCCTCTTTCTCCTCCTCCTCCTCCTCCTCCTCTTTCTCCTCCTGCTCCTCTTCCTTCTCGTCCTCCTCCTTCTCCTCATCCTCTTTCTCCTCCTTCTCTTCTTTCTCCTCTTTCTCCTCCACTTCCTCCTCTTTCTCCTCCTTCTCCTCCTTCTCTTTCTCCTCCTTCTGCTCCTCCTCTTTCTCCTCCTCCTATAGGACTCGGAGCTGCTCGGAGCCAAGAGCCGAGGGCTCGGAGTCGCTCGGAGCCAAGAGCCGAGAGCTCGGAGCCGCTCAGAGCCGGCAACGCGGTTTCGCTATGGTAACACTGCTAGTGACCTTCTCGCCCGAACATGCCCACGCATTAATACCTCCTCATGCCCCTTATTATCCTCCTTTAACCCACCAAAACAATTAAATATATTACCATATATGCAAATCCGTGGTGTTTTGCTCATTAGTAACATTTAATGAGATTCTAATGGCTTTTCTCCTTTGTGTTCTACACGTACGAGTCTGATTTTTTTATAAACTACCAAACCATAGCATCGAATAATTTAGCCAAGCTCTGTAATATTCCGAAGTAGACTCCGATAATAAAATATATTTAGATTAACAACTCGCTAAGAGTTATCATCCAAGGCGAACTTTGATGAACTTCGCACAGTTCTTAAACGTATAAACACCACAAAAGCGAACCAAATATCTAATATAATATTCACATACAAGCTTTACGTTGCTATGTGCCAATGTTAACACGTTTCAAACCCCTTACCTCACGGCTTTTCGACTTGATTCCTCACACTATCTTAAGTTCTTCTTATATACGGCTTAAAGTGATTCCTCATTCTATCTTCTCACGAATTCTTCACTTATAAACAAGAGTTAGCACGCAATGATTCTAGGATGACTTATTCTGTTTGAATAATGCCCCACAACTGCTGACTGTCATCAGTAAGGTAAAGTGCATAAATGAAATTTGGTTCCTATCACTTATAATAAGTCGAGCATCTTTTGATAATGACGATCTTCGGGAATTAGTCGGAGAGCTAACAGAAACAGAAAGCGTAGCAACGCTTTCAAAGTAATAAATCGCTTTGCCTTTAGTTCATATTTCGACACTTAAAATCGTTCTTTTCTCGACATTAATGTTATGTTGTTTCAACTCATTAAAAATTGTATCCATAGCGTATGCGTATTGGTCTATAACAATTCGTGTTCACACGACCAAAGTTGGAGATAAATGAATCACAAAAGAGTCAGGTATAAAAATATATTTATTAGATAGATAATTAGAATACAAAATTATACATGTTCAGCAAATGTTCAGTTTTTCCAAGTCTATAGTCAAGTCATTTACCGACTTTTCAAAAAGGTACTTTTCGTAGGCTTTCTTATGATCAGTTTCATGGCTCGTGAATGTCTCTCCAGTCTTTTTGACTGTATATCTGTAAGATGGTGGCATACTAAACAGAACAGTGGAGAATGGTTCAAGGGGATCTTCTTCCGGTTTCCATTCGAAAAAGTTACAGCAGTTTTCTCTCTCGTTGGGACACGAGTAAAACAGACGACCTTTCTTGTCATCCTCTTTCTTGACTTTGCTAGTACGACAAATCAGACCATGTCGACACATTGGTTTGATACCCTCGAAGACAACAGCCCATTGCCAAAACGAACAGGGATTTCCTCGTTCGGAGCAAACAAAGTATGGTCTCCCGTAACTTTCCTTCATCTTATCTTTAACCATTCGCATTTGTGCTAGTCGTCCATGGCCATAGCACCTTGGATGTATACATCCACTTTCATGGAAGGAGGCTACGGGTTTTCCAAACATGTAGCAATCTTCTTCTGGGCAAAAGAACTCACAATTAGGTTTCTGCCCACAGAACCAAAACGTACCCTTCTGTGTAATTGTCGAAGATGCAGGTTCACCGTGTAAACATTCCATTGTGCGACGGTAGAATTTCTAATGCTTTCAAAAACGTTCCAATCCTTCTCTAAAGTCTCGAACAAGTACAGATTCGTCCAACAGGTGTAATCCTAACATCGTAATGTCCGAGCTTATATAGCTTCATGTATACTATAATTATTCCAATCTTGCCCAATCATGTCACAGGCGTGAGTCATGCGTGAGTCACGGTGCGCGAGTCACGCTGAATATTAATGAGGCGGCATCCCTTTGATACGCTATATGGGGGGGGGGGGGGGTTATCTACTGCTACAGTTGGTTATAGTAATTTGCAGATACAACCATAATATATTTCCTTTTAAAGCAAAGCAGTCGTCCCAGAGCTAGCGAACCAAACTGAGTTGTTGTTCGTTATGACTTATCACTTAAACATAAATATTAACCTTGGATCCTGTAAATGTGTGTACTGTCTTTAAGTTTTATATTTTATTCTGATTTCGTTTAACAATATTTCTTTACCGTATTTGTGTTCGCTAAAGCTTATGGTAAGCTTATAATTATTTTGAAAACTGCTGTCCTATTATCGTTGAGAGGTTCGCCTTCTTGAGAAATAGTTTGATGCTTGTGAATTCTTGTTGATTTCCTAATCCAAGCAGAGAAGTAGTTATCTTCAGTACAGATGAGAGAAGCTTCTTTCCAAATAATTTTGTGGTCCGTTGCCCAGATGTATTTGGCAGCAGAAGACTTTTCACAGCGACCATTTGAACAACAACCGAGATGTTCTCTTCCAGACATTTGGCCAATTTCCCCCAGTGTTTTGGTTGAAAGCCAGAGTTAGTTATTCAGATAGTCCATGAAATTAGAGATTCTTGTCTGTCTGTATAGCCAAGTGTTGAAAGTATACACTGCTGTCAAGAGTTTGGTTTGGGCTTTCAAAGACTGAGAAGAATATCCCATGGCTGAAATCTCACTCTCTTGTCTCTATTTCAAATAGCACCTTAATTGCTGCTGAAATAGTCGCACCAAATCGTCTTCGGTTGCCAAACACAATTGAAGAATGAATCACAAATTCTCTGCAAACAATCTTCATTCATTTGCACCAAAAGCAAATTGAATGAAAAGGTACAAGCTATCTGGTATAACTCTGGTGACATGCTCTTGGTCAATGCCAGTGCATCCAGCATTATGACCTGGCATTCTTTCCAAATCATTTTGGATGTGTAGGGCAGTATGGATCAAATCTACTAACATGTTATTTTGCAGAGGAACAACTTCATCAGAGTTGTCATCAGCAACCAACTCATCGTCTACTGTAACCTGTTCAGTAGTCAAATGTTCAGCAATAACAAAATTAGACTTATCACTGGGGTATATGAGGAGGTGTGATCTTGCATCAATCGGTCGAACAAAACCAGCCTTTTCACCTAGTAGTTGTTTAACATCGTTGTAAAAAGAACTTCGCCGTGTAGTATACCATTGTGGAAGTTCAACATTTTCTTTTTGACACATTTTGGTGTAGTAAAGCCAGACCCTTCCTATATCATACACATGGCCTACAAACCCTAACCCTGTAATTATGTCTGCACATAGTAACTTTATGCACCAGGGAAAGCTAACCAGGCTACGAAAAAAACATGAGGTAGTTTTAGACGAAGCAGACTTGAATTGTACAAAAGGTCTAAGTACTAAGCAACCTTCTACACATAGTAACAGGGAAAAAGCTATTGACTGGAAGGTGTGTATGTTTTGCCAAGTGCAACAATGGAGCTTTCCCAAAAAATAATAGATCTGTCAGAATTAGATTCTACCATGCATGTCAGACTGGCAAACATTAGTAGTAGCAGAGGGTACAGTAAGTATCATTTGAAGTGCTGGGTATAGTTTCAAAGAAAGGTAAGTAAGGTTAAAATAATAGATGGACAAGGGAATAGAGATGACTGCTTAGCTCGACTTTAATATGCATGATGCCATTTTACATCGGAACAATTTTGGTTATTGCCAATGATGTGAAGTACCCTATCAATTATGCTACTTATGTAACGTCGTTTAATTCCCTTCTTTCTATTGCTGGGTTTTTGGCAAAACAAACAAGCATCTAGAGAATACTCCGATTCTTCCTTCCTTTTTAAAACCGTAACGGGGATTATATTCGGCAGTTTACGTTTCGAACCCGATGTTGAAGCCATTGTTTAACATTTATTTATTTAGTCGCTTTGTTGTACACGAGTAGAAAACAGTAAACTTTTTAAATAAAAACGCCAAACGATGTCAAATTGACAAAGTCGAATCTGCACCTCTCAACACCCAGACAAGATAGATGTCAACACCCAATAAAATTACGATATTGTAATAATATTTTATAACAATAAACGCTTGAATATATCTACAATCTTATACAAACCTTCAGTTGTTGTACTTTTGCCTTCTTGCGATAAAATAATAGCCTGATTTCGCTCAATATAAACACTTGAGATCGAATAGTAAATTTATGAAATGCGCCGGTATCTATGTGCCGAGCGACTGATTTCTACTGTTTTGTTATAATCAATAAATATCATTAACAAAATATAATGAGTGGCTGATTACTCGCTTACTGTTTTGTTACAATCTGATCAATAAGTATCATTAACAAAACATAATGAGTGACTGATTACTCGCTTACTGTTTTGTTATAATCAATCAATATCATTAACAAAATATGAGCGACTAATTACTCACTGTTTTGTTATAAGTAACTACTGTATCATTAACAAAATATAATAAGTGACTGATTACTCGCTTACTGTTTTGTTATAATTACCGATATGATTAACAAAATAGAGTAAGCGAGGGATTACTGATTCTCACTAAATATTATTAACAGAATATAATATAGCCGTGTTAAGCATGGATGTGTTTGCGCTGAAGTGAAGAGCTGAGCAAAATTTTAATAGTTTCAAAACATATTTTTAACTTTTACGGTACATTTTGTTAGTTTCGGAAAAAATTGGCAAGAACAAGAAAATGTAATTTCCAGACAATTGAGGAGTGGAAACTATAGGTAAAAATCAACATTTAAGCTGACAAGTATATTTGTAAAATGATGAAATCGATCGATTACTCTTGTCTATCTAATGTAACTCAAAAACGTTATCTCAAAAACTTTTTAACGGATCAACTGGAAATTCCACTAGCACGTTGACGAAGGACCATACTACATCATACTTAAATATATTTTGCATTCATCCTAAGTAAAGTAATATATTACCTTGCCGACTTCGTCTGTCCATTTTTAGATAATTTACTTTCGTTGTTTACCACCTCTAACTCCAATTAATGGAGTTAAAAACAATTTTTAACTCCAAACTTGAAGTTATATAACTCTCTACCAATTGACCCCCAATAAGGGAGGGTTAACTCTACTAAGTTGTATTAACTCTGAAAATGGAGTTAACATAACTCCACTTTTTTAACTCCACCCAAAAGGGAACTCCTTGAAAATAACAGTGTAGGCAAGTAGTCCTATGTTATAGCATAAATCAACTACACAGTAAAATATTATTCAAAAATTATTAAAAATTATTCCGTCTTAAACCTCAGAAATGCATATTAAAAACTCTTAAACGTGTTCGCCATTGGCAACTACTGCTTATTACTTAATGGTACAGTAATTATTAATTAGTACCAACTAATCCCCAGTTAGCTCTTTTCCGTTCGTCGGTTTTACCTCAAAATATTTGAGAAAAACACACAACACTTGAGACGCCGCCTACGAAAAAAACCACGTAACTTTGTTACGACTTCTTAGTGTCAAAGAAAATAAACAAGCTCGTTAAACAGCTAGGAAACTTTCGTCCACGACATTCTTTTCCAGCCATGATAACAATGTTGTTACAACTACGCGGTTTACGTCATTGTGTTTACCGTAGCTGCACGGACCATTAAACGCAGTATGATACATAATAATAATAATTTATATTGCGCCTTTTACATAAAATGATCAAAAGCGCATTACAACAATATGATAACAAAATATATACTTATGATTACAATTCTAAAACAGATGACTAAAGGCTAATTTAAAAAGGTAAGTTTTCAGGCAAGATTTAAAAGTCTCTAAAGATGAAACATTGCGGAGATCAACTGGAAGCTCATTCCAGAGTTTTGGTGCCGCCATACTAAATGATCGATCACCAAAGGTACGTAACATTTTTCGTTTGGGAAATAATAAAACAGTGCTAGCACCAGAGCGCAACGAATACCGCGCGTGTTGCCTAACATTAATTAAATCACTGATATAAGGTGGTGCCATACCATGCAAAGCCTTAAAAGTTAAAAGTAGAATTTTAAAATGTATCTTTAATCTAACTGGTAGCCAATGTAGTTCACGCAGAACAGGCGTTATGTGGTCGTATTTCCTAGTGGAGGTTAACAATCGCGCCGCCGCATTATGAACTCTCTGAAGCTTTACTATTTGGCAGTCTGGTAGTCCATAGAAAAGGCTATTACAGTAATCAATCATGGTGGTAACAAATGCGTGCAAAACCATTTCTAATTTATCCCTAGATAAAAATCTACTTACGCGCTTAATATTATGCAACCAGAAAAATGCTGCGCCGCAAGACTTAGATATATGGGTGGACATAGAAAAATTTGAATCAAACCAAGATCCTAGATTACGCACTGCAGAAGTTGGCTTAATATCCATTGCTCCCACGCGAATTGTACAAGGATGAACTTTCAAAAGTTGTTGCCTAGATCCTATAATTATAAATTCAGTCTTATCATCATTAACCTTTAATTTATCCTGGAACATACATGTACGCCTGAGCGTGCCTATTTTTCAGTTACGCGATGATGTTAAAAAACGCAGTTTCCATTCGTTGTTGGCTTGCACCATAGTCAACAGAGATATGGTCCGGAAACTCAGCCAACTTTAAAGTGGTTGACAAATGAGCAGCAGTTTATGTTGAACCGTACCCTTATACTGTGCATATCCTTTGTTTTAGGTTTATTGATATTTAAATAGCACGTCGGTTGAGTGATTGAACTAAGACATTGCTATTGGATAATTCCTTCATTATACTAAAATACAATGGGTTCAGTGACCGTGCACCATGCACAAACATGCATAAAGGCGAACAAAAAGATAGAACAAAGACTTAGCTGAGTTTCCAGAACATATATTGAATGACTATGTTTGCACTATTTGCTGATTGAGAAAGAGACTCGGACGTTGCAAAGATCGAGAGTTCAATGTCGAAATGTCATTACAGCTTGACATAAAATAAAAACGAAATAATCAACTAAATTAAATTACTACACGCGTATGTGATTGTTGAAATTCATAAAATCAGAGAATGACAACATCTTCTGTATACAGGTTGTCCAACCAGTCACTCCATGCAGGAATTTTTTCCCCATCAGTTTCTTGTTCTTGAAATTGGATAAAATATCCATCCCTTCTGTTGTAAGCCATAACAGTACCTTCAAACCAGCCCAGGTAGTTAACGTGTTTGCCATCCGAACTCAGTTCTTGATATTCTACTTTAACTCTTGCTCCGATAATATTTCTTCCTGTAACTTTGTTTCCAATGTTTGATTTCTTTTTGTTCTTTGACTTGCAAGCATTTGAATTTAATACGTTTCTCCGTTTGTCTGGAGGAGCATTGTCTTCTTCAGTGACCGCCACCAAACTCGAACGCTTTCCCTTGCGTTGATTATTTCGTTTTTTCCTGCGGCCCTCTTCGTTCCCGGAATATGACAATGTAACATTTGTCTCATTTGCAAATACTTTTGCAGCATGAGTCCTGTCCTCCATGTAAATGTTTTCTAACAAAGTATACAAACTACTTCCTTTTTCATGTATTGACTGCTTATTTATAGATTCCACTGGGTTTGTTGTTCTGGGTGCTTTTTTCCATTCGTTGTCATCTAACTTAGTAAAGGCTTTTGTAAACATTTGTAAATGATTCGGCCTACACCACCATTCCACCCAACTATTGAGTTTTTTCCAACTTTGTATGTCAATGCTTGGTAATATATCGATTTGAGAGTCCATGACGAACTCTTTGGCCTCCAGTATGTCTACTGATCCTGAGATAATTTTGAATAGCTTTATTACATTCTCTTTTGTACTCCGATGTGGAATTTGCTTGCCTAGATGCAAAAACAAATTCTGTTCCTCTCTTGTTTTAATTACTAGGTTTGCTACTCGTTGAAGCGACCGTGTCCAGTGTACTTGGCATCCTCTCAAAAATTTTTCCGGCTTTGTCTACACTTAGGACTTGCTTCAAACCATTTGCTTCAGCATCATCAAAATCCACCAAAATTACATCCAAAGTATTTCCGTTTTTAAATTCTGGAAACTTTTTGGTAACGAAGGAGAATATCTCCTTGAACGCTGTCGCATACGCTACATTATCTTGCTTGTTACACAGAACCCTACCAACCGCGTTATACAATAACGTTTTTTCATTGAGAAACACTATGTTTAAAAGATAAGGGAATAAACTATTACCTGTGTAGGTTATGTCTACAAAAATATATGGCGCACACACCAGTTGTTCTGCTTGATATGGCGCCACAAAAAAAGCGTACTTGTATGTTGAGGTGAAGATGTATTCAACTCCTTCCATTTGATAATTTCCCATCGTTGCATTTACTATTTTTGAAAATGATTCATCTTCTGCGTCTTGATCCCTCTCTGCTTTCAATCTAATGTTTGGAAAATCGACAATAGTTGCTAAGGCATTTGCATTTGATTGTCCTCCTCTATAAATGCTTCCAATGGCCAGTCTTCTTTCTCTTCTAATCCTGTCAATATTAACAGCAGCAATGCTTTTTTCACCTGGAACGTATCCCATCCCCAAACCTTTTGCCAGGTCTTTGGCAGTGCTTCTAATATTTCTTAATGCTGACATTTGGATGTCTTCTTGAACCTTGGTTGAAATTTTATGGGGGGCAGGTTTATCATGGTTGTGTTTGTTGAAAACTCCAATCCATCTCGTTCCATCTTCTTCAGCTGGCCATACGTAAACGAATTGTACTGGACAATTTCCTGTTACTTTGAGGGGTAGAGAATTTTTATGAATGGGACATCTATTGATCCTCTGCCGGTTAGATACAGTGTAACTTTTGCATTCATTTTCCGAACAAACTTTAACACCTTCACATGCCAAGCGTCTAATATGGAGTTTTGTAGTTATGCCATCTATGGTTACGTCGTGCACTTGCGTTTGGGTAGATGACTTTGAGAGCTGATTGTCGTCATACATGTAGTGCTCTCTACTTTTTGCAGCAAATGGTTTAGTTCTGTAGTCGGAACAATGGTACAGGGAATCGGTTTCGAAAAATCCGGGATATTCATACTCCTCCTTGTTTTCTACAGACCTCCATAATTTACTATCCTCCAACATTTTTTTAATTTTGGGAAGATAGTGGCAACCTCTCCCTGATCGCTTTCTTGTCTTCACGTCATTTATCTCTTGACCACCAAGGACATTTTTATATGGAGAAGATACAATGACTGAAACTGGATTTTTAAGAAACGAGTAACCTTCAGCAGACAATCGGTAAGTTCTATAAGTCCTTGCAATCGATTTTCCGTTTCCTTTTAGTTCAAATGTGTGAAAACATATATCTACATATCCCAAGTTTACGCTCTGACGGATGGTAGTTTCCCAGAATGTTTTGTGCACACCTTTCCTTCAATTTCGTTGCCTTTGGAATATGTGCTGGACTCATCTATGGCATCTTGTATAGATTGGTCAGCCAACCAAACTTGTTTTGCGCCTCTCAACCAAGATATTATCTTTGTTTCTGAAACTCCTATATTCTCTTTCTTAAGCACAGCTTCAAGTTCTTTTGTGGACTTTAAAAGAAGTGATAGGGCTTTTTGAATATCGAAATCCTTCCGTAATCCAAGCTCACAAGATAGGCAACAATCTTCTGCTGCCACGTTGGTGCGTATTACGTCTTCTTCGTAGTACTTTAGGACTCCCTCACGCAAACAATCTCCAGTATAAATGGAATATACCCACTTCCAGCAAGCCTCGTAATCCTTCCTTATTTTTTCTGAATCAGATGTATCGCATCCTTTCAACCAATATCCCAGTCTTTGATCGTCTTTGTGCTCGTTAATGAACAACAGTCCAACTGCACCATTCTCTTCACTTCTCCCTGCTCTACCGAATTCTTGCAACAGGACATTCATATTTCTCATGCATCCTATACGTGCAACAAAGTCAACATGAGGATTATGCACTCCGACTTCGTAGGATTCAGTTGCACAAAGCACCTGAAATTCTTGATTGTTGAAATCTTCAACTATTTTTCTTCTCTCTGTTTCTGACATTCCTTTTCCATGAAAAGACATTACTTCTATCTCGCCTTTTTTCCTCAAACATGAAGAAAAGTCTTTTACTTCGTTTGCAAAATCCATAAACACAATTACATATCTTTCTCCGATCAGCTTACTCAGATTACTAGATAGTAATTACTAAATTCCAACTTGCAAACTCGTTATCGTTACTTGCCTTTTTGCTTTTTTTGTCCATCCGGTAATTTGCAATACTTAAGTTCATATTTTTACGATTTACGCTGCCTCTTATCAGCACTGGTGAGCATAGATAATCTTTACACAGTTTCCTAATATTTGTGTTTCCTAGTGTAGCTGTTAACGCCATGATCGGTACCTCAGGAAACTTTATTTTTACAGTATCTAGCGAGTTATATGCCTCTCGAAAAATTTTATGTACCTCGTCAAACACTAACATTTTTATGATTTCCTTTCTTGTTTCAAGAAAAGGCATTACTTTGCAGAAATGTTCTGGTGTTGTATAAGCCAATGCTGGCGTACCAAGTACGCTATCTCCAAATACTCTCTCATTATTTCCCCGTGCATTTCCTCCTGCACAGCGTCCAAATGCAATGGCGTCAATTCCTTTTTTTTCTAGACCGGCTACCTGACTCTGTATCAGAGATATTGTAGGACATATTATGATTGTCATCTTGTTATTTTCTATCAGTGATGGAATTTGGAAACAAATACTTTTTCTCGATCTGGTAGGGTGAATTACCACAACATCGCGTCCTTCTTGGATTGCTTGTATGGCTTTCAACTGAAACGGTTTAAATGTAGAATATCCAAACGATGTTAAATGGCCTTTCCATAAGATTTCATCTTCTCTATTTAAAGAGGAAAGCTGTTCTGGGAGGGTGTAGGAAGAATGGTCGCTGTCTCCCTTGTTATGATCGGTATCTAAGTGAGATGTTATAAACTGATCCATGCTTTCTATCAGTAGGCGATCATCGTCAGAGTGGCAATAATGTTCTTGCTGAATTGCTGTTTTTGGCTTCATTAATATCAGGCTTTGCAGATTTGCTCTTCTCGAACTCGTCAAAATTATTTTGCGTATCCAGAGACTAACTTTCTTAACTGCTCGGTCTACATGTTGTTTTTTGAAATCCACAAATAGTAAAATTCCTGAATTGTTCCCTCCTATACTTTCAGGAATGCAACGAGTATCAATAATTGTAAAGGAACACTTTTCGGAACCTTCAATGGCAAATATTGAAAAGGCCACAGGAGAACATGTGTAAACAGCATGAACATCGGGATTGGTTTTGAACAGACAATTTAATGTTTTTTCTAACTCTGCTTCCCCCTCTATCGAATTAATGTTACTTTGCAATTGGTTAGCAAACAGTTCTTGCAAATCGAAGGAAGTTTTAATAAGCCCTACTTCAGTCAGCGTACTTATCGCATCTTCTAAGAATACCTGTTGCTCTGTTTCTCTGACTTTGTTGATTCTCTCAGAAACGGACACAATCATGCTGTCTATAGATTCTTTCATATTTAATCTCCCTTCTACAGTTTGAAGAACAGATAAGTCATTCTGAAGAAACAGCGAGGCAAAAGTTGCACTGTAGAATTGGCAAGCATTAGTTCCATCGAATTTGTTAACTGTTTCCTCTATATCCATGAGCAAATCGTCTGGAATATCTTCATTTGCATTCTGAAAGGAGCTGGATATCTCACCTGCGATCTCGATTGGAGATCCCTGATGAGTATTCAAATGAAGCCGGGTTATTTCTATGTCTCCATCTTGCTGAAACCATTCTTCCAAATTAAACTGGTCGCAAGTTATCCCTTTTAATTGGTTTTCTTCATCTTTAAAGCATTTACTAAAATATCCTATGATGACTTCCCAATCTGGACGTTTATCTGGACTGCTTTGCCAAGTTTCTCGTATCACCGTCATAAGTACATTACTCGCTGGTGGGCTATTTGCTGTCGCTTCTGGCAAAATGTCTTTGTTCCTGAAGAAATGTTTGAATCATACCTGGGGAAAATGAATCATCGCTCCAAGGATGGGATTGTGTTGGCACAAGAAGCTCTATGAGATACATCGCAAAACTATATATATCACTTTTAGGAGACGGTCTGGTACTCATTTGGAATAGTTCAGGTGCTATAAATGGGAGAGTTCCTGCAATTTGCCTGTCATCCTTTTTCTTATTTCCAGACATTTGAAATGACGTACTTGCTAAAGTTCTTGTTTTACAAGCCCTTATTGACTCGCCAAAATCACCCAATTTTACGACATACTACGAAGATACGCCACCGCCAAGAAAAAAATTTGCAGCTTTAACATCAGCGTGGGTGATTCCACATCCATGTAAATACCGCAGAGCTTGTGCGCTGTCATGTGCTATTCGCATTCTTTTCATCCAATCTAAACAATCTTCTATGTTATCCAATAGGCCACGAACGTTGTTTACCCAGATTTCTTGTCCTTCAACAGTTACACATTTTCCCAAATACTCGGTAACAATAGCGCAACGCTTCGGTAGAATGCCGTAAAACTTAATTATATTAGAATGTTCTAACTGGAGTAGACTTTTCACTTCTTGCCTCATTTTCTTTTTATCGCGTAACGGTATTGAACTGGCAATTTCCTTAACCGCAACCTTTTGATCTTTGTATCTTCCTTTGAAAATCCTAACAAACTGGTTTTGTAGTATAGGTTGCAATTCCATTTCAATTTCATTTTCTTCGAGTTCACCATTTTCATCTCCTCCAGCCTTGAATCTTATTGTGGCTAGTGCAGAAACATCGTTTTCGTCTTGACTTACTGAAAGTAAAATTGGTTTATATTGAAAATAATAGAACTGCGGTTACAAAGAATATTTCGACCAAATAACAAAACCACCATTGTTAAAAAAAATAATAGGTAAGAGATACGGCTAAAGCTTATTTTCCATTTGTCCTCAGTCCATGGGTCGAAGTGTAAATTATTATATAACAGTAACTGTAATAATTAATAAAACCTCTTGAAGCATGAGAGAGTCGGAGAGAACCAACAACAAACTATAGATATATCAAATGAATTATTTTAATTCATCGCCTATAACCCATCTTAATAGACTATTTGTGTAATAGGGCTTGGGCATATAAATGATGCTACATGCAAGCAGATATAAAATTGAAGAAAAGAAAACAGTTGTTTTATATGAAAGACACTGTGATTGTACTGTAAAATAGCAATAAAATTATGTAATAAATTAGTAATAGAATAATTTGAATTTGCATTGCTATATATCTATGTAACTTCATAAACCCATCTCTATTCTACAACCCCTAGGGGCTTAATGGAAGTTTTACTGTACACTCACCATACACATGACCATTGTACTTCCACAGTCCTACAGGCACCCAAGCTGGCCTAAATGCAACGGGGATGTGATTATTCCAAGATTTCACCTGACTGCTACAAACTTTCATAATTCCTGGACGATGTATGAAATGTACGAAATAATAATAGTTTTAACTTGTAAATTATCGGGATTTTCACTGTTTTGAATTATTTCATGTGTTCAATTGTATATTGGGTTTGTCGTTTATAATTATGTGTTACAGAACGTTGATAAATCAATTAAACAAGTTAGCAACGTGCACAGAATTTTAATTTTCACTGTTATTTATTGCTGGGTCGAGATTGATTGAACTAACGAATCAGATGCCGAGTTTCATCGGAGTTTCCCAGAGCCTCCGTTCCTTGGTACTGACCAAAAGGATCGCAGGCTCTGGGTACGAGATTGGCGACGACTTGTGCCGACGTTTGACTTGGCATCGCAAGTCATCATAAGCTAACTTGCATCGTAAGCTAACGTTCTCGTTTGATTAGGGCTTTAGAAGGGGTCGGCCAGGCGGTTTTGGGTATGCGGTATCTAAGGGGTTTTAAATCGGGTATACAGTATATTTACTTTGAAGTTCAGGTATTTGGTATATTTAAATTTTGTGAATGTCTGGTATACAAATTTCAATAAATGTTGCGTAAACTCTGGAAAATTGTTGAAATTTGTATAAACAGGAGTACACTCATATTAGATTAAATCTGTTTCTTCTGTTAAACATCGCTGATATGGGCATGAAGGTATGGCCAGGGTGTGGTATGACGTATGCATTGCGTAAACCAAGTACTAAAGTACTAATGACACTACCACTGACCATAGTGACAATAGTGGTTCAGCCACAAACTCATTGTGTGAGCAGTTATGTATACAAAAATTTAAAGGACATTGGCAATAAAAATTAAGTTTGCCTAATTTGAAAGAACTCGCCAAATGGCATAAGAAGACCTTTTACAATTTTGCCGTATCTGTTTTGGTTTTGGAAATATTTTGACTAAAGACAGCGTGCTGTCCGCCATCTTGGAATTATTTTCGATATGCAAAATTATGCATGTGACGACATAAACAGGGTAAAGTGAAATTTTTATCTTGCCAACCTTATGACATTATGAGCAAGAAACTCGATTTTTTGTTGCGCTATTTCCATTTTAAATTGACCCACAACATTTAAAAAGCCTTCTGTGGAAATTTGGTCACCCACGGAATAGTTTCATCAGGTTTACCCTGGTTGTGACATCACCAATTTCCTAGTTAATTAGACTCAATATTACAACAAGATGGCGGACAGCTCGCTGTCTTTGGTCGAAATATTTCCAAAACCAAAACAGATACGGAAAAACTGTAAAAGGTCTTCTTATACCAAGTTCTTTCAAATTAGGCAAACTTAATTTTTATTGCCAATGTCCTTTAAGTCGAAATGATAGAATATTTCCTCTTAATTGCTTTAAATTTTTGAAATATACTGAAAAATAGTTTACTTATCTGTAGTACAAAGTGTATTGGTCTTTCTGATGTGGTTTCGGTGAGATTTTATAAACCGTCTGGGACTGCATGCAGCCATGTTTTATTATTAAAACGCGAACACTACCGTACGAATAATATATTCAACAAAATAAAACTTTATGAACATTACTGATTTACCTTCATGTTTATTGTGTCAATACGTTTGTCTTTGTGTAATTTTGGATCATTCTGCTAATTATTCCTCGAGTTTGGAAAACCCAAAGTACGCTTGAGCCTTTTTGGAATGATCCAAAATTTCACAAAGACAAACGTATTGACACAATAAACATGAAGGTAAATCAGTAATGTTCATAAAGTTTTATTTTGTTGAATATATTATTCGTACGGTAGTGTTCGCGTTTTAATAATAAAACATGGCTATGTTGGGTTTATAATTAGGCCATTTAAAAAAATATCCCTGTTTATTATCAGTATCAGCAAAAAAAACACGGTGCGGGTGGGCATTTTTTTTGGGTTTTTTTAAATATTTGACCGAATCACACTCATTAGATGCACGGAAGAATATGTTCAAATTCACATGTCTGGTTGATGATAGATAAAAATCACATATTTCTGAAAAACAGAAGCAAAGTAATGAGCCCTTCCAACAAAAATGATATACGCAGCACAATAGTATGCAATAATATTTTCGAATGCTAATACACTTTTCATCTGAATTGTCAAGAATTACCGCCATGTTCTCATGGTCGTGGCTAGATGGGATACTCGCAGTTGAGGTGACCGCGAGGTACTAGGTCCGAGTCAACTTCGGAACAATCATCGGGATTCGGATTTTTGTACTCGGATTTTTCAAAATGGCGGCTACAATTTCAATCCAGGTAAGCACTAAATGCCATACCGTGAGGCCCCTTGAGCCCGCAATACTACGGTCATCTAGGCAAGTGTTGTAGTTAACATCACTGTGCTGCCGATGTCTCCCTTACGTTTCAAATTTCACTTATTCGTGAGAAGGAAGTCCCGCTTGATGACTGGAAAATCGTTCGATTTCTATATGAAATCTCTAATTTATCGCAAACCGAACTCGTGAAAAGAATAGCTATCCGAAAGCTATAAGCTTTCGCTTTGGATTTGAGACAGAAACTGGGCATTCGCGTTGGTCAATTGGCGTGAGCGTCTGAGCCTTTATGCCAAAAAACCCCAACATATACATATATACATATAAAAACATATATATTGAATATATATATATTGAATATATATATATATATATATGTATAATTTATTGGAAACTATCTAATATATACAGGTTGTCATTACAATGTGTTTCATGCTTTAAGCCGATTTTCCACTGGCGAATTTTGTCGCGCGAAGCGACATTTCTATTGTCAAAATTGAATAGATTGGAATAGATTTCTAATTAGGTCCACTCGAGAGCTCATAAGACAAAAGAAAAAGGCCGCTTCGCGCGACAAAACTCGCCAGTGGAAAACCAACTTTACGCAATCATCAGAAGACTAACAGACTAACGATGTGTCACTGAATTTAAATTTAAATTTAAATATGCATGTCTGCGGCGGAAGTGTTAAATAATAATAATAATAATAAATGTCTGCTGGTATTTCCTTGAAGTTACACAATAAGTGCTTGTTGACATGGCGACAACTTGATAAAAGTTCATTTCTTTTATTGAGTAAAGGGAAATTCTGAAATATAATATGAAATTTCTCAGTAAGGCAGAGTTCGAATCTTTTTTGTCGTTAGTCTTAGACAGAGCGCCCGTCTTTAAAAATGGATAAAAAAGATGCGAACTCTGCCTTACTGAGAAATTTCATATTATATTTCAGAAATTCCCTTCTCAAATCATTAATAATTCATGAACCGAAAACAACGGAAATCAGTACCGAGACGGAGGTTTTGATATCGGAGGAAGAAATTTCATAAATTAAGCCAACTTTCGCCTCGATTTTCTCTTAAAATACTGATTTGTTTGAGAAGCAATATCATACACTCGGAAGAGTGTTTCATCAGGATTCCAAACACCTCGGTGTTTGGAAATCCTGATGAAACACTCTTTATGATATATCACTTTACTCAATAAAAGAAATGAACTTTTATCAAGTTGTCGCCATGTCAACAAGCACTTATTGTGTAACTTCAAGGAAATACCACCAGACATTTAACACTTCCGCCGCAGACACGATATTCAAATTTAAATTCAGTGATACATCGACAAACATCGTTAGTCCGTTAGTCATCTGATGATTGCGTTAAGCACGCTGTGGCCTGAGCACGCTGTGAAACACAGTGTATTAATGACGACCTGTATATATATTTGATAGTTTCAAATAAATTGTATATTAAGATCTACATCTCTGTATCGAGCACTCTACACGTTTCTCTCTGACGAAGGGCCTTCGCTCGAAACGTTAGACTACTACGTTCTCTGTTTCGACCGCTTACTATATTTTGAATTTCGATTGTTTCAACACTGCCTACGCAACGCCCTATACTTCTTCAATTCTGGACGATGACAATGACAACATTGTTTTTTAATATAGATGCCACAGTTGCTACTATACCGGTTATACCGCTGACAAAATTAGCCAAATGCGGGCTCAAGGGGCCTCACGGTATGGCATTTAGTGCTTACCTTCAATCCAAGGAGTGACAAAACTCAACGAAGACAATAGACACCTCAATGAAGAACAAAGTAAGAATTTGTAAGAGTAATAAGATTTAGGTCTTAGGACTCTAAAGTTTTTATTTTATTAAGAACCGTGGTGCAAATTTAGCAAAATGCTTGTAGTAGTCTAGACGAATTTTTATGGCTCATATAAATGTTGACAATTGACAAAGATATAATATATATATATATATATATATATATATATATACAGTGGCGTGGTGGCAGGGGGGGCCAGGGGGCCAAGGTCCCCCCAGCTGGGGTTGCAGAAGGGGCACCAAAACTAGCAAGGGCTCCAAAACTGAACAAAATAAACCTATTTCTTTGTATAGCTAGGTCTTCAATGGGGGAATATAAAGATCTGAAATCTGTAATCTTTTGTGTTTTCTATGAAGTTTTATAATCTAAAGAATTCTGTAAAATCTCACTCCAAAATGCGGAGCGGGGGGGGGGGGGGGTGTGTGCCAAAGCTAATCTGGCCACCCCAGCCTGAAACTTGCCACCACGCCACTGTATATATATACAGTGTGTATAAAAAAACCCGGAACCCTTAGAAAATGAATTAGTATTCTTTTCAAACAACCTATTTTTTAAATTTTTTTTTAATTTGCCCAGAGGCAGGTGCAACTACAAAAGGACACAAGATCCCATACTAGATAACTAGTACACCTGTAGTAGTTTGAAAGCCCTAAGCACTTCTCTGAAGCCACGGCTGCGTAAAAAGCACGGTCTTATACAAGAAGAGAAAAAGCTTTTAAATACTTTCATCATATATACACTTCAAGTTATCTTAATTTCCCGGCAGGTGTATTAGACCATGTTTTTTACGCATCTGTATGGAACGCCAAGACTGTCATATGTCACTTTACTATAACATGTTTAGTCCTCATTGCTTTATACGCACTGCTTAGTTGTCGACATGAAGTCATTAGTTCATTACATGTACTATACATTTCTTTATAAGCAGTGGTTTGTTTGTTATATTTACTTCTTGTTGCAGTATAATCACTTATTTCTTCGTTATATGCTAAACAGGATCCAATATATGCTGCTCACAATTCGATATACGCAATGACTTTTGCCGCATATGCCAACCATAATTCATTATATGCGGCACTTGTTACACAATGCGGGCCTATCTCAGTTCTATGAAATGTGCGTAGTCATATATACAGCATAAGGTTCGCTTTGTATGAGTCGTTTCTAATATACGCAGTACTTATTTCATTATTATAAGGCCATGTTTGGTTATATGCACTATTTGTTTATTATCTCACTTCTCTAATCTGTTCGCCTTGTGCATAATGCAGTATATGCAGCACACAGTTCTTGATATGACGTGAGGGTCGAAATACGTGTAGTGCAAAGCATATGAAATAGATCCCTTGTTAAATGCGCACTATGTTTACCTTTTCGTGCACAAAGTAAACTATTATGATCTACCCACAATGCAATTCGGACCATTCTCGTTCCAGGACCCTCGCGGTTCATTGCCGCCATTAGCCTGCCAAAATGGCTGAATTGAACTTACATTGATCAGACGAGAAATCATGGCCAATTCCATTGCAACGATCTTGAAAAAAGTCAATCTAGGAAGTTTGATTGAGAACTTTGAGAATGAAAAAATAACTCCTGATCTAGTTTGTAAATTATCAGTGCAAGAGTTAGAAATTTTAGGCGTGAATAGTCGAAGTGATATGATGACTCTTCGAATTGAATGCTCAAAGTTTGGAGAACAAGCGCCGAGAAAATGTCAAGGAAGTTGTGGGGCTCCAGTCTTCCTCATTCCCAAGTCTGTGCTACAGAATTTGGTAGAAGGATTTACTGTGAAAGAGATATCCACGATAATGTCTGTTTCGGAAAGCACGATTTACCGAAGAATAAGCAGCTATGGGATTAGCAAGTTCGATTTTACCGACATTTCCGACCAGGAGCTTGATGTGCACGTTGAACAAGTATCCAAAGAATTTCCTTATTGTGGCGAAAGCCTTATAAGGCAAATACTTTTTGGAAAAGGCTTAAAAGTGCAAAGGATGAGAATCAGGGATAGCATTCACCGCGTCGACCACGATTCGGTTAATTTAAGAAAGAAAGGGCGCTTGCAAAGACGCGTTTACAATGTGAAAGGCCCTAATGAACTCTGGCATATAGACACAAATCATAAACTTGTGCGATGGTTTTTTATTACAATTGGAGCAATAGATGGATTTAGCCATTTGCCTGTCGTTTTAGAATGCAGAAACAACAACAAGGCTGAAACTATATTGCAGTGTTTTACAAAAGCTGTATTAAATTACGGACTGCCGAGCAGGGTGAGGTCGGATAAGGGAAGAGAAAATGTGTTGGTTGCGGACTATATGTTGAGTAAAAGAGGTGCGGATAGAGGTAGCATGATAACGGGAAAGAGCGTCCACAACCAGCGCATAGAGAGACTTTGGCGAGATGTCTACGAAGGAGTACTGGGCTTGTTTTATCAGCTGTTTTATTTTATGGAAGAACAAGGCATACTAGATCCATTGAATGAACTTCATCTAACAGCGCTGCATCATGTTTTTCTACCAAGAATAAACGAAAAGCTAGAGGTGTGGCGAAATGCTTGGTCAAGGCATCGTATAAGAACAGTCAGATCTTCCCCTTTACGCCTCTGGACAGCTGGGCAGCTACAGAACCCTGTTGGAATTGAGCTTACTGAGAGCAGTCTAGAGTATTAAGGTGTTGATGGAGTAGTGCAGGATGAAAGCAATGTCAATGATGATGGTAGACCGATATTCGAGTTTCAAACAAACCTGCTCAGTACCAACTGTTTGCAATCCCTGAGGAACCATATACCTCCTAACTGGATATCTGCCAACTTTGGAATAGACATTTACCTACAAGCACTAAATATCATTGAACATTTCAGCAATTTAGAACAATAAATTAGGAACACAATGATAAAGTACACATTGATAATCTTCACATTGATAATTTTCACATTTACAATCATATATTTACTACTGCATAAAATTTAAAATCAGCCTTTCCTAAGATACGATGTTAAGGATTAGGAATGTATATACATGCGGTAGACATTTATGTTGTAGTTTCAATATTTCTTATATTGCACTATGATGTTCAGTTACTGATGCTAGATATTAAACTTCAGTGGCTTTTGATGAGTACAATAGTGAATGTTCAATTGCAAAAAACATATCATGTAAAGTTCTGTTATTCTTCAATAGCTTCAAAGGTGGCACCACGAGTGTGGCCAGAGTGAGACCATTAACATCTAAGCTATACATAAGTAATACAATAAAAAAGTACATTTGCTATTTTAAAAAAACTGGCCTTCTCAATGAGAAGCATTTAATAAAAGTGACCGGAATCAAGTGGGAGGTTTCAAAGGTATTAAACATTTTCTTTTATTGTTATAGTATATTCAGTCTCACACAGCTTTGAGACGAAACATTTTAGATCATTGTCGACAGAAGCGAATCAACAGGGTGCATTTGTGTAATTTATTTGTTCCTTATCTGGGCACTGAAAATCTAGACTTACTTCTAGGCTCTTTAGAGAGCATCAAGCAAAAAAGTACGAGGTTGCCTTGGAACACCTACAGATTTCTAAAGTAGTATACTGTGAACACCCAAAATGCGTATAAATTATCATCATTGCTATCATGGGTTTAATGTTATAATAATGTGCAGTGTGGCAGAAGGGCCTCCGATTTCACGATTATGATTATTTACCAAGAATGCCCTGGAAACAAGGATAATATACTATCAAGTTTTTGAATGTAACAAACACAATTTTTTTATATTTGCATAAATTAATAACCTTATAAGTTAGGATTTAATTTATTCAAAAACAAGCAATCACAGCCACAACTCACAATTGTAACCGAGTTTATTAGGCAGGGCTGTGATACAAATTACGTATAGCTAGCTGACCTACAGGTATATAATTGTAGTTGTAGCTAATTGAAATAGCTTTCAAACAGCAATAAACTACAGTAGTATTAATTAGTATTAATTAGTATTAATTAAAACTGACTCCCCAATACGAAATGGGTCATTCCAGAAAATATTCATACTCTCCCCATGGAGGAAATGGCAAATTCGTCCTCCCCTCCTTTTGTGATAATTATACACCTTTTCGGACATCTTACAATAATTTAGGTAAATCTGTAGTTCATTTTACCCCACTTCGGACGGCACAAATTTCCTCTGTGGGGGGAGCTTGGGTATTTTCTGGGATTACCCAATATACATTATATGTATACATCAATACATGTACATGTATGCATTAAAAACTTCTAAGGAAGTAAACAAGAACAAATGTTAACACTCAGTCACTGTGCTGAACCATCGTCATCTATAACAATTGTTTAACATAAATATACTATAAACATTTTCTAAATATTACCAAAATAAGTGTTTGCAAAAGCATAGTCGTACAGTTCAAACAAAGCTTCAGGGGATATAAGAGATATTGTTGTAGTAGCTCTTGGCAACTTAAGCATGTTTACACATGTGTTTGCAGTGGGTATGAAACTTTCTTGGACTTCAACAAAAACAATAGATGGTGAGATGGCAAACCCCAGAATTGGTTCATCTTCTGCCCCTGTGGCAAAGCGGATGATATGGAAAAGACTAATAGTACCTCTTTGCCCACCTGAAATGACAAAAAAGGTAAACACAGTAATAATAATAATAATAATAATACACATCACCTTATTTATGAGGGTCTGCAATGAAAATTCTGATTGCTGAAAAAGTTAGGTTTTTTAAGTTGGTCTTCATAGGGCTATAGCTATTCTTAATGTTTTATTTATAATTTTATCTTTAAACACAATACTGTACAATGATAAATTGGTTGATAGTCAAAATTAAAATTTTATTCAATTTTCCTCTCTGGAGAAGGATATACCTAAAGTAAAAAAATCATCTAGCATTATACATATGTGCAATGTACATTATTAAAGTTCCTTGGGACCAGTTTAAAAGGATACTTCGAAAATACAGTAGTTATTTAAAAATCAAAACTTACTAGCAACCTTTCTCAAATACTTGAGAAAGAGACCATACACTGCATTCTCAAATATTATCTTGTTCGATCCTTCTTCTGCAAATTCTGGCTTCAAAAGATTTGTGACCTTTAAAGTAAGGACACCAGCAGGATTAGCGCGTAGAAGGTGAACGAATACCGGGAACTCTTTAACAATCTGAAACAAGTTAAACAATTGTATAAGGATGTTTTATGCAATGACACGTAACTTAAATACATGATTAAAATGGTCTGTCACTAAAAATAAATAAAAATAAGCTCAGTGCATGAAATGGCCGACAAGCTCAACTTATGAACTTATTAGGTGGCCTCGGTATTACTGTATCTCAAAATATAACACAGGTGTATAATTAGGGCCCATGATTATATTGTAGTAGGATTTTTACTAACGGCCTTGTTGGCATTAAAGATAGCATGGTCACCCACAAGAAAATGGCACGCTTTATATCGCATCTTCAGAGTCTCAACGCTAATTTGGATGATTCGCTAAGGTGTAAAAAACTTGATAACAAGCATGTACTGTATACAGCATGTGCACGCTCAACCTTTTTTTACAGTGTGGTTTTTGCTAAGTGATTTTTGCATGTGTTTACCTTTTTACTTATTAGTAGTCAGCATCAAGGAAGCTGTTTACTATAAATTACTTTAGATTTGTAGTAAACACGATCCACTATCATTATTTTAATGAGGTTAGTTATAACCAAGGTTAACAATAAAGGAACGCGCGCTGCAGGGCCTGAGGAGAGTAAAGCGAGGGCAGGTAAATAGGTACCTCCCACAAAGGCTGCGTCATTGTGCCTTAGACAGCTGGTGAGCAAACAAGGTGAATCCAGTGTAGCTAACACCAGATTGCACCCACCAACCCACCCTATTAACAAAGCTATTGGCAAATAATTTCCACCGACATAGTCGGCGACATAGTCGGTGTGATAGCTGCAGACATTGGTGGACAGGTCACGGCTCAGGGCTGGAGACCAAAACATGGCCTTTGACCTGAATCCAAGTAACAATTAAGCTTAGGATCCATGTCTGCACCTTACCATACACAGCGGTAAGTATATAGTGACTGTAGTTGTTAAATGATTATATGCAATTTTTGTGGCAAAATTTTGTGTGCTGAAAAGTGCAGTTCTGATAGCCTGCGTGCAGGCTCTGCGTGCAGGCTCTCAGGCTCTCATTTACTGCCATTTGCAAGCGACCGTTAGGCGAGCGATTTTTTTCATGTTTGTTTACGTTTGAAAGTTGCACGTTTCACCAGAAAACGTTGAAGGTTTAAAATCAATCAACTTGCGGCGTCATTTTGACAGGTTTCTTTGAACTGACTCCACAAGTTCATTTATTTGTTTTTAAACGTTCAACGTTTTCGTGTGAAACGTGCAACTTTCAAACGTAAACAAACATGAAAAAAATCGCTCGCCTAACGGTCGCTTGCAAATGGCAGTAGGGGTTGTCGAAAAGGAGAGCATGCAAGGAATGTATTGCCATAGAAATACGACCATAAGTCCAACTCGCGTCGGAACCTTTGAAGTTTCTATCCTCGCGCATGTCGCCTCGCGCATCTTGATTCCTCGCCATCCTACGCCATCCTACGCAATCCTGGCAAGTTCCCCCGGCAGTTTGGACCTTCAAAAGAAGGTTAAAACTGCCGGGGGAACTTGCCAGGATTGCGTAGGAACATTGCGTAGGATTGCGTAGGATCACCTAGGATGGCGTCGGATGGCGTAAAATATCGCGCATGCGCATTAAAGAAATGCGGACAAGTTGTCACGCGAGTTGGACTTCTGCTCGTATTTCTATTAATAGGAGCACACCAATGTAAATAAACAATTAGCTTCTCTATTTTTGAACATTGCGCATCGGTTCGTCTCCGTCTGTTGATATGAAAATGCTTACTCAAAAGTCAAGCCTACCAAAACCACAGAATGTTTGTTTGATTTCAGGAAAATCTGTGTAAAGAAATCTGACCGATCTGAACCTTGCCGGAAAATCGATTTTAAAAAAGCTTACAGAAAATAGGGCGGATGGCATGAAAAGCCATAATATCGGGATTTCCACACAAATATCTCATCGTTTGTGAAAGGGTGCTGCGTGGATGAGATAAAAAAATTCAAGGGAATGAGACAACGTCCAGGTGGTAAACCCGTAAATGCCAGCAGTCTTTGGCCGGTACAAAGAACTGTGTGTATTGAAGCTTGGAGCCAAAAGGTATCCCGAACCTAATAACATGTTATCCTTTGTTTTGGAATTGATATTTTCTCCTTAATACCAAATTTTAAAGTATCTTATCCACGAGTGGACGATTTGCTTTCACACTAAAGTGTTTAACAACCGTGTCAAATTAAACGAAAATTAAAGGTGTTGTCGGGAATAGCTTTTATATCCACAACACGAAATCACGATAGTTTTTGATAGCACTTTTAACACTTAGTAGATTCGCTCTACTAAAAAGACAGTCCTTCTCCTCAAACACATGGAACACAGACAGTCTGTTGCCAGGGCAACGCATATTTTTGGCGCGCTACCTAAAGTAAACAATTCATACTCCTACACATTCCCCCCCAAAGAGAAATGTCGTCCCGACATACAAACGTATTCAGGCCAAAAGCTGAATGATAAACACTAATTTATGTAGTCAACCAAACACGGAAAACATTTTCGACAATGTTGCGATTTTCTACGTTAACGATACATAATAAAAGTTTAGCTTTATGGCAAAACTGGTCATCTTTGTATCTTTGTGGAGGTCTAGACTCTCTTCCAGATCGTGTGACAACTTTTTCTGGATTCTGCTCCAATGGTTGAACCACTTTACTACGTTGGTGGTCGGGATCAGCCAGTGTGTCGTTGTCGTTTCCTTCTGGAATTGCAGGTGGATGCGGTTGTGCTGGGTATGTAAGTTCTGCATCAGGTGGATTTGGTAGGGATGGGAAGAACTCGGGAGCTCCGGGTTGTGTGTCGTTGTCGTTTCCTTCTGGAATTGCAGGTGGATGCGGTTGTGCTGGGTATGTAGGTTCTGCATCAGGTGGATTTGGTAGGGATGGGAAGAACTTGGGAGCTCCGGGTTGTAAAGGTACCGCGCCGTAAAACTCATCGTCTTCGTTTTCTGTATCGTGCTCGAATAAATTCGTGTCAGGCGGAATTGGAGGTACGTGTCGCTTGCGCGTGTTGCTCTAGGTTGAAGGCTCGGTTCGGTGTGCCGGAGGCGGAATAACATTAAATGGTAAAAGAAGATTTCGGTTAAGTACCCGTTCTTTGCCACCACTCTCAGGTCGCACAGCATAAACAGGTAAGTCAGGGATCTTTCGGCTGACGACATATGGCGTGTTTTCCCAGCGATCTGCAAGTTTCTGTTTGCCCCTGATGCTCAGGTTTCGAACTAGGACGCGATCCTTGACTTGGAGCGATGCGTCACGAGCACAGGCGTCGTAGCGGCGTTTGTTGGCTGTAGATTTTTTCTGCATTTCACGAGCGGCCAAATCGTACACATGGGCAAGACGAGAACGAAGATCTTCGGCGTAAGCTGTGTAGGATTGTTCATCCTTTCTATGTACGTAGTTGACACCAAGCGCAAGATCGATAGGCAACCGCGGCTGTTGACCAAACATCAAAAAGTGTGGAGAATATCCCGTCGATGCGTCTTTGGTGCAGTTATACGCATGCACCAAAGGAGCAACAAATTCTGGCCATGCATTCTTCTTATCCTCTTCGAGAGTTCCGAGCATGTCTAGCAAAGTACGGTTAAAACGCTCAGTATGAGCATTCCCTTGCGGGTGGTACGGCGTGGTTCGAGTCTTCTCGATGTTAGCGACGCGGCAAAGGTCTTTGATAAGTCGCGATTCGAAGTCACGGCCCTGGTCAGAATGGAGTCGCTTAGGAAAGCCATAATGAAGGAGAATTCTCTCCCAAATAAGCTTGGCTACGGTTGTTGCTTTCTGGTTGCGTGTTGGAAAAGCCCAGGAAAATTTCGTAAATGCATCGGTAACCACCAAGATATTCTCGTAATTTCCTTTTCCCTTTTCCAAAGATAGAAAATCCATAGCTAGAAGTTCCATGGGTTCGGTAACGTTAATAGGAACTAATGGTGCTGGGGCAGGGTCACGGGCTTTTCGTTTCACACATCGCTCGCAATTTCGAAGATAGTTTTCAACATCTTTCGATAAGCTTGGCCAATAAAACCGCTGTCGCACCAGATCTAATGTTCTATCACGGCCTAGATGTCCAACATCATCATGAAGTCCACGAAGGGCCCTGTTGCGGATGGCTTTAGGTAGTACTAGCTGCAATCGTTTTTCTCCGTCACTTTGTTAGCCTGATTATCAGACGGTATGGTGTTCGCTCACTCCACCTCCCCGTCTGATGGACTTCACGGGGTTTCATGTTCTGTGACGTATTATCCTTTGTATTGCAGCAGCCAATCGCAATGCATTTGTTTCACTTTTCGGGCTTCCTTGCATACATAATTAGTTCTCAAAAACTAAAACCTTCACTCTGATTGGTTAAAGGATAATACGTCACAGAACATGAAACCCCGTGAAGTCCATCAGACGGGGAGGTGGAGTGAACGAACACCATACCGTCTGATAATCAGGCTATCACTTTGTCGACTACGGTAGAGAATACCATCTAGGATCACCAGGCGACTTTTCTCACGAAGTAAGCAGAGCACGTCTACAGGAAGCTGGGATCGCTTACCAGGGGAGCTGGTGTCTTCTTGATTCGATTGGATAATCCTCAAAACATGAGCAATAGTGCTGTCTTGGTTCTGAAGTCGTCTCCAATCGTCCGCTGACAATGACGCAAGTTGGCCATCTCTAGTTAGGGAGTCTACGTCAGCAACAGGAACTGCTTCACTATTCATGCACGTTGCCTCGACTACAGGTACAGGCATCGTTTCGGGTAAAAACGGTTCGTTTGTACCATAGAAGACACAAAGCCCTTGAAAAGCTTCGGATGACAAATGGCCGATGGTTTCTTTGCCGTTGGGTATCAGACGGGCCAAGAATGGTTCCAAGTAGTCATCCTTCGGTGTTTCACCAGTTGAAGAATCGTCTTCTCTTGGTCCGCGCGACAATCCATCCGCATCCCCATTGGCTTTCCCCGCTCGATACGATATCGTGAAGTCAAACGAGGCCAAGCTTGACAACCAGCGGTGGTCTGTAGCATTAAGTTTTGCCGTAGTTGTGAGGTATGTGAGCGGATTGCTGTCCGTTAACACGTGGAAGTGACGACCATAAAGGTAGTCGCGGAACTTCTCCGTAACGGCCCACTTCAAAGGTAGAAACTCGCGGCGATAGGCCGAGTAGCGCTTTTCAGCTTCACTAAGTGTTCTACTACCGTACGAAATAACACGCTGTTTACCATCCTGAACTTGGTACAAAGCGGCGCCAAGACCATCCGACGAGGCATCGGTATGTAGAACAAACGGAAGCTCAAAGTCGGGGTAGGCAAGTATAGGTGTTGATGTCAACTTCTGGATTAACGTTTCAAACGCGGCTTGGCAATCAGCTGTCCACTGAAAAGGGATTCTTGGTTTAGGATGGCCAACTTTCTTTGACGTTTGCGCAACAAGATGGTGGAGTGGCCGAGCTATTTTGCTAAACCCTTCAATGAAAGAACGATAGTAACCTGCAAACCCCACGAATGTTTGAAGTTCGTTAGCGTTCTTAGGGGGATGCTGGAGCCATTCCTTTACAGCGCTAATCTTCTCGGGGTCTGGCTCGACACCGTGCATTGAAACGACGTGACCTAAGTAGTAAAACCGAGTTTGAAATAACTTGCATTTCGAGGCCTTCAGTTTAAGGCCAAATTCGCCAAGACGTTTGAGTACCACCTCTAGTCTCTGAACGACTTCTTTGGCTGTGCGACCAAAAACAATGATGTCGTCTAGATAGGCCAGACAAATCTTCAGGTTTAATCCCACAAGGCATCTTTCCATTAACCGTTGAAACGAAGCTGGGGCATTCTTTAAGCCAAATGCCATCCGATTAAACTCAAATAGACCAAATGGCGTGGTCATTGCAGTCTTCTCTCGATCTGTGTCCTTCAGCTTCACTTGGAGATAGCCACTTTGTAGATCCAGGGTGCAAAAATATCGCGCACCTTTCAGCGCCTCGAGTGTTTCGGTGATTCGTGGCAACGGATAAGAGTCTCTGATCGTCTTGGCATTTAACCTTCTGAAGTCCACGCATACTCTGAGTTCCCCGGTTTTCTTGCGTACGAGGACCACTGGTGATGCATAAGGGCTTTTCGATTCACGAATTACACCTGCGTCAAGTAAGTCTTTCACAGCGGTTCTAAACTCCTCTAGCTGTCCGTGTGGTACTTTTCTGTGAGGTTCTCTAAATGGTGTCTCATCGGTTAGCCTGAATTTCATCCGTGCAACCCAGGTAATGGTCACTCTTGGCGAAGACATACGACATTCGATCAAGCATCTCTCTTGCCTTCGTCTTTTGGGCATCGGTCAGGGGTGTGTCATCGAGGCCAAAGTCGTGGGCCACTGTGGGTTCGTCTTCCTGTGGATCTCTTGGTGTGACTACTTCGGACGCCAAATGTACGTTGGCTAGGATCGCTTTTGGAGACAGTACTACACGGTTGGGCGTATTGTTTGTCATTTCAACAGGAACACAGCACTTGGTTCCAGTAGGGGAGAGAGTGATCAAACTTTGTATAGCTGTAACTCCTGAATGGGTCACATGTGGTTCCAACATCGCTTTGATTGGGACATTCGGCAGACTTCGGGTGGTTCCCCAAACAACAATCGTCTGGTAGGACTCAAGGACAATTGGCCGACGTGATGTTGACTTAACTTTGATCTTACCAATTTCACACTGGTTGGCAAACTGTTGATGTAACTGCGCTGTTTTATACGCCCTTTTCCAAGACGAAGATAGTGTAGTTTGTTGAACAGTCTGGTCCGTCGATCCTTGGTGACAATTTTCAGCAAAAATATTAGTTACATTTGTTCCTACCACTAGTGGGACGCGTTTATTGTATTCGGTGTCTGGGACAACAAGGACAAGCACTGTTTGACTTGTCTTAACTCCTGACTCTTCCTCAGGAAACTTTATATCCAACTCGATGTAGCCCAGGAACTGGACGTTTTGCCCTGTGACGCCAATAACCTTTAGTAGCTTGTTGACAGACTGGATTGTGCGATGACTTAGGTAGCGTCTGTAAAATGACTCGGAAATGGAAGTCACCTGACTACCAGTGTCTAAAAGAGCTTTGCACAAATGTCCGTCCACAAAAGCATTGCACTCATTTACTTTTCCAACCAGATGGTCTAATACACTCGAATCGTTTTGGGGACTGGTGACTGGTTTCGTCACCTCCGGCCTCCCCATACCGAAGGTGCATGTCCGTTTCCCTGATCCATATTCAGGTGTCGAGACTGAGGTGGATTACGACATCCTTTACGTATATGTCCAACTTGACCGCAACGATAGCATGCGGGTGGCGGCCTTTCTCTACCAGATGGTGGTGGTGGGTCTCGAGGGTTTTCTTCATTTCTTGGATCAGTTGCTCTATAAGGGCCAGATGACTTAGCTTGGGGGCCAGACTCTTCCTCACTTCTCTCGTCAACGCAGAGCAAACCTCTGCCAACCACGAAGGTGGGCCTGTATCCGAATTTTCTTCGATTGTGACCTGATTCGCTCGTACTGGTTTTTTCGAAGCCTGGGTCGAGTTGATTTCTCGCTCTCCATAGCGTGCAGCATTGATGAGATCGGCGAAGGACTTGCAAGAATCCTTTTTATGGCGTGCTTTATCCTTAACAGAATCTTTCAGCCCTTCCCAGAAAAGGAGGTGAAGATGCTTGTCAACAGCTAATTCATCTGGCAGGAGTTCAGTGCCATGAGTTTTGGCTTTCCGAATTATATTATCCAGCCGTGACGCGTAAGCAGCGACCTCTTCATCTTCCCGTTGCTTCATTCGATAAGCCGCACTCACGATTTCATCTCCAGTCGCTGCACCTATGTCGCTATAGAACTGGTCGAGTTTTTCGAGGATTGCATCGGGAGCCGTGGCGCTGTCGAAACCGATAAGTTTTGCTTTTGCCTCGCCTTGTAGTGATCGTCTGATCTGTTCACTGATGACTTGGTTGGCATGGAAACCTTCTCTTACAGCGCTCTGTACTTCGAATCGCCAAACGTTGTACGACACTCCTTTATCCGAGCCAAAACTATAAAATTGAGAAAACTGTGGCTTAGCGATGTACTGAACCGACGACTGATGGACTTGCGAGGATCCTGCTTGATTTTCATTTAAGTTTATGTTCGAACTGGCAGTATAATTATATGAAACTTGATCGCCATTGATTGAGGCGCCACAACCATAGCGAAGAAATGCTTCGAAGCGGCTAAAATCTTCCTTCCAAGCCACCAGTTCAACTTCGTGTTTGTTCTTGTACACTTCAGGTAAGTCTTCCAGTTTTAGTGGTTCTTTGTTTTCGATGAGGAGTTTACGAACTCTACTCTTTTCCACAGCACACAGATCTTCGGTTGAAAGAGCAACAGCAGACATAATCGTATTTATTCAATACACACGGAGAAATTTGTGAGGTTACTAGCCGCACGTTTGGGCGCCAAGATGTAGCAGATACTATGGACTACCACAGAACTACAATACAATCTGGGTTTTTAACGTTTATTAAACAGTAGGCACTTTTAACACTTAGTAGATTCGCTCCACTAAAAAGACAGTCCTTCTCCTCAAACACATGGAACACAGACAGTCTGTTGCCAGGGCAACGCATATTTTTGGCGCGCTACCTAAAGTAAACAATACATACTCCTACACATTGATATAATAATTGCAATTTTACAAAGCTACGGTCTATTAATTAAGGTAATCTGTCAAATTTCAAAAGCTGTCACTTTCAGCGAATCAGAATACTGCATTCCTGGGCGAACGCAGAGTCTCCTTTTCGTTTTCTCTCCGCCCCCTTCACTTTGTCCCTAACCCCTAAATGAGAGCTGGCTCGCAGGCTACAGTTCTGAGGGTAAGGGCCCTCGGAAAAACGGGAGGACCAAGGTCGGAATGAGGGTAAGGGCCCTGGCACCCTTTTTCGATAGGACCTTGCCCTCATGTCCTGGCGTGGGCTTCACCGTGGGTGAAGTGTGGCCTGGAGGACACCACTTCCCGCCCCGAAAACATTTTTATTGAGAAATGACAATTACTTATTTTACATAAAATTTTCTAGTACTACAGACACTGATAAGTTATTGTTTTTCTTAAGCTAACTAGTATAAATTTACAGTAAACAATCCTGCTGATTGAATAGTTGTTAGAAGGTTGGTAGGAAACATTTTTTCTTCTTCTTTACTTTGACTATTCATTGCAATATCAGAGTAACTTACTCCAGGGAAATAAATGCGCGAATGGTCGAAATGACTAATGGCATATCTAGGATTAGTGCTTAGTTGTATGGTGCGTTTGTTGTGGCACAGACAAAGGTTGTATTCTTGGGACAATGAGTTGTTGTTCATGTAGATAATAGTCATGTACAGACTGTGCTAAGCACGTTATGACTTCGTGGACTGAACACAGTGAAATTGCGATATCATTAACCATAATTTATATAAACTATAAATTGTCACAAAAGAAGTCAAAGTACACCACCACATTAAGTGTCATTAGTTCACTTGTTATACATGTACCTAGCTAGCAGCTTAGTAATATCAACATTTGTCTGCCAAAGTACATAATCACACACCAGTCATACCATGATCATAAAACTAGTTGAAGTGAGAATAGGCATGTATTCATGTATGTACTGCACTGTACTACACACAATACTATACCTGATAAATCCCCATTGTAGCCAATCCTTTTCGTAGCTGTAACAAACATTCACAAGGATTTGCACCAAAAAAGATGTCTTGTAGTTTCTCTTCTCCAAGAAATTTTGGTACTTTTCCATTTTGGAGGATACTTAACCCTGAAGTATAGAGAAAAATTGACAATTCTGTTTGAGTGCCCAGCTTGAGACTTGTCCGTAGAGTTTTGGACTAATTAATAGTTCTCTATAGTGCTTTAACAAGTAAATTCCCTGGTTTTACACAAAATTTGACCGTCAAGAAAATTTGGCCTTTTTGGTTTAGAAATTTTACTCACTGGTATGAAAAATCCTAGAAGCATTTGTTCTTCTACAGTAAACCCTACAGTATCTTCTCTGTTGGTAATTCTCCAGGTATTGCATTCCTTTCACTGCAAAAATCAACCTTAAAATCAATCTTACTCTAAATGGTTAGCTTTGTAAGGGAGTGTATCCTATTGCTCTAGTACCTTATATATATATATATGTACTGTATGCTAAATCTGTTAATATAATTATTAATTGATTCATAATTGTGTTGTAAATATATACTGGTAGTTAGAACATACTGTACATGCACTAATTGTACTAAAGGTAAATACATGTATTGTAACAATAAAGTTAAACATACCCATGATGACTCCTACTGTGTGATAGGCCTTTGCTAGATGTGGTAATAATCCATCGTCAAAGTATTTTTCTTTTATTGCCTTCAGGCACATACAAAAAAATTCTTTTCTCGGTCCCCCATAATCTTCAGCTACCTGAAAAATGTTTGCATATAGAACACAGTATTTTAATTTACAAAACTGTAGCTACTGCACAGTAGTTTGTAAATGACAAGCTTTTAAATAAAATACTTAAAACTTTACTGTTCTAAGCGAAACCAAGTTGACAAAATAATAAGTAGTTTTGATGATATTTAACCACCGAAGGTGAGGTCACAGAATAAAAGATACACCAAAAGTCTAACTTGTGTGAAAACTTGTCCTCTTCTTTCAAACAAGCAAGTGAAAAAAAATGGCATCCTGGTAAGTTTACTGGCACTTTTGTAGGTCAAAATTGACGGTTGAGCTTACCAGAATGGTGTATGATGGGAATAAATGGCAATGTTGCACAAGGAAATAAACTTCAAAGATGCCAACATGAATCGGACTTCTGGTGTATACTTATTCTGTGGTGAAGTTAATATATATAACTGAGTCAGACAAAGTCTGATATTCACCGAGTCAGATGCAAATAATTGTTTTACATGTATTATGAATACACATTTTCATACTTTCATTAACAGCATTTTCTTTATAAAATTGTTCATTTTTTCTTCTGTCACATTGACAAATGGCAATGGGCCAGTGGTCATATTGAAAAAATGCTGTAAGAATTAGTCCGAAGAAGCTCAGCCATCAGCACACATGATTTTCTATAATCACCTGTGTACAATGTATTTATACTAATTTAAATATTTATAATAAAATTGTTAAGTGTTGTATTTTAATTTTTTTTTGGAAAATCATTGTCAAGGACTGCTGAAAACAGTAAACTAAACTACTGTAATAAAAATATTTGCCCACTATGGCAATACACTTGAGTTACAGTACTGTAGGGGTACAGTATGCCAATTTTAGGATGCATTCTGCACTGCCCTGTTAACCCTTTATTGGCCAGGTTTCTGAGAGCTCTCCACTTCACCAATCACTAGTAAAATTGTCTGGTGTTTAAGCCAGCCTTTGGCAAATGTGGCCAATAAAGGGTTAATGAGTTAGGATCACTGACCTGTATATAACATTAACCTGTTATATACAGGTCATTGGTTGGGATAGAACAATTAAAGCACAATAAGCTCAAGTAGAAAAAAAGTATAGAGTTGTCACAAGTCTCTCTCTTTTTGTCATCTCTGTCATATAATGTAAACATGGTGTATCTACATCTACACATATATCTATATCGGTGTGTGTGTGGTGGGACTTGGAAAGTTCATGCTTAAGAGAATTATTACTAGATCTATCAGGGGCGTATCCAGAGATAATTTGGGGATACTGGTTGCACAATCAGTGAGTGTACCATCTAGGGGGGGAACTAATTTTGAAAACTAGAGTCTCAGAAATGCCATTTCCTGCATTCTGAGGGGCAAATTTCAACATTCTGATAGGTGGTTTTAATGGAGCTTTTCGCTAGTCTACACAGCTTAATTAATAAACTTTTTAATTTTTTTATACAATAGCAAGAATATTAAAATACTTACAATAAAAATTTACATCTTTCCACGCTCGAATGCTTGATAAGGCTTTTCTCCCAAGAACCTGCGTTCCTTGTGGTCAGCATATCACAAGAAATGGAAGGTAAGGACTTCATGTTATCGTATTATGAGATCATGACTAGCGTAGCAGACATTACGACGTTTTATTACGTTTTCTTTTTCTACTGGCATTGGTAGTGCCTAATTTAGCTGCTTTAAATGACTGCAAAGAGACCTCGTAGTACACAGTTTATAATGATTGTAGTTAGTTTTATGTTAATTTCATGTTCTTTTGAATTAATGTCATTTATGATTTTTTGGGGACCTAGTTTGGGATCCCAAACCGGGGTACCGGCGTCTAAACCCTTCTGGATACGGCCCTGTCTATGTTGTTCCTTACCTCACCATAAAACTGTACTTCTAGAGTCAGAAACTTGTTGGCAATTGCTTCAATTTCATCAAAGGAAGTTTCCAAGATCTCTTTTCTATCAACCAGAATGTAAGATATTGCCCCCGTTTCACATTCTGCAACATTGGTAACATCGAGGGCTCTTCCATGTACAAGCTGTGTTTGCATGTATCGAAGGATTTCAACTGGATTGCTGCTAATTTGGCTATGTTGACAGTGTTCAACAATTTTTGGTATAACCACATCACTGTTGAGAGAAAAATCAGTTGATCCAGACAAATCAACTAGTGTGTTTTCATTGGCAGTCACTGAATTACTGTTGTCAGTAAGCTGAATTACTGCATTGTCAGCACTTTGATTTGGTATATTATAAGATAGAGGACTCTCATTGTCAGCAATTCCAGCTGCACCATCATCTTCATGGAGCCTGTTATTTGAGCCGGTGCCTGCAGCAGATTCAGAAATCTGGTTAGGAGCCATTTCAGGTGTGGTACAATCATCCAAGACAACAATGTTTTGAGTGGAAGTGTCTGGAGACTGCCTGATCTGCCTGATGGTTACACTATCACCAACTGAATCTTCTTCCATGTTACTATCTGAGTTTTCATTTACAAAGGTGACCATACAATCATCTGTGTCACCATCATCAAAAAAATTGTTTTCACACCTAGCCAAGTGCTCTCTTAGCTCACTTACAGGGAAATCCTTTTCACACCACATACACGTCTCTTTCAATTTGCAGACTGCTATATTTGTAGCTGGGCTTTTCGTTGACAAACTCACCTGAATAGGCCGCAGATAGATTTTAGTTTGCGAAGTAAACACCGTCTTTAAGTCTTTAACTGCCCAAGAGATTTTCACCACACTTAAATCACGAGAATTTGAAGAACAACTCAGTATTTCAAATCCTTTACCTTCTTTCAGCTTTGGGAAACCAATCGGGACTCCATTTTCATCCAAGGCGTCGCTTGTTATTTTTTCCATAACTGCTTTCTCATCGTCGTCAACAAAGAACTTAATTTTCTTCAGGCCCAAACCAGCTTGTCGTAAAACCTGTTTTTCGGCAGAAGACGGCGCCCTGGCTGCAAACCGGTCAGACAAACAAAGAAACTGCCCTGTCCATGTACGTCGGGAGGAATTTTTTTGCTTGCCACCTCTTCCATTGCCTCTATTATTCTGTCCTCTGCCACGATTCGTGTTACGACCCACACGACTATGTTGGCTATAGGGTTCGAACAACATTCGTCTTTCTGAGGCAATACGATCTGCTCGGTTATAGCTAGTGGACTGATGAGGGCGTATTTCATCGCCATTGGAGCTGGCAGTATTCTCGGCGTTGTCTGTGTGTTGCTTGCATAATTCCTTTATACGAATCCGATCTCCGATTGTCGATACTCCTAGGCGGATTAAGCAGGTTTCAGACATGGATAATACGACCATCGGGTCCACTTTTTCATCTTTAAACCTTTCCGATGGAGTACTGAGGCCCAGCTTCTCAAGAATGGATTCCATAATTCCTCAAAATTTCTCAATTTGAACCAAAGCCACTGTTTATGAAACCAAATAAACATGGAATATTCAATTCAGCCATTTTAGCAGGCTAATGGCGGCAATGAACCGCGAGGGTCCTGGAACGAGATTGGTCCGAATTGCATTGTGGGTAGATCATAATAGTTTACTTTGTGCACGAAAAGGTAAACATAGTGCGCATTTAACAAGGGATCTATTTCAAATGCTTTGCACTACACGTATTTCGACCCTCACGTCATATCAAGAACTGTGTACTGCATATACTGCATTATGCACAAGGCGAACAGATTAGAGAAGTGAAGATAATAAACAAATAGTGCATATAACCAAACATGGCCTTATAATAATGAAATAAGTACTGCATATATTAGAAACTACGCATACAAAGCGAACCTTATGCTGCATATATGACATTACGCACATTTCATAGAACTGAGATAGGCCCGCATTGTGTAAGAAGTGCCGCATATAATTAATTATGGTCAGCATATGCGGCAAAAGTCATTGGGTATATCGAATTGTGAGCAGCATATATTGAATCCTGTTTAGCATATAACGAAGAAATAAGTGATTTTGCTGCAACAAGAAGTAAATATAACAAACAAACCACTGCTTATAAAGAAATGTATAGTACATGTAATGAACTAATGACTTCATGTCGACAACTAAGCAGTGCGTATAAAGCAATGAGGACTAAACATGTTATAGTAAAGTGACATATGACAGTCTTGGCGTTCCATACATCTGTGCTTCAGAAGTGTTTATGGCTTTCAAACTACTACAATAGGTTGTTTGAAAAGAATACTAATTGGGATTTAACGGTAGAGACTTGATATTTATGTCATTTATGTCTAGGCCATTTAAGATTCATGCTCCTGTATTGTGATAGTTATATATATATATATATATATATATATATATATATATATATATATATATATATATATATATAAGTGAGTTTTGGTTCACGAAATGTTAGCGAGTGCTCAATACCATATATAGATAGAGCAAAATACAAAGTATAAAGTATAGTTTTACCTTAAAGTCTTCGCTACCAGAGGTTTCACCCTAAACGGGATCATCAGGCGACTGAAAAATATCGGTTAGTGGGCTGGTTAAATGCGTTAGTTGGGGCGTGGGTGTGGGCGTCGAAACGTCCGGCGCATTCATTTGGAGCGTGGGTATGGGCGTCGAAACGTTGCGCGCATTCCTTTGATTGTTTAGGTTGATGATCCGAAATCTATTTTTGTGCCGACACGTCGAAACTATTTCTGATCTTTTGTTTAGTAAGAGTTGTTTGTCTGCCTTCATGATGAAAAGTTTTTCGTCCAAACATAAATTGCATCTTTTTTATCCTCCCGTGTAAGAAATTGAGTGTTTTAGTATAGACCAGGTTATGTCGAAACTTTGGGTTTTTTCTTTTAGATTCCAAATGTATTTCGAAAGTTCCGTCTCATTTGAATACTTTTTATTCTGGAAAGATTTAGTATGGTTACGATATCGCTCTTTAAATGTACTTGCTGTCATGCCAATGTATTGCTTAGTGATGTTCGTGTTGCTTATGGAAATAGATGCCTTGTATACTATGTTGTTTGTCATGCATTGCCCACGTAGGGGGCAATTGTCCTTAATCCTGCAATTGCAACTGCTTGTAACTATGCTTCGTGGCTTGCTTTTCCTGATTATGCGTGAATTATGTTTCGTGATAATAGACTTGACGTTGTTCATGCAACTATAGCTAATCTTGACTGTGTTTCTGTTAAAAAGTTTGTGAAGCTTGTGTCCTGGTGGAAAGTGCTTGTCAATAAGGCTAAGAAAGTTGCGTCCTATGTTTGTTTTGACATTTTTGTTAAATGGAGGGTTAAACCAGATGATATTGCGGTGTCTATTTCTGCGTGTTTGCTGTGCTTCTTGTGTGTAGTTTAGCTCATTGTTGAAATTGATGTGCCTTAATGCATCTTGGTAAATTGGTGCGGTTTCATGGAATGTCCGCTCGTCAGACGAGAGGAGGGGAATGCGCTTGTTGATTGATGTAGGTAGCTGTCTTAAAATGCTTGGTGGGTGGTTTGATTGCTTGTTTATGTATAATGGATCGTCATTGGGCTTTCGAAAAGGTTTGTATTTTCCATTGCTTAGGTCGAAAGTAACGTCTAAAAAGTTTACTGAAATTAAATTTGCTTCTGCCGTGATTTTTAAGCCAAACTGTTCGAAACTTTTCTGAAGATCTTTTCTTGTTTTGTCTGCCAATCGTGCGGTCTTATTTTTTAGTACTGCCAATCCGTCGTCTCTATATAGGCCAATATTTTGGTTGCCAAACTTTTTCCCTAGGTCGTTTAGAATGAAAAGGCCTACTAGTTCGCATACTTCAGCGCCGTCATAGCTACCCATGGTAACATCAAATAAACTCACAAAAGTTTCGAACAGTTTGGCTTAAAAATCACGCAGAAGCAAATTTAATTTCAGTAAACTTTTTAGACGTTACTTTCGACCTAAGCAATGGAAAATACAAACCTTTTCGAAAGCCCAATGACGATCCATTATACATAAACAAGCAATCAAACCACCCACCAAGCATTTTAAGACAGCTACCTACATCAATCAATCAACAAGCGCATTTCCCTCCTCTCGTCTGACGAGCGGACATTCCATGAAACCGCACCAATTTACCAAGATGCATTAAGGCGCATCAATTTCAACCATGAGCTAAACTACACACAAGAAGCACAGCAAACACGCAGAAATAGACACCGCAATATCATCTGGTTTAACCCTCCATTTAACAAAAATGTCAAAACAAACATAGGACGCAACTTTCTTAGCCTTATTGAGAAGCACTTTCCACCAGGATACAAGCTTCACAAACTTTTTAACAGAAACACAGTCAAGATTAGCTATAGTTGCATGAACAACGTCAAGTCTATTATCACGAAACATAATTCACGCACAATCAGGAAAAGCAAGCCACGAAGCATAGTTACAAGCAGTTGCAATTGCAGGATTAAGGACAATTGCCCCCTACGTGGGCAATGCATGACAAACAACATAGTATACAAGGCATCTATTTCCATAAGCAACACGAACATCACTAAGCAATACATTGGCATGACAGCAAGTACATTTAAAGAGCGATATCGTAACCATACTAAATCTTTCCAGAATAAAAAGTATTCAAATGAGACGGAACTTTCGAAATACATTTGGAATCTAAAAGAAAAAAACCAAAGTTTCGACATAACCTGGTCTATACTAAAACACTCAATTTCTTACACGGGAGGATAAAAAAGATGCAATTTATGTTTGGACGAAAAACTTTTCATCATGAAGGCAGACAAACAACTCTTACTAAACAAAAGATCAGAAATAGTTTCGACGTGTCGGCACAAAAATAGATTTCGGATCATCAACCTAAACAATCAAAGGAATGCGCGCAACGTTTCGACGCCCACACCCACGCTCCAAATGATTGCGCCGGACGTTTCAACGCCCACACCCACGCCCCAACTAACGCATTTAAGCAGCCCACTAACCGATATTTTTCAGTCGCCTGATGATCCCGTTTAGGGTGAAACCTCTGGTAGCGAAGACTTTAAGGTAAAACTATACTTCATACTTTGTATTTTGCTCTATCTATATATGGTATTGAGCACTCTCTAACATTTCGTGAACCAAAACTCACTTATATTCGCACCCGTATACCGGTTGTGCACTCTTGTTTACGTAGTTTTGTAGTTTTATAGTATTATACCTTAAAAATGCGAAAATTTCGGTTTGACCATTCACTGAAAAACATTCCAATACCACCACAAGATGCTTATTTGAAAGATTTGATCGAAAAAGTTGAAAGCGTAATAAAACGTATGAGATGGAAAGCTCACTTTTTTCTTAATGGTGATAAAAACCCGTCAAAAAATAACCATTTCGGACTGCCTTCTAACAAAACACCTCCCACTGTTTTGGATATTAAACCTTTCGAAGATGACTAAATAAAACTCATTGAAAACACCAAATTTCGCCATACGAGCAATCCATTTCAGGAATCTTTGGCAAACGATTTGAAGAAAATTAATTCGTCACCTAATATTTTTGTTTTCGCCGACAAAACTAGAAACATTTATGAAACCTCGCTCGGCACATACAACAATGTTTTGCATGACAATATAACAAAAACATATAAACATGGATCAGAGGGCACCATAGAACAGATAGACAATGAACTGAAACACATTTCGAATAACTTGGGAATTGGCGACCGTATTGAACACATGAAAAAACGCGAAACATTTATTTCACTCAAAGATCATAAGGATAATTTCGAAAACAACCCAACATGCCGATTAATTAATCCTGCAAAAAGTGAGTCCGGAAAGCTCAGCAAAGTAATTCTTGATAAAATCAACTCTAAGTTAAGGAACATTTTGAACGTAAATCAATGGAGAAACACACAAGAAGTAATCGAATGGTTTGGCAACATTGAAGAGAAAAGCAGACATACCTTCATTTCGTTTGACATTGTTAATTTCTACCCTTCAATTTCTGAAGACCTTCTGGACCAAGCATTATCTTGGGCCAGAAATTTGGCTATCATTACCGAAAGTGACATTTCAATAGTAAAACACGCTAGAAAATCGCTCCTTTTCAACAACGAAAAACCGTGGATAAAAAAAGACAGCAACAGTTTATTTGATGTTACCATGGGTAGCTATGACGGCGCTGAAGTATGCGAACTAGTAGGCCTTTTCATTCTAAACGACCTAGGGAAAAAGTTTGGCAACCAAAATATTGGCCTATATAGAGACGACGGATTGGCAGTACTAAAAAATAAGACCGCACGATTGGCAGACAAAACAAGAAAAGATCTTCAGAAAAGTTTCGAACAGTTTGGCTTAAAAATCACGGCAGAAGCAAATTTAATTTCAGTAAACTTTTTAGACGTTACTTTCGACCTAAGCAATGGAAAATACAAACCTTTTCGAAAGCCCAATGACGATCCATTATACATAAACAAGCAATCAAACCACCCACCAAGCATTTTAAGACAGCTACCTACATCAATCAACAAGCGCATTTCCCTCCTCTCGTCTGACGAGCGGGCATTCCATGAAACCGCACCAATTTACCAAGATGCATTAAGGCACAGCAATTTCAACCATGAGCTAAACTACACACAAGAAGCACAGCAAACACGCAGAATAGACACCGCAATATCATCTGGTTTAACCCTCCATTTAACAAAAATGTCAAAACAAACATAGGACGCAACTTTCTTAGCCTTATGGACAAGCACTTTCCACCAGGACACAAGCTTCACAAACTTTGTAACAGAAACACAGTCAAGATTAGCTATAGTTGCATGAACAACGTCAAGTCTATTATCACGAAACATAATTCACGCACAATCAGGAAAAGCAAGCCACGAAGCATAGTTACAAGCAGTTGCAATTGCAGGATTAAGGACAATTGCCCCCTACGTGGGCAATGCATGACAAACAACATAGTATACAAGGCATCTATTTCCATAAGTAACACGAACATCACTAAGCAATACATTGGCATGACAGCAAGTACATTTAAAGAGCGATATCGTAACCATACTAAATCTTTCCAGAATAAAAAGTATTCAAATGAGACGGAACTTTCGAAATACATTTGGAATCTAAAAGAAAAAAACCAAAGTTTCGACATAACCTGGTCTATACTAAAACACTCAATTTCTTACACGGGAGGATCAAAAAGATGCAATTTATGTTTGGACGAAAAACTTTTCATCATGAAGGCAGACAAACAACTCCTACTAAACAAAAGATCAGAAATAGTTTCGACGTGTTGGCACAAAAATAGATTTCGGATCATCAACCTAAACAATCAAAGGAATGCGCGCAACGTTTCGACGCCCACACCCACGCTCCAAATGAATGCGCCGGACGTTTCGACGCCCACACCCACGCCCCAACTAACGCATTTAAGCAGCCCACTAACCGATATTTTTCAGTCGCCTGATGATCCCGTTTAGGGTGAAACCTCTGGTAGCGAAGACTTTAAGGTAAAACTATACTTCATACTTTGTATATATATATATATATACTCCGAGTTAAGTTTCACGCCACACGTCGTGAGACGATCTTCAGGCAACTATATGTGATTGACTAATTGGAGTCAATTTAGAAATCAAACTGTTATTTCGCTCTACCAAACTCCTGGTATTGAGCACTCTTCAATCTACTACAAACGTAACACATTGGTAAAATAAAATAATATATATATACAGTATATATATATATATATATATATAAATATATATATATATATATATATATATATATATATATATATGACATAAAGGATAAAGGACTGGGGCTAATCATCCTTACTTGCAGCCAGTGGCTGAATTGTGAAGGACGCAGATCAACGTGGCCGTGTCGAGGGGTAGTCAATTTATCCCGGGCGTTCTGTGACCCCCTCCCGCGATCTTTTCATGTCAGCGGTTGAGTGTTTCGCACATATCGCAAACCTGGCGCGAATTACAAACCGGCTGACGCGGTGCCCTCAAGTAAGCCAAGTCTTGAAAGAAACCTTGTTGAAAAACAAATTACATTTTTACGTAGCAATTTATCGCACTTTGAAAGAAAAGGAAACGTAGCTTATGGGTATATTGAAGGAAACGAGTCGGAAAAGGAGGTATTTCTCGACAATTTTATGTCATTGACGGACACCTGTTTCGTCCGCTCCCAGTCTCACGACAAAACAAAAGGACACAAGAGATTTTCGGATTCAGGTAAAATATCTCAATTAATCGATCCTCGTATTCGTCTTTAGGAAAGTATTTATATGCCTTCAATATGCTTTGTTCAACAGCACAGCCGGTATTTGAACACAAAAGTGGAAATGTGCCTATAGCCTTTCTCTCGTACCCTTTCTTGGTGATGGGCAATGAAACAAGGAATTGTGTGCATGGAACAGTCAAGGTAAATATTCAAATTATTGTAGATAGTGGAAGAGATTCTAGTGTTTGCAAAATTTGTAAATTGGATGATAATGAGGACTGGTTGGGCTGCGACAAGTGTGGGCAGTTCTACCATGCAAGCTGCCTTGGACTCAACTTTTCAGAGGCACTATGCGCACCATTTTTTTATTGTCCATGAATCATGTATTTTATTGTCCTCATAGAAAAACATTGTTGTCAATTTGAATTGTGTGCATATATCTGCAATTACATTAGCCTGACTAACCTCCAGGGTACAAAATAATGGTTGGTCATTGAACAGTTGTTTGGCCTGGATGTTAGTAAGCTGTACAAACCTAATAAAACTGATGTACTAACTTTTCTTTATGCAATTGACATCCACACAGAATAACACTATGCGACACCGGCTGCATGCAGAGTCTGCTGGAAAAAATCTAGCTATAGCAAGAAAATTCCTACAGAGTAGGTCTCACAATTGAAAGTAAACTTTCAGAACATTACTATTGTAAGTTCTATCTCAGAATGTAACGTAAAGTTTCAGAATGTGTTGTAAGGTCTCTGAATGTGTTATAAGGTCTCACAATGTAGCGTCTCACAATGTGCTGTAATTTCTTGTAATAGGTCTCACAATTAAGCACTTTGATAGCTCAGAGAAGCTATACTTGACTGATACATGACCTATACTTGACCTTGAGACCTTATTTTGTGCCTTGACCTCATTCGAGAGTAAACAATTGCTTTGAATTAAAAGCCACAGCCTGATATATATGCTATATATTTCCTGATAAAATTGACTGGGAAATTTTGGGAAATAGTGATGAGAATATACAAATTATTTAAGACTGTTATATTTCAATGAGAGCAATGTTTATTTATTTATTTATAGTACTTAACATACCTTATAAACCTTATGTAAAAATAACTACCGATTTAAAATTATTTTATATGTATTTAAATTGGGGCTGGAATAATCCAATCACTGCAAGCCTAAAAATTTGATTTCAGTTAAAACAGCATGCTGGCATATTGTAAACCACGAATGACATAAGCCATTTAAATTTTGAATAAGCATCAATTTCTTTGTTTTCTTGAACCTTCATCATGTTAAAAAGTACAGTATATTAAAAATTGTTGATAAAATCATGATTTTAAGGCTTTTTGTTCATCTTTAATCAGTGTTGTTTCTTTATGTTTAAATCAGTAAAATGCAGAAAATAAACCTTGTAATTGGTATAAGTCACGTGACTGTATAATACCTTTTTTGGTACATGTCACGATCGGAAATGGCGGCTGTCGAGGCTCGCGAAATACGGGCTGACCCGTATTAGCTACGCATGCGTAGAACGAATATCTTGCGTGTAAACGTCATCAATACATGGCCGACAGGCTGCACACTTCAGCGAGGACACCCCGAGCTCAAAGTCAAACATCTCCGCTCAAAATCGTCGCTCGACCATAATTTTTCCACGAGCGCATAGCACGAATGTTGGGCTTGCCATAGAATACGGTTTGTTGACAACTCATGGAATTTTCGCGATGTACGAAGCCATTACCCTTCTCAAATTCATCAGTTTCAAATGTCCTCAGAACTCACTTGAGCCAGCACGCACGTGGACTGCGAACTGCCCCATGAAAGTGGCCGGTTTTCTATGCGATTTCCGATCGTGTATAAAATAATTTTCCCTTGCCCAGGGGTGGGTATTAGCAAATCTCAAATTCCGGGGGGTGGGGAGGGAAATTTAACATTTTAAGAGAAGTTGACCGTACTTTGGTAACAGGTTAATACAACTGACAATTAAAATACTCACCAATTAATTGTTCAATGGCAATGCAAAATATTCCTAATACACGTTGTCATTTCACTGATTTCAGATTTTCAGTCTATTAAATCTCTTGAAACGACGTCTATTTGTGTCCTTTATGATCTATCAAGAGCGACCATGGCACAGAATAAGATCTGTATTCTATGACCAAGGTTTTGTGATAGTGATTGGTGAATGTCATGCTTTGTGTATAAAATACGAGACATCTAGAATCACTACGCGTATTACGTTTCAACTTTCAAGCGCATCTGCTATGCTATAAAATATTTTGGGCATATGCCGCTGACATGATAAGATTGGATCGCGGGAGGGGGTCACAGAACGCCCGGGATAAATTGACTACCGTGTCGAGGCATATCAAAGGTGCTCCAAGCAGCTGCCAACGACACAGTTCAGACCATGGATCACAGCTAAGATGTTAGGTGTTGATTTTATATATGATATATGACATATGATATATGAGATATGATATATAATATGATATATGATGACATGATATATGATATGATATGTATGCAGTGATGTAGCGTGAACATTCGGAGCGGGGGGTGTACCTCTATTTCGCTTCCTCAATTACCGATGAACTCATTTTTATTATCAATTTACCAACCAATTTCCCATCAATTTACTGAGAAATCACGTTTTTCTCTTCAAAATCTCTGTTTTACCAACACGTTTTCAAAAAAGTGGGGTGTCACACCCCCCACACACTACGCCCCTGTATATATGATGATATAAAATATATGATATGATATACATGATATATGATATATATGCGATATATAATATATATGTGATATATGATATATATGATATGTGATATATGATATATATGTGATATATGATATATATGTGATATATGATATATATGTGATATATAATATATATGTGATATATGATATATATGATATGTGATATATGATATATATGTGATATATGATATATATGTGATATATAATATATATGTGATATATGATATATATGATATGTGATATATGATATATATGTGATATATGATATATATGTGATATATAATATATATGTGATATATGATATATATGATATGTGATATATGATATATATGTGATATATAATATATATGATATATGATATATATGATATGTGATTTATGATATATGATATATATGTGATCTATAATTTGTGATATATGATATACGATATATATGTGATATATAATATATATGTGATATATGATATAATATATGTACTTTCTGCCATTTTAATAAGTTCAAGTATTTTAAAAAATACATAATTATTCTGTTATGAAATCTATACCTATTGAATTAGTATAGGTAATTGCATGGGGCCGACGAAAATGTGAATGACCTCATTTTGAAGTAAATTTTTTCTTGAATTTCTTACATGAAAATGGCTTTAGAAGAGCTAAGTTATATGCATGCAAAAGAATATTAATTTAACAAGCCATTTACGAATTAAGGTTTATACATGTACATGTAGAGGTGAAATTTTCAACTGGCTCGATGAGATGTTTGAGCGGAAAAGCGGGAGGAAAGAGACGGACTTGTTTCGCTTGCAGGTTTTTGAATCTAATTAAATATTCTGGCGGGAAATCGCTGAAACGTACATCGCCCTGTTTTGACGTGTTTCGGGTTGTCGTACATGCAATGGAAAGTGGTTCTACCCCTACTAAAACGTTTTCAAGAGTTGTTCAACTCCAACTTCCAAAGAATGTTAAATCACGGATATTAGATACTGTGGATCCGAATTACGTCACCGGTCGAAAAATTGACCGGTGAATTTTGGCGCGCTGCAGGTCGGAAAAGTCCCTTTCAACGAGGAACCGAAAGGTCAAAAATGTTTGAAAAGGACTTTGAGAAAGTCTAGACTACTACAAGCATTTTACTAAATTTGCACCACGATTCTTAATAAAATAAAAACTTTAGAGTCTTAAATCTTATTATTCTTACAAATTCTTACTTTGTTCTTCATTGAGGTGTCTATTGTCTTCGTCGAGTTTTGTCACTCCTTGGATTGAAATTGTGGCCGCCATTTTGAAAAAACCGAGTCAAAAATCCGAATCCCGATGATTGTTCCGAAGTTGACTCGGGCCTAGTACCTCGCGGTCACCTCAACTGCGAGTATCCCATCTAGCCACGACCTGTTCTCATGCACAGCACTTAATATTTATAATAAACTGGCTTGTAGAAAACTGGAACAGTATAAACATAACAAAACAATTGCAAAAGTGGTTGACAAAATATATAAATTCGTGTTTTCAAAATGGAAAATCTCTGTGAAAATCTCGCGTGGGTCTGTCGCGTGTGTTTTGTGATGACAGACCGGAAGTGATCGTGGTCAAACTGGTTACTTTTTATTGAAAACAACAATTTTTATTTATAATAAAAAAAACAAATCCATGCGGCACGAAAAACGGATGCGGGCGCTGATGATAAACAGGGATATTTTTTTTAATGGCCTTATGTAGCCTGCGTGCAGTCCCAGATGGTTTAGAAAATCTCACCGAAACCACATCAGAAAGACAAATACACTTTGTACTAGAGATAAGTGAACTATATTTCAGCATATTTCACAAATTTAAAGCAATTAAGAGGAAATATTCTGTCATTTCGACTTAAATTATTGTATACATAACTGCTCACACCATGAGTTTGGACGACCTGTGATTCAGCAAGTCAGCATCATGAATTATGGAAATGGCGGGTTTCGCTCAAGCAGTCGTTTGAAAAGAGTATGTTATTAATTATCATAATTATTGTTATTATTAGTTATTATTGTACTAATATGAACATTTTAAACATTTAAGTTAGCAGAGGCAGTGGTTAGACTTTGCTTGGAGCCAGTCTAGAATGGAGAAGTAAGACAACTCCTTCCCTCTACTAGTCTGAGGGTTCACCTTGTGCAAGTGATAGTACCCTCAAGCCCTCCAATTACCTAGGGTTACAGGCAGACAAAAAGTTTGTTATTAAATAAATTGTGAAATACAGTAATAAATCCTTAATTACTTATTATTATTACTAATTTTGGGTAGTCAGTATACAATGTTCCGGAAATTTCTGGTGTTTTGTAAAATTTTGAGCGTATTTATGGGTATTTTGGTCGGTTTTGATGAGGTGTTTAGTATATCACGACTCCACCCCCCTTGGTCGACCTCATTTAGAGCGCCCAGTTTGTTTTTGTAAATGCAGTCAATCCGCTACCGTGAACGTATAAACTAGTGAACGGGTTGTTTTTTTATATCGGATTAGCCTGGGTAATCCGTTACAAAAAGCAATCCGGTATCGTGTAATTGTTGGGGTCTCTGTTAGGCCACGCAACAACCGGATTTCAAAGACTTACAAACATTGTTTTTGACATGTCACGGTTCATCAGAATTCAGAAAGATTACAAAATACGATATATTCTTTAGACTTTAAAAGTTTGCTTGCTTATCCTGGAATTACTTTGCTTGTTCTATTCTACAATACACTTTGTTGTTCAACCCAATATTAATCAAAAGGATACCAGAGGTTGCAAAAAACACGTCAAAACTAGCTGCAATTGAAACTTTATTTCCAGTGGTCGTCACGTCTAGTTGGCTCGCAAATTATGTAAAACTGCATGCTGAATTTAAAAAAAACATACTTATTTTAGCTTCTTCGGGGGGAAAACACCCAAATGTATTGAAATAAAACAAAACCACTTACTTTGCCAGGTTTAATTAGACTTAGGTCTATGGTATCCTGCAGTAAGCCTGTTTTTGAAAGGTTTGCCTGATGTTTTTTTCCACAGCAGTGTGTCGTAGCTGATAAATTAGCAGCAAACTATATCAAAACAAAACGATTTGGAGATGATAGATCCAACTGGTCAAACAGCAATGAAGTACGAAAACTTTAAGCATACCGCTCTAACCTGGACTTTGCAGATCGTACAATGCTTCCACTGCAAACGTTCATCAAATTCCTGTACGAGAGAAACACGGTAAAGGTAGTCTAAACTTTTATACAACTTAAATTAATGGCGAGAACATCGACAGTAAAAGATATACTTGCCTTGCTCCTGTCTTTACCAAGGAATGTAATTCCATGAAATGGAGGAAAATCCATTGTACATAAACCCTGAACTGAAGTGAATTATTAACTTACAACGTTCTGAGAGTCTGAGACTATTGTAATGATCGGGTTGTTTTGCTCTGTATTGCATAATCGTTTTCGCACGTGGCAATTAGACACGCGCGACGTCATTTTTGCGTACGTTGCTATAGCAACGGTAGACGTTATGTAGCATTGCAACCTCGCCTCAGGGCTTTCTTGGGTCATGCGAAGAAAGGTTGGTTCCGGGAAGAAAGTCCCACCTCTCAGACCCCAGGGTTGTGGTTAGGTTTAAGCCCACCGGGGGGTTGTGGTTAGGTTTAGGGTTGCCGGGGGGATTGTAGTTAGGTATAGGGTCAGGTTTAAAGGTGGGAATTAGTTCTTTAAATTGATGATTATTGTTAATTCTATGCCATTTCACAATTAATGATAGTCCTCATTTCGAGATGAGAGGATATGCTGAGTGTTAGTTATGTAATCAATTGCCTAGACCTTCTATATTTCCTATTTGGGGGCCTGGGGCTATACATTTGAGGGGATAGGAACATGACTGTCGGTCAATTTTCGAATTGATCGAAGACTCAAAGTCTAGGTTCCATATATGGGAAGTATTGCACAATTTTGGCATTTTGTGCCCCCCCCCCCGAAAAAAAAAGAAAAAAAGAAGTCAAAACCTAGACTCGGCCTACCATAGATAGCCTGGTACCCTGGCCCAATTTCAAAAGAAGTATGGGCCACTAATCTCATTCTCGCGTCATCAGGGCTAAATCCACTTATGACAATTGCAATTTCACTCATAGCCAATAAAAACGCGTGAAAATTTCAACCAATAGGAAAGCAGAAGTTTTTAGTGGTTACCAGCTATAGAGTAATAAAATATAAAATTCTCGCCCCAGTCCTCTCGTCCCTTATTCTGTGGTTGTGTCAAGCACATCACTCAATCATACTTACTTGGAAAACCTATCATCTTTATGCAGTACTGTACTTCATATAAGACCATATATAGAAGACCTCGTTCGATTTGTCAAAAATTATAAATACTCGCAAATCGATAATTAAAAGTACCTCTAATCGTACAATCAAAATAGCTTTCAGAGTCTCAGTGCATAACTTCATTGCGTCTGAATTTATGTACATTTAAACAAACTGTAAGACGTTGTCTTGTTCCGTACATGGGCTATGGCATGCCAAGGGTTCAGCAGGTTGCAGCAATCACTCAGTAGCCTGAGTATACGCCTAAGCAGGCATCTTGTTTATTATATTTTGTTACTGATACTTAGTTATAACAAAACAGTCGCTCATGATATTTTGTTACTGACATTTAGTTATAACAAAACAGTAAGTGAGTAATCAGTCGCTCATTACACTTCGTTAATGATATTTACTAATTGTAACAAAACAGTAAGCGAGTAATTAGTCACTCATTATATTTTGTTAATGATATTTGGTTGTAACAAAACAGTAAGCGAGTAATCAGTCACTTCTTATATTTTGTTAATCATATTTGTTATAACAAAACAGTAAGCGAGTAATCAGTCACTCATTACATTTTGTTACTAATTAGTCACTCATTATATTTTGTTAATGATATTTGGTTGTAACAAAACAGTAAGCGAGTAATCAGTCACTCATTACATTTTGTTAATGGCAGTTAATTGTAACAAAACAGTAAGCGAGTACTCCTGAAGTTGCTCATAATATTTTGTTCAGTAGAGTTTTAATGTATGATTAACTGGATGTTCTTTTCGCACAATTTGTTTTGTTATATGTGAAGTGGTTAGTAGAAGACTATGCGAATATAAGGGCCACATATATATATATAATTATATATATATATACAAAGCATGAAGTATAGTTACCTTAAAGTCTTCGCTACCAGAGGTTTCACCCTAAACGGGATCATCAGGCGACTGAAAAATATCGGTTAGTGGGCTGCTTAAATGCGTTGGTTGGGGCATAGGTGTGGGCGTCGAAACGTCCGGCGCATTCCTTTGGAGCGTGGGTGTGGGCGTCGAAACGTTGCGCGCATTCCTTTGATTGTTTAGGTTGTTGATCCGAAATCTGTTTTTGTGCCGACAGGTCGAAACTATTTCTGATCTTTTGTTTAGTAAAAATTGTTTGTCTGCCTTCATGATGAAAAGTTTTTCGTCCAAACATAAATTGCATCTTTTTTATACTCCCGTGTAAGAAATTGAGTGTTTTAGTATAGACCAGGTTATGTCGAAACTTTGGTTTTTTTCTTTTGGATTCCAAATGTATTTCGAAAGTTCCGTCTCGTTTGAATACTTTTTATTCTGGAAAGATTTAGTATGGTTACGATATCGCTCTTTAAATGTACTTGCTGTCATGCCAATGTATTGCTTAGTGATGTTCGTGTTACTTATGGAAATAGATGCCTTGTATACTATGTTGTTTGTCATGCATTGCCCACGTAGGGGGCAATTGTCCTTAATCCTGCAATTGCAATTGCTTGTAACTATGCTTAGTGGCTTGCTTTTCCTGATTGTGCGTGAATTATGTTTTGTGATAATAGACTTGACGTTGTTCATGCAACTATAGCTAATCTTGACTGTGTTTCTGTTAAAAGGTTTGTGAAGTTTGTGTCCTGGTGGAAAGTGCTTGTCAATAAGGCTAAGACAGTTGCGTCCTATGTTTGTTTTGACATTTTTGTTAAATGGAGGGTTAAACCAGATGATATTGCGGTGTCTATTTCTGCGTGTTTGCTGTGGTGCTTCTTGTGTGTAGTTTAGCTCATGGTTGAAATTACTGCGCCTTAATGCATTTTGGTAAATTGGTGCGGTTTCATGGAATGTCCGCTCGTCAGACAAGAGGAGGGAAATGCGTTTGTTGATTGATGTAGGTAGCTGTCTTAAAATGCTTGGTGGGTGGTTTGATTGCTTGTTTATGTATAATGGATCGTCATTGGGCTTTCGAAAAGGTTTGTATTTTCCATTGCTTAGGTCGAAAGTAACGTCTAAAAAGTTTACTGAAATTAAATTTGCTTCTGCCGTGATTTTTAAGCCAAACTGTTCGAAACTTTTGTGAAGATCTTTTCTTGTTTTGTCTGCCAATCGTGCGGTCTTATTTTTTAGTACTGCCAATCCGTCGTCTCTATATAGGCCAATATTTTGGTTGCCAAACTTTTTCCCTAGGTCGTTTAGAATGAAAAGGCCTACTAGTTCGCATACTTCAGCGCCGTCATAGCTACCCATGGTAACATCAAATAAACTGTTGCTGTCTTTTTTTATCCACGGTTTTTCGTTGTTGAAAAGGAGCGATTTTCTAGCGTCTTTTACTATTGAAATGTCACTTTCGGTAATGATAGCCAAATTTCTGGCCCAAGATAATGCTTGGTCCAGAAGGTCTTCAGAAATTGAAGGGTAGAAATTAACAATGTCAAACGAAATGAAGGTATCTCTGCTTTTCTCTTCAATGTTGCCAAACCATTCGATTGCTTCTTGTGTGTTTCTCCATTGATTTACGTTCAAAATGTTCCTTAACTTAGAGTTGATTTTATCAAGAATTACTTTGCTGAGCTTTCCGGACTCACTTTTAGCAGGATTAATTAATCGGCATGTTGGGTTGTTTTCGAAATTATCCTTATGGTCTTTGAGTGAAATAAATGTTTCGCGTTTTTTCATGTGTTCAATACGGTCGCCAATTCCCAAGTTATTCGAAATGTGTTTTAATTCATTGTCTGTCTGTTCTATGGTGTCCTCTGATCCATGTTTATATGTTTTTGTTATATTGTCATGCAAAAGATTGTTGTATGTGTCGAGCGAGGTTTCATAAGTGTTTGTAGTTTTGTCGGCGAAAACAAAAATATTAGGTCACGAACATCACTAAGCAATACACTGGCATGACAGCAAGTACATTTAAAGAGCGATATCGTAACCATACTAAATCTTTCCAGAATAAAAAGTATTGAAACGAGACGGAACTTTCGAAATACATTTGGAATCGAAAAGAAAAAACCCAAAGTTTTGACATAACCTGGTCTATACTAAAACACTCAATTTCTTACACGGAGGATAAAAAAGATGCAATTTATGTTTGGATGAAAAACTTTTCATCATGAAGGCAGACAAACAATTTTTACTAAACAAAAGATCAGAAATAGTTTCGACTTGTCGGCACAAATACAGATTTCGGATCAACAACCTAAACAATCATAGGAATGCTGCAAAGGAATGCGCCGGACGTTTCGACACCCACGCCCCAACCAACGCATTTAAGCAGCCCACTAACCGATATTTTTCAGTCGCCTGATGATCCGGTTTAGGGTGAAACCTCTGGTGGCGAAGACTTTAAGGTAACTATACTTCATGCTTTGTATTTTGCTCTATCTATATATGGTATTGAGCACTCTCTAACATTTCGTGAACCAAAACACGCGGAGAGCCTGCGCGTCATTGCAAGACAGGACAGCTTTTCAGGCTCTTTGGATTGGTATAAATCTCGTTAATAAGCCAAACATTATTTGTGGCATAATATATAGGCAACATAATTCTCCAGAGACATTCTTAAGCTATTTTGAAGAAACATTAGAAAGGCTCAGTGCTTCAGGTAAAACAATTTATATTATGGGCGATGTCAACATAAACCTTCTCCGATTTGAATCCTGCTGTTATGCTCAAAATATTCTACTCACTCTTCAGAGTTTCAACTTAATTCCGACAATTGACAAACCCACTAGAGTGTATAATAACTCTGCAACACTTATTGACAATATTTTTGTAAATAAATTGACGATCACACATTAAGTGGCAATATTATCTCTGACATCAGTGATCATTTCTCACAATTTTGTACTTTTCGTTCATTTACTAAAAGAGTCAAGCCTTGTAAAACTGTAATTCGTGATTACTCAAAATATTCGGACCCAAAATTTCTAAATGATGTTTCACAAATAAATTGGAATCGTATTATTTCTGATAGTAACACTGATGTTAATAAATCATTTTCTTCTTTTTATAATAAGTTAAATAAACTTATAAATAAACATGCTCCCTTAAAACCAATTTCTAAACGTAAATTAAAACAGTTTACCAAGCCCTGGATAACAAGCGGTTTAAGAAAATCTATTAAGATAAAAAATGAACTATTCCATTCTGGGGATATTTATAAATATAAATTGTACCGGAACAAAATACTTACACTAACTCATTTGAGTTGAGCAAAAAGTCATTATCATGATTATTTTGAACATAACATCAATAATATGAAAAAACTTGGGAAGGTATTAACATATTAATTCATCGTAATAAGAATAAAAAAACATCAATAACTGCCCTGAAACGCCGAAATAATGAGGGCGTGTCTCAAAATTCATTAAAACTACCAAATATTCTGAACAAATATTTTGCATCTGTAGGGCACAAATTGGCTTCCAAAATACCGAATTCTTCAAATCAATTTATGAGCTATTTACCAAGATCTAATCAATCCGGTTCTTTTGTTTTCAGACCAGTTTTACCTATAGAAATTGAATTAGAAATAATGTCGATACCCCTTAACAAGGCACTCGTATTATATTCTTGTCCTATTCGAATTTTAAGGTGCATAAGAAATTTAATATCCACACCTTTATCTAAACTCATAAACAAATCAATTGAAACCGGAATATATCCTTCCAAATTAAAAATTGCTAAAGTTATACCAATCTATAAATGTGACGATGCTACTGACCCCAGCAATTATAGACCCATTTCACTTCTTTCGGTGTTCAACCGAATTTTTGAAAAAGTAATGTACCATCGACTTAAGTCACAGTATGGTTTTCGAGACAAACGATCAACTCAACATGCACTAATTGACATTGTAAATCAAATTCAATTAAATATGGAAAAACGATTGTTTCCATGTGGTATATTTATTGACTTAAAAAAGGCTTCTTATACTGTAGATCATTCAATTCTATTACAAAAATTACAACACCATGGGGTTAGGGGTGTCGTCAATGATTGGTTTTCTTCTTATCTTACTGTCCGAATCCAAACAACACAAATTGGACGTAATATTTCAAAAAAAGAAAAAAATTTGTATGGCGTTCCTCAAGGTTCTGTCCTTGGCCCCTTGCTTTTTCTCATATACATCAATGACATCTATAATTCTTCGGATAAATTTAGTTTTTACTTGTTTGCTGATGATACAAATCTGTTGTATGCTGATAAGAACCTCAAATCACTTGAAACTACTGTTAATGTTGAATTGATGAAAATATATAATTGACTTTCTGCAAATAAATTAACATTAAACATAAAAAAATCAAACTATGTAATTTTTTGCCCTTATAAAAAAAGCTTGATTACCAAGTTAATCTCAGAATTTTTTATCATAATACAAACTCATTTATTTCTCTAGAATGTAAAGATTACGTAAAATATCTTGGAGTTATTATTGATTCTAACCTTACTTGGAAAAATCATATTGATTATGTTGCTTCAAAGATCAGCAAAACAATAGGTATCATCAGTAGATTAAGACACTTTGTACCGACGAGCACACTGCTAAATATCTATAGATCACTCATCTCTCCATACTTATGGTATAACTGTATGGGGTCAAGCTGCTCAGACACACTTAAATAAAATTTTGAAACTACAAAAACGTGCCATTCGACTATTTTATTTTGTCAATTACAAATCTCACGCTGTTCCCCTTTTCATTTGTTCAAACATATTACCTTTGAATATGCTTTATTTTGAATATGCTTTATTTTAAATCAACTTCGATTTTAATGCACGATGTATTCAATAATTTGACTCCATCCAATATTTCAAAGTTATTCACATTCTCAAATGTGATCCACGCATATAATACTAGATCTTCGTCATTCGGCAATTACTACATTAAACACTCTAGATTAAACCAGTATAGCAAATCCTTTTCCAGAATAGGAGCCAAAATGTGGAACAGCATTCCACTTAAAACACGTAAACTATCAAAAACTAGTTTCAAGAAAAAAATACAACAAACATTAATTCAAATTTTACTTGAAGAGGATGCTTATGTTGACACGTCCAAATTAATAACTAAGATTGCTAATAGTTTTACTGCTTGAATACTTCATTTTCTCTTACCTACATGTTATCTATCAATTTTTATTTTAACTTCAAAAGTTCGTATATGTCTCTGTAAACTTTTTAGACGTTACTTTCGACCTAAGCAATGGAAAATACAAACCTTTTCGAAAGCCCAATGACGATCCATTATACATAAACAAGCAATCAAACCACCCACCAAGCATTTTAAGACAGCTACCTACATCAATCAACAAGCGCATTTCCCTCCTCTCGTCTGACGAGCGGACATTCCATGAAACCGCACCAATTTACCAAGATGCATTAAGGCGCAGCAATTTCAACCATGAGCTAAACTACACACAAGAAGCACAGCAAACACGCAGAAATAGACACCGCAATATCATCTGGTTTAACCCTCCATTTAACAAAAATGTCAAAACAAACATAGGACGCAACTTTCTTAGCCTTATTGACAAGCACTTTCCACCAGGACACAAGCTTCACAAACTTTTTAACAGAAACACAGTCAAGATTAGCTATAGTTGCATGAACAACGTCAAGTCTATTATCACGAAACATAATTCACGCACAATCAGGAAAAGCAAGCCACGAAGCATAGTTACAAGCAGTTGCAATTGCAGGATTAAGGACAATTGCCCCCTACGTGGGCAATGCATGACAAACAACATAGTATACAAGGCATCTATTTCCATAAGCAACACGAACATCACTAAGCAATACATTGGCATGACAGCAAGTACATTTAAAGAGCGATATCGTAACCATACTAAATCTTTCCAGAATAAAAAGTATTCAAATGAGACGGAACTTTCGAAATACATTTGGAATCTAAAAGAAAAAAACCAAAGTTTCGACATAACCTGGTCTATACTAAAACACTCAACTTCTTACACGGGAGGATCAAAAAGATGCAATTTATGTTTGGACGAAAAACTTTTCATCATGAAGGCAGACAAACAACTCTTACTAAACAAAAGATCAGAAATAGTTTCGACGTGTCGGCACAAAAATAGATTTCGGATCATCAACCTAAACAATCAAAGGAATGCGCGCAACGTTTCGACGCCCACACCCACGCTCCAAATGAATGCGCCGGACGTTTCGACACCCACACCCACGCCCCAACTAACGCATTTAAGCAGCCCACTAACCGATATTTTTCAGTCGCCTGATGATCCCGTTTAGGGTGAAACCTCTGGTAGCGAAGACTTTAAGGTAAAACTATACTTCATACTTTGTACATATACATATATATATATATATATATTTCAATCTACAGACACGGTGTTTCGCTGTACAACAGCTCATCAGTGTAGCTTGGAACAATCTGAATGAATTTCATCAATTACTTATACACATGCGATCGTCGGTGACAACCGCATGTGGGACAGCATCGGTGAAATACATTCAGATAGCGTGAAGTGCTATATATATATATATATATATATATATATATATATATATATATATATATATATATATATAGCACTATATATATATATATATATATATATATATATTTATGCATGTGTGTATGTATAAATAAATATGTATGTATTGACAATAGGTTAATTAGCTGTGTGACGCGCGGTCGAGAGGAACTGGGGAAAGCTTGTGGCGCGGTCACACAGCGGTTGTTGTATTTTCGAGTTTCGAGTTTTTGGTTTTATAATAAAAGTTAACCGTGTTTAAACTGAAGGATCGACAGTCCATTCGGGATGTGCGAGCACCAACGTCCAAGAGGGAAGCAGAACGTGTCTACGGATTATTCGGCTATTACCGCAAATTCATTGATAACTTTGCACATCGAGCGGAGCCCATAAGAGCGACCATAAGAGAAGCCCGGCCTGGCAAACAGTTTAACTGGACCTCCGATGCCCAAACGGCGCTGGACTCCCTTAAGAAAGCTCTACTGTCACCTCAGTGCATCCTATCCTTGGCGGACACAGGACCCGACGCTCTACCGTTGATTGTCGAGACAGACGCGTCTGATAACCAGTTGGGAGCTGTTCTGATGCAAGCTCAAAAGGATGGATCTGAAAGGCCAATCGCATTTCGCTCACGCACACTATCGGCAAGGCAACGGAACTACCAAACCAGAGAAAAGGAGATGCTTAGCGCTGTAGAAGCTTTTGACGATTGGCGCGTGTACCTATCCGGAAGGCAATTTATCTGGCGTACAGACCACGAGGCACTCAAATGGGCACGCACCTTGCAGTACAAGAGCAGGAAGATTCAACGTTGGCTTGTGGAAATTGCTGACATGGACTTTGTTCCCCAACTGCGCCCTGGAAACCAGCTACTTGTTTCCGATGCCCTCTCACGACTGTCTACCACCAAGGTTAACGCCGTGACGCGTCGATTGACTATGCAACAGTTGAAAGGAGAACCAGAACGCGACATACTTGTCTGCTACGCTAGAAACAGCCTTGCATCCGGACGATGGGGAAAAGTGAAACCAGCTGATCCTGCCAAATCCAAATTCTGGAACCATAAGGACAGCCTCTGTTTTGGTGCAGATGGTGAGCTACGTATCAAGAGCGATGACCCAACCAAACCTGAAGGCTTGTTAGTACTACCCAGCAGTTTGGTACCAGCAACCCTGGAGGCTTTCCATGACAAGACTGCTCATCCCGGAGCAGCGTCAACTTCAGAAAATCTTCGGCGCATATACTGGTGGCCGGATATCAACAAAGATATCACCGACTATGTGCGATCCTGCGAAACTTGTGCCACCACAAAACCCAATCTACACCCACGAGTCCCACCGGTTCAGTTAACCAACACTCCCTCAGCTCCATTTGAGAAACTTGGCGTGGACCTAATTGGACCATTCGAACCTTCTACGCGAGGAAACAGATTCGCTCTAGTGGTCCACTGCCACTTTTCGAAGTTCACTCAAGCCGAACCACTGCCCAACAAAAAGCACAGACCGTCGCCAACGCACTCGAGCGCTTGTTGTTACTTTTTGGCCTGAGAACTCGCACAATCGTTTCTGACAGAGGCACAGAGTTTGTAAGCACATGCCAACGTCTATCCGATAGAAGCAAGCATCCCGTTCATGCGTTGCTTAACCAGTATCACATCCACCACCCTAAGACTGCAGCCTACCACCCTCAAGCCAATGGCGCAACCGAAAGAGCAAACCAGACGCTGAAAGCCAAACTTCAAGCAACACTAATCGACCATGGAACGGAATGGGATGATCGCATGGCATCTGCCCTATTTCACATGAATAATGCAGTTCACACCACAACGAAAGTAACACCGTTCAAAGCTGCATTTGGTGACGACGCTCGAAACCCATTTGACCCAGTTGATTCCACACCGAATGATGCTAACCCTCATCAACACACGTTGAACAATCGCGAGCTGCAAGCGACAATTCGAGATCGAATTATCAAAGAGAAAACCAAACGTCGTGAAAAATCTACCAATAGGCAAACCAGGGCTTATGCCCCGTACACAGTCGGCCAGTATGTGTACGCCCGAAAACCCCCGCGTGAGAAAGGCTACACTGGTCCCTGGGAGATCATCCAAGTTCGTGGGGGAGGATCAAGCTACAAACTGAGACATGTGAAGCAACACCGTTGGATATCTCGACGAGCCGAACATCTCAAAGATGCCTTCATCCGACCACCACGTCTAAGAATTTCCAAGCGCTCTCAAAGAAAGACAAATTACCTGCCGGACACCAATGACAACCCAACGATGCCAGACGTGGCAGAGCACAACATAACAGATACGGATTCTGACGATGAACTACCACCTCCTCCTGAACTACCCCCAACACCCACTAGCACAAGTGATGAACCAGACGATGGTATCATGGAGAACACTCGAAATCCTGATGGACAAAGGCAGGATAATGCTATGGATACAAATGTTCTTAATCGTGATGTGGAGGTCTCCTCGACTGGTTCCACGCAAAGCACAACCGACACAATTCAGCTTACCAGTAGGAATGTGAGCGACGATGCTGGTACCATCCTGAAACCCAATACTATGGAATACGAGTCTACTACCAATGGAACATCCCACATTGATGACCTCTGTCCAATACATGAAGAAGTGAACGAAAGCGAGAACATACAAAACACTACCAGGCCATCGCGATCAACTCGAGGTAGACAGCCACCAACACGATTTGGAGAATGGCTCATTGGGGATAGCGCAGATGCAGAAATTGATGCCACAGACAACATTTCGTCAGATGATGAACATTAAAGTTTAAAGTAGCCGATAGTGACAATAGGTTAATTAGATGTGTGACGCGCGGTCGAGAGGAACTGGGGAAAGCTTGTGGCGCGGTCACACAGCGGTTGTTGTATTTTCGAGTTTCGAGTTTTTGGTTTTATAATAAAAGTTAACCGTGTTTAAACTGAAGGATCGACAGTCCATTCGGGATGTGCGAGCACCAACGTCCAAGAGGGAAGCAGAACGTGTCTACGGATTATTCGGCTATTACCGCAAATTCATTGATAACTTTGCACATCGAGCGGAGCCCATAAGAGCGACCATAAGAGAAGCCCGGCCTGACAAACAGTTTAACTGGACCTCCGATGCCCAAACGGCGCTGGACTCCCTTAAGAAAGCTCTACTGTCGCCTCAGTGCATCCTATCCTTGCCGGACACAGGACCCGACGCTCTACCGTTGATTGTCGAGACAGACGCGTCTGATAACCAGTTGGGAGCTGTTCTGATGCAAGCTCAAAAGGATGGATCTGAAAGGCCAATCGCATTTCGCTCACGCACACTATCGGCAAGGCAACGGAACTACCAAACCAGAGAAAAGGAGATGCTTAGCGCTGTAGAAGCTTTTGACGATTGGCGCGTGTACCTATCCGGAAGGCAATTTATCTGGCGTACAGACCACGAGGCACTAAAATGGGCACGCACCTTGCAGTACAAGAGCAGGAAGATTCAACGTTGGCTTGTGGAAATTGCTGACATGGACTTTGTTCCCCAACTGCGCCCTGGAAACCAGCTACTTGTTTCCGATGCCCTCTCACGACTGTCTACCACCAAGGTTAACGCCGTGACGCGTCGATTGACTATGCAACAGTTGAAAGGAGAACAAGAACGCGACATACTTGTCTGCTACGCTAGAAACAGCCTTGCATCCGGACGATGGGGAAAAGTAAAACCAGCTGATCCTGCCAAATCCAAATTCTGGAACCATAAGGACAGCCTCTGTTTTGGTGCAGATGGTGAGCTACGTATGAAGAGCGATGACCCAACCAAACCTGAAGGCTTGTTAGTACTACCCAGCAGTTTGGTACCAGCAACCCTGGAGGCTTTCCATGACAAGACTGCTCATCCCGGAGCAGCGTCAACTTCAGAAAATCTTCGGCGCATATACTGGTGGCCGGATATCAACAAAGATATCACCGACTATGTGCGATCCTGCGAAACTTGTGCCACCACAAAACCCAATCTACACCCACGAGTCCCACCGGTTCAGTTAACCAACACTCCCTCAGCTCCATTTGAGAAACTTGGCGTGGACCTAATTGGACCATTCGAACCTTCTACGCGAGGAAACAGATTCGCTCTAGTGGTCCACTGCCACTTTTTGAAGTTCACTCAAGCCAAACCACTGCCCAACAAAAAGCACAGACCGTCGCCAACGCACTCGAGCGCTTGTTGTTACCTTTTGGCCTGAGAACTCGCACAATCGTTTCTGACAGAGGCACAGAGTTTGTAAGCACATGCCAACGTCTATCCGATAGAAGCAACCATCCCGTTCATGCGTTGCTTAACCAGTATCACATCCACCACCCTAAGACTGCAGCCTACCACCCTCAAGCCAATGCCGCAACCGAAAGAGCAAACCAGACGCTGAAAGCCAAACTTCAAGCAACACTAATCGACCATGGAACGGAATGGATGATCGCATGGCATCTGCCCTATTTCACATGAATAATGCAGTTCACACCACAACGAAAGTAACACCGTTCAAAGCTGCATTTGGTGACGACGCTCGAAACCCATTTGACCCAGTTGATTCCACACCGAATGATGCTAACCCTCATCAACACACGTTGAACAATCGCGAGCTGCAAGCGACAATTCGAGATCGAATTATCAAAGAGAAAACCAAACGTCGTGAAAAATCTACCAATAGGCAAACCAGGGCTTATGCCCCGTACACAGTCGGCCAGTATGTGTACGCCCGAAAACCCCCGCGTGAGAAAGGCTACACTGGTCCCTGGGAGATCATCCAAGTTCGTGGGGGAGGATCAAGCTACAAACTGAGACATGTGAAGCAACACCGTTGGATATCTCGACGAGCCGAATATCTCAAAGATGCCTTCATCCGACCACCACGTCTAAGAATTTCCAAGCGCTCTCAAAGAAAGACAAATTACCTGCCGGACACCAATGACAACCCAACGATGCCAGACGTGGCAGAGCACAACATAACAGATACGGATTCTGACGATGAACTACCACCTCCTCCTGAACTACCCCCAACACCCACTAGCACAAGTGATGAACCAGACGATGGTATCATGGAGAACACTCGAAATCCTGATGGACAAAGGCAGGATAATGCTATGGATACAAATGTTCTTAATCGTGATGTGGAGGTCTCCTCGACTGGTTGCACGCAAAGCACAACCGACACAATTCAGCTTACCAGTAGGAATGTGAGCGACGATGCTGGTACCATCCTGAAACCCAATACTATGGAATACGAGTCTACTACCAATGGAACATCCCACATTGATGACCTCTGTCCAATACATGAAGAAGTGAACGAAAGCGAGAACATACAAAACACTACCAGGCCATCGCGATCAACTCGAGGTAGACAGCCACCAACACGATTTGGAGAATGGCTCATTGGGGATAGCGCAGATGCAGAAATTGATGCCACAGACAACATTTCGTCAGATGATGAACATTAAAGTTTAAAGTAGCCGATAGTGACAATAGGTTAATTAGCTGTGTGACGCGCGGTCGAGAGGAACTGGGGAAAGCTTGTGGCGCGGTCACACAGCGGTTGTTGTATTTTCGAGTTTCGAGTTTTTGGTTTTATAATAAAAGTTAACCGTGTTTAAACTGAAGGATCGACAGTCCATTCGGGATGTGCGAGCACCAACGTCCAAGAGGGAAGCAGAACGTGTCTACGGATTATTCGGCTATTACCGCAAATTCATTGATAACTTTGCACATCGAGCGGAGCCCATAAGAGCGACCATAAGAGAAGCCCGGCCTGACAAACAGTTTAACTGGACCTCCGATGCCCAAACGGCGCTGGACTCCCTTAAGAAAGCTCTACTGTCGCCTCAGTGCATCCTATCCTTGCCGGACACAGGACCCGACGCTCTACCGTTGATTGTCGAGACAGACGCGTCTGATAACCAGTTGGGAGCTGTTCTGATGCAAGCTCAAAAGGATGGATCTGAAAGGCCAATCGCATTTCGCTCACGCACACTATCGGCAAGGCAACGGAACTACCAAACCAGAGAAAAGGAGATGCTTAGCGCTGTAGAAGCTTTTGACGATTGGCGCGTGTACCTATCCGGAAGGCAATTTATCTGGCGTACAGACCACGAGGCACTAAAATGGGCACGCACCTTGCAGTACAAGAGCAGGAAGATTCAACGTTGGCTTGTGGAAATTGCTGACATGGACTTTGTTCCCCAACTGTGCCCTGGAAACCAGCTACTTGTTTCCGATGCCCTCTCACGACTGTCTACCACCAAGGTTAACGCCGTGACGCGTCGATTGACTATGCAACAGTTGAAAGGAGAACAAGAACGCGACATACTTGTCTGCTACGCTAGAAACAGCCTTGCATCCGGACGATGGGGAAAAGTAAAACCAGCTGATCCTGCCAAATCCAAATTCTGGAACCATAAGGACAGCCTCTGTTTTGGTGCAGATGGTGAGCTACGTATGAAGAGCGATGACCCAACCAAACCTGAAGGCTTGTTAGTACTACCCAGCAGTTTGGTACCAGCAACCCTGGAGGCTTTCCATGACAAGACTGCTCATCCCGGAGCAGCGTCAACTTCAGAAAATCTTCGGCGCATATACTGGTGGCCGGATATCAACAAAGATATCACCGACTATGTGCGATCCTGCGAAACTTGTGCCACCACAAAACCCAATCTACACCCACGAGTCCCACCGGTTCAGTTAACCGACACTCCCTCAGCTCCATTTGAGAAACTTGGCGTGGACCTAATTGGACCATTCGACCCTTCTACGCGAGGAAACAGATTTGCTCTAGTGGTCCACTGCCACTTTTCGAAGTTCACTCAAGCCGAACCACTGCCCAACAAAAAGCACAGACCGTCGCCAACGCACTCGAGCGCTTGTTGTTACTTTTTGGCCTGAGAACTCGCACAATCGTTTCTGACAGAGGCACAGAGTTTGTAAGCACATGCCAACGTCTATCCGATAGAAGCAAGCATCCCGTTCATGCGTTGCTTAACCAGTATCACATCCACCACCCTAAGACTGCAGCCTACCACCCTCAAGCCAATGGCGCAACCGAAAGAGCAAACCAGACGCTGAAAGCCAAACTTCAAGCAACACTAATCGACCATGGAACGGAATGGGATGATCGCATGGCATCTGCCCTATTTCACATGAATAATGCAGTTCACACCACAACGAAAGTAACACCGTTCAAAGCTGCATTTGGTGACGACGCTCGAAACCCATTTGACCCAGTTGATTCCACACCGAATGATGCTAACCCTCATCAACACACGTTGAACAATCGCGAGCTGCAAGCGACAATTCGAGATCGAATTATCAAAGAGAAAACCAAACGTCGTGAAAAATCTACCAATAGGCAAACCAGGGCTTATGCCCCGTACACAGTCGGCCAGTATGTGTACGCCCGAAAACCCCCGCGTGAGAAAGGCTACACTGGTCCCTGGGAGATCATCCAAGTTCGTGGGGGAGGATCAAGCTACAAACTGAGACATGTGAAGCAACACCGTTGGATATCTCGACGAGCCGAACATCTCAAAGATGCCTTCATCCGACCACCACGTCTAAGAATTTCCAAGCGCTCTCAAAGAAAGACAAATTACCTGCCGGACACCAATGACAACCCAACGATGCCAGACGTGGCAGAGCACAACATAACAGATACGGATTCTGACGATGAACTACCACCTCCTCCTGAACTACCCCCAACACCCACTAGCACAAGTGATGAACCAGACGATGGTATCATGGAGAACACTCGAAATCCTGATGGACAAAGGCAGGATAATGCTATGGATACAAATGTTCTTAATCGTGATGTGGAGGTCTCCTCGACTGGTTCCATGCAAAGCACAACCGACACAATTCAGCTTACCAGTAGGAATGTGAGCGACGATGCTGGTACCATCCTGAACCCCAATGCTATGGAATACGAGTCTACTACCAATGGAACATCCCACATTGATGACCTCTGTCCAATACATGAAGAAGTGAACGAAAGCGAGAACATACAAAACACTACCAGGCCATCGCGATCAACTCGAGGTAGACAGCCACCAACACGATTTGGAGAATGGCTCATTGGGGATAGCGCAGATGCAGAAATTGATGCCACAGACAACATTTCGTCAGATGATGAACATTAAAGTTTAAAGTAGCCGATAGTGACAATAGGTTAATTAGCTGTGTGACGCGCGGTCGAGAGGAACTGGGGAAAGCTTGTGGCGCGGTCACACAGCGGTTGTTGTATTTTCGAGTTTCGAGTTTTTGGTTTTATAATAAAAGTTAACCGTGTTTAAACCGGATTAGTTGCTCCCTGGGGGAATTCTAATCTTATCATGTATATATATTTAAATTTTGTTTTTTCCCCTTCCTTACTACCCACCAAGATTAGCTTATGCTACCTGCGGGTTAGTATTATTTTGTAAATATTTTTGATTATAAGCCAAATAAACCTTATAAACCTTAAACAATACTCAGCCCGTACTTATTGAAAGAACGAACATTGAATATGTTAAATTGGAATTATACTTTGGAAAATTTGGAAATATTATTATTAACTTTGGGAGATATGCTCTGTGGTATTTTAAGGTAACATTACAAATAACATACGTACGACGACATATTGCATTTATGAGTTTACGTCGTCGTCAGACATTTTACGATTTATATTTATAATATAATATTATACATGTATTTGATAAAGATCATAAAGCGGATAACATAATAGCAACAAAAGGTAACTTTAGATACGATGTGAAGTTTTGTTTCGGAGCGGTACGTTTCGGACTTTGCGTACCTTTCGAGCAGTTTATAAGAGTGTTAATTATGCATAATGCGCCCATCAATGTTAAGCGCCAGGGGGTGAGGGCAACCCACGGGATATTGACTGATTGACATATCCCAAGACAGGGAAATTTGACTTTCTTGACAAGCTCGAGGGACGGGATTTTTGACACGTAAAATGATCTTAATATTATATTTTAGCCCCACCCTGGGGCTTAACATTGATAGGGGCATTAATATAATGAATAAATAATGAACAATAAATAATTATAATGAATAACTGTAAATAGCTATTGAATTAATAATGAAAAAAAAAAATTATTTACAAGGCTCGACATGACGTTAATTATTATGGTAGCAGCGAGTTAGATGGAAGAAAGTGGCCATTCTTTATGGGTCAGGGTGTCAGGTATTATTTACAGTTTATACATATAGTATATGTTAAACAAAAAAATAATAATTATGCTTCACTGTAGAACTGGCACACCTTTCACATTCAAATAGAGCTTCTTCTGTTGCAAGTGCTGCAACCTGCTTTGCTGTTAGTGTAATGCAGTTCTGTGGGCTATCATTAACCATTTTGGCTCCCACTATGTGTTTCAAGCAAGTACAATATATGCTTATAACATAATGGCTCTCCTGACAGGACACTTGTTTGTGCACATGGGGGAACATTTCCATTCTTTTCTGTTCGAAGCACTTCAAGGTGCCCACGCATGTGGTCTTGCAACCAAGAAATGGATCGTGGGTTAATTCCATTGGCCAATGCCATGGCATTGGCAATTGTAAAAAGGCCACAGTCTGATCCTCCCTTTTGGCACTGTTGAAGGACCACAGTTACGTTGAGGGAACCATCATGTTTGTGAAGTTGTCTGTAGAGATGGCTTATCTGTCGTTTAAGAGAGTAATTTAGGGAAGTGCCCATGCTCTCAGAGACAACAATTTCTCCTGTTGTTGAACTTGAAGTGAGGCAATGTTCTCCAATATAGTGACACTGGATTGCTTGATTTGGCTCACTGGCAACTGCAAATTTGCTACAGTGTGCCATTGCTGTAGTGCAATTCAAGCCTCCAACTCCAGTGCCAAGATCCTTGATTAGGGATTGTGTTGCATCAATATGATTATTTGTCAACCATGCATACTTATTCATCAGCACTTCCTTCAACCGATAAGTTAAATTGATGCCACTTATCTTCACCCAACATTCGTCAGGTGCATGGTGATCTTCACAGGACGAAAAGTACACCTTTCCGCATTGTTAATGGAGGTTTAAAGTAATGTTATATGATGGATTACTCACATTTAATCATTGCAAGTTAACTTTAATCACATATCATCATGCTGATTAAAGGCTTTAACGGAGGCTTTAATTCAGTCGAATTAAAGTACGATAAAAGTTGAGTAAAGCCAAATTATTAAAGACAGACTAAAGATGATTTTAGAAATAGTAATGGTATCTTATGTTGCCTTTACCTGCACCAAAAATGTGTTTAAACGTTACTTTAACGTTTCTCATGTAACTTTACTCTTGGAATTTAGATGGCTTTGCACAGGCTTTAATCATCTTTAATTCTTTGAGCAAATGGCTTAATGCTGTCTTTAAGCGCATTTAATTAACATCTATATTGAAACTTTAATCAGCTTTATTTCTTTAAAAATAGGCGTAGCTGCCCATGGGCAGCTGGTTGCGCCTGACATATATATATATATATATTGAATAATTGCAAAAATTGGGAATGGTTGACTTTGTTGCCCGTACTAATGCATTAATACAGAGAGGTACATGCATGTATAACAAATGTTTAATTAACACAGATTTATTAATGTCCAAACTTTATTTCTAAGTAATATCACCTTATACAAAAAATAGTGTAGTACCCATGCACGTACGTATATATACCAGTAAATAAACAGAATAATTGCAGTTCCCTTATTTACAACTGAATAAAATATTACAATAAGAAAGCAATATACTTATAGCTTGTAGTGGCAATTAGCTGGCTTCAGTAAATTGACCTATGTACAGGTCATACAGCAACATTTTCAAGAAGTTTCAAATAAGTAATATATCCAACACGAGTTAGTGTTCTTCCTCCGATTTCTAAATACAGCCAAGCAGGTTGAAAATACGAGGCGAAGCCGAGTTTTTTTAACCAGCTTGGCTGTATTTAGACATCGGAGGATGAACACTGACGAGTGTTGGATATAGCTTCTCAAACGAATCAATATTTTAAGAGAAAATCGACCTCAAACTTTGCTAAATTTGACTGTAATCTTCCTCCGATTTCTAAGTACTGATTAAATATTGATTTATTTTTAATTTTCGTCATGAATTATTATCATTAATAATTTGAGGCCCGGGTCAAACGTCGCTCTTCTCATGCGCCGAACCTAATTCAATTAGGTTCGACTCTGGAGCGATCTTGGAGCGGTGTCAAATCAAACGTCGAACTTAATACGCCGCTTCTAATGCAAATAAAAGTTTACATGAAGTATTGAGGCAAAATCAACCGGCGCGAAATCTCAAATTCCAAGATGGCGCCAAACAACAACAAACATAAAATTATATCAAAACTAATAGCAAATGCACGTCGCGTATGGCATTCACTGTATCAAGAAGGCAGGTCCTGATTAGGGCACTTGTTCTTGCAGCTTTGCTACTGTTGTCTCAGAATAACTCGAGAGTTTATCACCGTTCGTGCAGAAGGCTACCAAGAAACCAAGGTTGGTGGGATTTGATATGGAACACATACAGCGCCGACCGTTTCAAGAAAACGTTTCGCGTATCAAGAAGCACCTTTAATTATATTCTTTGTCGCATTCGTCACAAACTAGAGCGAAAAACGGTCTGCGAGGAACCCATTTCTCCCGAGTGTCGTTTGGCCATATGTCTTTATTGTCTTGGCAGAGGTGACTACTTCTATACCATTTCTGAGATGGTAGGTCTTGGCCAATCAACAGTATCGACAATTGTTAATGAAGTAAATGAAGCTATTGTCACATGTATGTGGAAAGAATGTGTCACTGCCCATATGCCAGTAACTGAAGAAGAATTCAAGAACAAAATCTTAGATATGGAGGAGATATGGCAGTTTCCATTTAGCTGGGGAGCTGTGGATGGCTGCCACATACCATTAAATGCCCACCAGGAGGACAGGAATCATGTAAAGAATACCACAATTTTAAAAACTTTCATTCCATTGTTCTTATGTCACTTGTTGATGCTAAGTACAGGTTCATGTGGGGAAGTTGTGGCTTCCCCGGAAATTCACACGACTCGATAATCTTACAATCAACATCACTCTGGTCAAAAATCCAGGAAGGAAATTTGTTACCAAAGTTCAGTCAATGCGAGCAAGGTGTTCACGTGCCACCCCTGTTACTTGGTGATTCACCATTTCCTTTTGAGACATTGTTAATGAAACCCTATACAAATGCTGCATTGTCTAAGGAACAGAGGTACTTCAACTACCGATTAAGTCGTGCTAGAATGGTGGTTGAAGGAGCTTACGGACAGTTGAAGGGACGTTGGCGACTTCTACTTAGGAAATCTGAAGGTAACCTTTTCGAAACAAAAATGGCAACCCTATCATGCATGGTCCTTCACAATGTGTGTTTGGAAAATGGGGATACTATTCCAACCAAACTTGATTTGACCATCAATCCAGATACAAGCCAGAAGAGAGATAGATCTACAATTCGCAACATTCTGTTGATGAAGTAAAGTGGGAGGTCAGTAAACCCCACTTCGAAGCAGGCAGATAAAGTGAGATTGACAATCAGCACGAAACTTTTGAAAGAAATGAATGATGCAACTGCACAATGAAGAAATTGTGCTTACCTCATTTTATTCTAACGTACAAAAAACAACAGTGCATTCTCAATGGATACAAAAACTTTTGACTTTCGATCAGCTGTTGATCATTGAAGATTACCATATATAAATTTCAAACTGACATTTAATATATCAGGTGTAGAATATTAACATAAACAATTTATATGTAGATATAATTTAAACATTTAAGGTCAGTATGGAATAGCTAAATTCATAAACAATAGGCAACTTGCACTATTAAAAGTGGTCATGTGATCTCAATTCTCTTTAACAGGGTATAGAATGGTCGGCACTTAATAACATAGGGTGAGGCTACCCTATCGTTCGTGTGTCCCTCGGAAAGGTCTTCGGAAAATTCTTCGGAAAATTCTTCGGAAATAATCAAAATGGCGGAATTCTAACCATGAGTGAAAGAAACGCTAATGAAAGCAGTTAATCAGTCCGTGATCGGAATGCATCCAAGTGTTTTCAGTACAGAATATTTAATGTTGACTTTTGGACAGTTGGTTCTTGAACTTTTATACAGAAAGATTTGCTTGTAAGTATATTTAAAAGTAAAAAATAGGTGGATTAGAATACCCGTCAGGGGGAGGTATGGTGCAGTCTCTGAGTGTTATATTATATATTATATATTTTATATTTTATATTATCACGGCGTCACAAATCAGCCAAATTCCTCCCATCGGCCTTGAATGCGCGCCGACTTTTAGGGTACTTGGTGTCAGCGGCTTATCGCAAAAAATGTCGCCAATGAAGTCGCTCGTAAATGCTCTACCTTTAGCAAGGAAGTATAAGTTATTTATGAAACTTTTGTAGCTGGAAATGCAATTTATAAATAAAATATTAAACATTTTTCCCCTCTGAGCTGCAATTGAGCGTTTTCTCACCATATTTCCCTTTGATATTGCACATTTTATGATGCGAGTATTACGTCAGTATTCGATTTTAACGGGCGAACTAAAAGACGGATGACAACATTAGTTGTCGATATTTTTAGCGAAATACTGTCGCATTTATCTCCCTTTTGTCGATTGCGAATATAGGAGCTGTGCCAAGAGAAATAGCCAATGTTGTGATTTTTTTACAGTTTTCTCGCCAATGAACGCGCAAAAGATGAAGGCTTTAGGGCAAACACAAATTTTGTCTAAGCTAAAATGAGCGCAAAGTTTTAAACTACTGAATTATTCATGTTGAATGAAACGTTCTCAAGGTAAACGTCGCTTTTAAATACGTATTTTTGTTGTACATGTTGGTGTCCGCCATCTTGAAAATTGCCTTGTACTTCCGCGGCGGTAGCCTTCGTCAAGTGAGCATTAAATGTTCGAAGAACGATTATCATCGTGGAAAATGTGATATAAAATCTCCCAAAGACAGAGTTTTGAAAGTATTGACGAAAATGAGTGGTTTGCCTGAAGAAGAAAGAGCTAAAGACGTGTCATAGAAATGAATTTGTGAATATTAGCTTGACCAACGTAATAGCGGGAAGAAACCTTTAGCTTTGCCAAATCGATCTATCCCGCGAAGTAGAAAAATATTCCATTTCGATAACTGCCGAAGCTCAAAGGCAAGCGCGTTCAAATATATATAAATTATATAGTGTTGTTTGAACTTTGGTTATAGTATATACTCTAAGGAAAATTGACTGAAATTCTCCAGAACAACTTTATTAACTTATGTAGTTTTAAAATATGTTGCTAATAATTTGTTATCAGTGAGTTACATATGTCTTAACTTATGCGACGAAAACGAAACGTTTGCAGTAAGTCAAAATATACCCAGTTCCACATGTGTAACATATTTGAATTGAATTTTGAAACATGTACCCTGTGAACTTATTTCACAAATTTTACAATTATGTACATAAATTTTACAATAGAATTTACCCTCCTCCCTCCCTGTAATAAAAAAAGATTCTCAATATAAAAAGACATGGTATAGTCATACCATCCAATGTGTCCTGGGGGTGTATAAGTGGGTCTGTTTCAGCTGCCATGTCAAGCAACAGTGACCCTGGACTCAAGGAAAGTGTTGGAATTCATTTGGGCTCATTGTGATTGGTTCATTCATTTACTATTCCTGTTGGACAAATTTTTCTTTCCTCCCCCCCTCTCCATGCACAAACACACACACATGGATGTACATCCTTGTATAAACAAATTGTACCTGTGTATACAAGCACAATGCTATTAATAGCAACTACTAGAATTTGTATTTTGCCCAGGATAAACTCACCATGTAATTATAGGAATTACACAGGAAAAATGAGGGTACAATACTACAATTATAACACTTGTGTTTTGCTTCCAATTTCAAACATGTACAGTTTAATACCCAAAAATATTATAGTTAAAGACCTGTACAGTTGTCTATAAAATATTATAATTCATTATAGTGTATGAATACCCCAAATCAAAACAACCAATAATTTTTGAATGATTATTTTGAGTACTGAGCTATTATTGTCTTGCTCAAAGTGGACTGTTCTTTAGAGATTCAATATATAGTGACATTTTACAGTAAAGGAGCTTATTAAAGCATGGTTTTTGGATATAGCCTTAAGAGCAGACAGCATATTAGTTGCTCAGCTGAAAGGTACAATCATGGGACAACACAATGGATCCACAAGCAATACATCTGCAAGACCATATGATCAAACCGATATTCCTCTGGGTCTTACATCTATATGGAAACAATGTTTTAATACAGTGTTGTATTAAAAGTACAATACATTATTGCACTACTTGGAGCAGACTGGGTCACTGGGGTTGTTTTCCACAAAGACCCAAATATGGATAATTTAAAGAGTCTATTTCAATATACGCATGAGAACCCTGGCCTTTTTGCATTGAAACCAAAAAGCATTGGCATGGAAAGTCATTTCACTAACTACAGTAACAGCTGATTTTGGTCAACTGATAAGAATATTTTTCTGGATAGCTACTGCAGTCCAGGCAAGGTTTTAACAGTTATGACACTTATAATTATTAAAACACCTGGCCATACAAGTTTAATACAACAAAATTCACTGTACTACAGTAGATATTTCTACAAGTATGGTGTCAAAGAGAATACAAATTAACAGTTAATCAATCCCTGCAACGTTAAAATCTTCAATGTCATTATTATGATGTTCTGTTTATAAATTAAAACTTAAGCTTATCTCGACTGTCTCTGGTTCAATTTAAACAAAATAGTAAAAGAGCTCTTCTCCGGCTCCTACACCAACTGCCCAGCAACATCACCGAACAAGTGTTCCTCGAATTAACAAATTTCGGTTTACCATGACACTTTAGTTGGTTGTCAAATTTTGCTGTAATACAATTTTCCCACTGAATCCTGCTGAAGAAAAGATCAGATCTTGATTGTCGAAAATCCAGTGCCGACGTGGCGACGTCCGAGGAGATAGTTCCCAATAGGTTCTACCAGGGCGCAACACACAAATATACTTCGTCAAATCCATCGGAATTGTAGTGGAAAAGTCTTATCGCTTGACTGATGTGCTTGAGGAATGAGGAAGAATACGAGCATGGCGCTCAATCGCTCATATATAGTCTGTATTATCTGCTTCTTGTCGAGCGTATTACCGACTGTTAAGTCAGGCGGCCTTCGGACGTCCGAATGTGTTGAAACCACGATTCTTCGGCCACGGATATCATTTCTACCGTCACGTCACTGAATCCAATTTCCAAATTAAAAACCACATCATTCTAGCTTCTTTCAGCCATGTTTAGTTTATTGAATATATCAGCTTCGCGCAGAGCGCGTGTCCACGCGAGGCCTGGAACTGAGCGATTCGAAGTGGGAGAAAATTAAGGAATTTGTGACGCCGTGTATATATTATATATTATATATTTTATATTACATATATAGATATTAGACAGTGGTACTATGATATGAATTTTATCTTCGACTGGTGAAAACAAAGAATATAAAATTCATATCTTCAAACAATTGTATTTTCTTTTTATTTAGCACCATGTGCTGTTTTGTGGCTGATCTTCCTTAGAAATAGTGAAATGTTTTGTAATTTCGATAGCTTTCCTCATCCTGTTACGCAAACAGTACCGTCGAGAGGGTGAGGGGGTGGGGGGTTAGGGGGTAGGCAGGGTAATTACCTCGTGGTCTGGGCCCAGAACGGGCCCGCTAAAAATTCAGTCTGAAGATATATCATAGGGCACTTTCCAATTGACAAGGTTAGACCGGTCAGTCCAGGAAGAATGGACTTGCTTTTGAATAGGACCAAATTTTCCAGTCTGACCGTCCTAAGTCTCAAACGAATCGTGTTCCATTTAACTGGACTGACCGGTCTAACCGTGTAAATGGAAAGCCCCCATATATTATAATAATTATCAAAAACTTACCGCTGGGGCCCAGTAAAACCTTGGTAAAAATATCGGAGGGGGCCTGCACGCAAATTATGACCCGGGGCCCATTCTGGCTCTCGACAGCCCTGTGCATGAAGTAATGCTTACCTTTGGCTAAGAGTAAAACAAATTAAAAAATTAATAAAATAAACTTTAAAATACAGAAAAAGTAAATAAAAAATAAAGTTTAAATAAACTATAATTCACATTTTCACACCACCCTGTAATAATATCCTTAACCTTTGTGGCTATAAGTCAGAAGCAATTTGGAAAGACAGGCCAGATGGCAGATGGCCAAACTATTTATATTAAAATAGACCTTCTAAAATCATTAAAAGTTCATAAACAAAATACAAAATATGATACTTTAACACCAGAATGTCAAATGTTGATTGAACATATAGATTGATTGAACATATAATTTGTTTCCATAACAAATTATTTGAAACAAATGTAATATAATAGTAATAGTAATAGTAATAGTAATAGTAATAGTAATAGTAATAGTAATAGTAAATAGTAATAGTAATAGTAATAGTAATAGTAATAGTAATAGTAATAGTAATAGTAATAGTAATAGTAATAGTAATAGTAATAAGTAATAGTAATAGTAATAGTAAATAGTAATAGTAATAGTAATAGTAATAGTAATAGTAATAGTAATAGTAATAGTAATAGTAATAGTAATAGTAATAGTAATAGTAATAGTAATAGTAATAGTAATAGTAATAGTAATAGTAATAGTAATAGTAATAGTAATAGTAATAGTAATAGTAATAGTAATAATAATGTGAAAAATCTGACTACCCCAGGCGGAATAAAATATATAATAACATGTAATATGTAATAATATATATAATATAAATAATATATATATATAATATATATAATATATATAATATATATAATATATATAATATATATAATATATATAATATATATAATATATATAATATATATAATATATATAATATATAATAATATATAATATAATATACCAGGTCAGAGACTGCAGCATACCTCCCCTGACGGGTATTCTAATCCACCTATTTTACTTTTAAATATACTTACAAGCAAATCTTTCTGTATAAAAGTTCAAGAACCGACTGTCCAAAAGTCAACATTAAATATTCTGTACTGAAAACACTGGGATGCATTCCGATCACGGACTGATTAACTGATTTCATTAGCGTTTCTTTCACTCATCTGACTCATGGTTTGAATTCCGCCATTTTGATGATTTCCATAGAATTTTCCGAAGAACTTTCCGAGGGACACACGAACGATAGGGTAGCCTCACCCTATGTTATTAAGTGCCGACCGTATAGAATTCTGAAATTTTACTTAAAATACTCAATAATTCATGAAGAAAATTCAAAAGAAATTAATGTTTAATCAGTAGTTGTATATCTGATACAACATCGTCCTAGTTTGCATAAACTTTAGCTTTAATTTTCTTGGTGAAAATAGAGTATATCGCTAAACTAGTTGGTAAATGTGGTTATTTAGATGCATTCGTATCTTAAGTAATATATACAACATTTAGTTAATATTGATAAAATGGTTTACCAATTTCATTACTGTTCTCTTGTCGGCTTGCTGGAACTTGCATGCCATAGTTATGGAACTGTGGTACCTGATGACTTCTCTGAAACATATTGCTTTGATTTTGATCTCTCATCATAATCTCCATCCATCTTGATTCCTGCTGCCTAGCTCGTTCAGCTTCTTCTCGTGCAAATTCAAGATAATCTTTCATGGGGTCCCTTTCAACAATGTTTTTCATCATTTCTAAAACTTCCTTAGATGTGTCTTCCTTTTTTGTCTTTCTTGAGGTTTTCATTATAGGCACAAATAAATCATTTTCTAGTTTCTCAAGTTCAGAACTAGTTGAAGACAAACCATCATCTGTGGGTTCACAGCTTGAATTTAGTGGTGAAGACGGGTCAATTGCTTGCCACGGTTGGCAAGAGTCACGTGTCTTCACTAAAGTATATAATTGGTGAAACCAAGGACCATAGCCTTTTTCATTTTGAAATCTCTCAATTCCTGTAGCTGTTTTCACAGTTAGTGCAACTTTTTTGCATTCAGCAATTGCTTTTTTAAATTTGGTACGGAGTTGCACTGCTGTGAATAGCACTTCTTCTCCTCTTTCACCTGCTCTTTTCTTCAGCTCTTTTAAAATGCTCTCATAGACTGCAGCATTTTTCTGATTTTTCATGTTTACAAATATTAATTTTCTCTTATAATATTCATTGTTCACAATGATATCAACCATATCATTAAGCAGGCTATCAGTCCACTGAGCCTTCCTGCCTGGTTTCTTTTTCTTCCTATTTGCGAAAAGGTTAGTATTATCTTTGCTTTCAGCTCCCTCTTCTTCCAAGCTATCTGAACCTTCATTCAGTTCACTATGGCTATTTAAATTATGCATCAATTGCTCCAACCTAAATGTAATAGAATTAGAAAAAAAATAGCTACATATGACTTCAATTTTGAAATACTAATTTTATAAATATAGTACTTCAAATTTCTAAATAACTCATTATCAATAGTGTCTATGTCAACAGTGGTAGTTTATTTACCACTTTCATAATGACCACTATATTAAATATTACTTTATGTCCATCTAAGTAAGACTTCCTAGCTTTGCTATGAAGCAAAGATTCTTAATTTAAATTGCAGACCCACAAACAAGGCCTGAAGGCCAGAAAGCTTTATTAAATAGAAAGAGGACTATTTTGAATGCAAAATGCCACTGGGGTTGATGACTTTTTTTAAATCAGTGCCTAACAAACTTTATAGATGTAATATATCAACAACGAGTTTGAGTGTTTCATCAAGGGATCCAAACACGAGAAAACATGAGGCCAACGGCAGAGTGGCTTTATTTTTTCAAGTGTTTGAAATCCCCTGATGAAACACGGTACATGAGTTGTTGATATGGCATCTCATTCAAGCAATTTCAATTGAAAAATACAATTAAAATTAACCCTCAAGAGATTTTATCCATGATATGTGTAAAATTTATTCATGCAGCAACTTGATTATTTTGCATGGATAATTGAGATCATAAAAATAAGATGAACACCGGTTTTCATCTAACATCTTGGATTCTACTAGAGAATCCAACTTCAATCATCTGATTGATTGATTGAATGAACTATTCTAATTGGCTGATTTTTTCATGAATTATTGATTTGAATTTGTATATCACACATATTTTTCCAATTTGGAAAAATGAAATTGTTCCCACATGACCACCTGTCCACAAGTATTAGCAGCTGCAAAATGTTGGCCATTGTTTTTGGCTACTCACTGTAGTGAACTGAAATAAAGTGTACTGAAATTGAACTGAAATTGTATTTTTGCAAACTCTTGTCAATAAGATTAAACTGGCACGTAAATGAAACTTTTGCAACCCACATTCACCACAGAACCTCCTTCTGTTAAAAAATGTAAATTATACATGAACATACATTACAAACGAAGACAAACAAACTTTGGATTTTCAGCATCTTCTTCATCCGTGTTCGCACCGAATACATCTTGACCGTTCTTGCATGTAGGACAGTATCCTACTCGTTTCGCAATGATCCAACCTTCAGCTTCTTGCAGACAGGCATATAACAAGTGATACAGCTATATTTCGTTTCTCGAAAACAAGATATGCATTCTTCACACTTCGCGCTGTTCGCTGTCGCCATTTTGGAAGCGAAAAGGACACACTTGCGCATGCTCAGCCCGCATTTTAGGGCAAAAAAATATTAAATTACATTATACATTAGGTTTGGCACATGAGAAGAGCGACGTTTGACTTGGCGTCGCTCCAGTGTTGCATAATGCGACAGGCTCTGCCGCTCCAAGTGAGCTCTGCCGAACTTAATCCATTCTGCTGCACTTAATTGAATCAAACGTCGCTCTTCTGTAGCACTTAATACATCTATTTGATTTGGCGCATGAGAAGAGCGACGTTTGACCTAGGCCTAACCTTACGGGGTATTAACCGTCTTTTTACAACCCAGACAAAGTTGCTTTGTGTAACTTGTCCAGCTTTTTCTTGGCCAACCGTAGCTTTTTCGACTCCCATGGTAGTCTGCGAATGGTGTACTTCAGTACGTTGTTTTGTTGATTCTCATCATTTTCACTCTCTTCAGAAGACATGTAGTCAGGCCTGAGAATATCCACCACCTTTGAAACTTTTTCAGCAGTCCACGATGCCTTGTCAAGCTGTTTCAACCTACGTGCCAACTTCTAAAGCGAAAAAAACCCACAAGCCAAGACTTAGCAACATACCAAAAAAACACTATATATAATTATATTTATATATACATATTACATATACACATACATGAAACTCAAAATCTTGGATTGAACTGACCAATGAGCTACAGGCACATCGTACAGCCTAGAGTTTTCATATTTAACTCATTAAGGTGGCTCGACAGTCTAAATCATGAGAAATTACGTATTTTCTTCATAAAAAGTTTTGCACAGGTCTCATGAGCTTAATTTTAGTTCACAGCTCTAGTGGTGGTCTTGATTATTGAAAAGATTAATACTTTTAGCGCTTGTGTATCTAGAGAAATTGTGTTTGTGATGAGCAACAGAATTTATGCAAATTAGGTTTTCTGCATATACTGGAAACACAATTTCTTCATTTAGGTAAACTTTGAGGATATAAAACTTTTCAATAATCAAGACCATCACTAGAGCTATGCAATGAAGCTCGTACATGAAACCCACCCAAAACTTTTTATATGGAGAACTGATAATTTCTTGTATTTTAGGCTGTCAACCTTGGCACGCTTAACTATTTTATTTGGTTAACGCCAGCCACCAGATGATTTTATTCAGTAATGTGCCCTTGTCCCTTAAGGTGGCTCACTACTGTTTCTTCAAAAGTTGAAAAAAATGCAAGTTTCAACCTCGGAAAGTGCTTGTGAATACTTTCGAGAAGAGTGAAACTAACGTTATGCATAGAATAACGTTCAAGACAGTAAATGCTGTTAACAGATGTGTTTCAGCCGTTACTATGACAACAGTGATGTTTCAAAATGGCCATTTACATTTAATCAAATTTATTTCAAAAACGATTTCGACGACCCCAAATTCTTTTTGCATTGAAAACATTTCTTCAAATTTAAGTAATCAATAGGCGGATTTTAAAAAAAATTCTGTAGATCGAATTTTTTTGGAAAAATAGAAAACTATAATTTTTCTTCAATATTAAAAAAATTGGATATACAGAATTATTTTTTTAAAATCTGCCTATTGATTAAATTTAAAGAAATGTTTTAATGCAAAAAAATTTGGGGGCCACCGAACTCGTTTTTGAAATAAATTGAATTAAATTTAAATTTATGGCCATTTTGAAACATCACTGTTGTCGTGGCAAGGGCAGAAACACTTTATCTGTTAACAGTATTTAATGTCTTGGACGTTATTCTATGCAGAACGTTTTCCCTCAAATATTCATGAGCAGTTTCTGAGGTTAAAACTTGCATTTTTCAACTTTTGAAGAAACAGTAGGCAGCCACCTTAATGGGTAACCCAGGGACAAGTGCGCATCAACACTCCACACTACAGTTTATACTGAATAAAATCTTGTGTTGTTAGCTGTAAAAAAATAGTAAAATGCACCTTTGCCCTCGATGTACCCATTAATTTAATTTCAACAGTTAGGGTATAATGCTATGGCTGATCAGGAAAATGTACCAAGTAGGTCACAAACCTCATCTTTTCTGTTCCGCCTTCTGCAGCTGTTATGGGCCTGTTGAATTCCCTTTTCACAGCTAATGTGGCTGGCTCTGGACGAGCGGAAATATGTCTTGAAAGCTTCTATAAATTAATCAAAAACTGATTTATTTACATATTTACTTTCTATTGTAATCAGAGGTTTCAGTAACTGCATTAAGGTGCAAAAATATAACCCACTAATGGGCACACAGGAAACTAGATTTGTCTGTTCAAAGACTTGGAACGATATTGATGAAGATTTCAAAAATCTCAGGAAATTCAAATTTAAAAAAAACAACTAAAAATCTTCTATAGCAGTAATAAGTTAATATATTAGGACACACTGTTGAATGTATAGGTACTGTACGAGAAGAAATCATCTGCAAAAACATTACTGCAATAGAATATTTTTTAGTTGTTTTTTTTTAAATTTGAATTTCCTGAGGCACCAGTCGTATAGAAAATGCCACATAACTAGTACCTGTGCAGAAAATTGCCACATAGAAAAACAAAACAACAATAATAATTACAGCTGACTTTAAGAGGCAAAACTTCTGGTAACCACCTATCAATCAACAGAAACCATGCATAATTTGCACCAGCTGTTGTGGTATAGTGGTTACAACTGGGAGATGCAGCTTCAATCCGCTGTTGGACCACCACTCAGGTCTTCAATAAAACAATTGAGAAAGAAGGTGCTGCCTTCGCAATGAGCAAATGGTGACTTGCAGGTATTCTTGGATAACAACTATAAATTGTAGACCCTTGGAACCCCTATTAAATGGGCTTCTATCCTGTTGGGGGTATTCTAACTATAAATTGTAGACCCTTGGAACCCCTATTAAATGGGCTTCTATCCTGTTGGGGTATTCTGTTTCAGGTATAAGAGTGATAAAAATAAAAAAATAAAAAAGTAATTATGTGTAATATGATGGATATGTGTTGAAGATTAGGCCTGCAAACTATATTAGTTTGACCTGATTAATTTTGACTTCTCCAGTTAACATACAGAGTATAGACTCTTTCAGTTATGGGTAGGAGAGTGTCATATGCAAATCAAAGCAAAGAATCAGGTTGTGCAGTGATCGATTGTCTACACAAAACACTATTTACCTTTTATTATGATGACAGACCATGGACATTTTCCTACCCCTCCATAGTCATGAGCAAGTTCCTCAGTGACCTTTCTTACCAGCATGTTGTGATGCTCAGAATCAACACTAAATTGAAATTTTATCATAATTAACATTAAATTGTTTGGAAATTAAATTTAGAAATAGATAATGGTGGGAATTTACTATTCCAATACCGACGGAGCCCCATAAGTGCCATACTTTTGAAGTGTTATTTTTTTCTTAAATTTCTACTTTTTTTTTTTAATTTCGACGTTTTTTCTTAAATTTCTACTTTTTTTTGAAATTTCTACTTTTTTTGAAATTCCGACTTCTTTTTTTTTAATTTCGACTTTTTTTTTAAATTTCGACTTTTTTTCTTAAATTTCGACTTTTTTCTTAAAACGGCCATTTGAAAAAATGGCTGCCGTTGCACCGGTTCTCTGCTTTCTGCCTATTTAATAATTTACTTGTTATTTCTATCTATAATTCTATCAATATCTTACGCCATGCCTCTCCACGATTATCTACCAGTATTGGAAGATGGTGAAGAAACTAGAGAAGGTCTGCTGATAAGAAAATACTTTAATCTTGGTTTTCCATACAACGAAATTTTGGTCTTTCTCTCTAAATTCCATGGGATTATACTAAGCTTTCGTCATCTAAAAAGATTGCTTAAGACTATGGGATTACAGCGGCGAAGTGAAGGCAGTCCAATAAATGAAATAGTTTCTGCAATAGGTTAACGTTTCTGAACGGTTAACTTTCTGCACTAATTCGCACCTCGCTGTGCTGACTAGTAGCGATTTGATATTCTCACTTGTTGGCAATGTTCGAATACCATATGGCGAAAGGAACTCCAAAACATGTTGCTGGGTTGCTGTATTCATCTTTCCCGTTTCGGCCTCCTTCAAGGCCTTTTCTAGCACCACTGCCTCATACTCAAGAACATATTCCAGAAACTCGTCAAGAAAGTCCTTGTCCGTCAGTGATTCTTCTCCAATAATAGAGAGCTTAAGCATACAGGCGTTTTAGAGCCACGGACGGCGATTGAATTCAATAGCATTTTTCATTCAAAACAATGATAATGAGCAATTTAAAATCCCAAGAGCAAAGTGAACGCCGTCGTCGTTCTACACAAGACCTCATTGAGAGCATTTTCACGTTCTTGAGACGACGGGAACATCTAGAACGTTGAGGCCTGTCATCGTTGTTTTACTACAATAGACATGCTTTTAAAGTAGAAAACTTGTATTTTAAGGGGGATAATTTCATTATATACATTACAATATAAAATAAAGGATCTGTATTTTTATATAAAGATGAAATTTAAACTTATGAGCTAACAGTTTAGATATGTGATTATTCATAGCCTTTGTTTTGGGTAAAAAAGTCTTTTCAAAGATTACGTGGTTCAGTAGTTCTGTATTGTATTCCTGTTCTTCCGGTCAACGTCCGTGTCTCGAAAACGCCTAATATGCTTAAGTTCTCTATTGACTGCATTGGCAAACACCTTTGAAAGCTGGATTGGCCATATTCCCGTAGGGAGAAAAGAGTGATAGATGGCTCTGCCAAGTGTCTTACATAATTTATCTGTAACATCTGGACCAACTCTTGGGACGAAACTCTTTCCTCCTTCAAAATACTTGCTAATAATTTCATCCCAGAAAATGGAGTATACTTCACGTTTCACACCGTCTAGGTCTTGAGCTAACTCATCCTTGATGGTAAAGTTAACAAACTTCTTTGAAAGGGAGTTAGACTTGTAGACATCAAGCAACGTTGGAACAATGTTGTTTCTGTCAATCGTAATAGTAGGTGCTGTTTCCAGCACGTTCAGTGCTTCCTCTCGTCTGTATTTCAAACCAAGCTAAAAACATGTAACAGCAAGCGTTAAATGCAACAGGTATGTTTAAAAAAACTAGGGTCAGAAAAATAACTGTTTCAAGTTGGACATGTTTTGTTTTCTACATATCACTATAATGTACAGTGCTTGCTTTATTGCCACAAACAAATAGAACAAAATACTGGAAATACGTGTATGAAACAACTCCCTGCCCCTTCCACAGTTTGTCAGGTTTGTAATTTTAGGTTTTTCTAAAGTAGTTGCTTTGGCAACATTAAATCAATCTAATTCAAAAAATATTACTTCTAGTTTCAGTAAACAATAGTTCAGTTGCAGAAATAACACATTATGGTTCGAGTGCTATTCGCGATTAATTCAAACGAGTGAGTTTTTACTAATTACCTCAGCGAAAAAGATTCAGTTTACAGGGAAAGCCGGGGTGCCCGGTTAGCCAGGATGAAATTTCCCCATGCATATACTGTAAACTGCTCAAGCCGGGCTGTTCTGATTAACAGGTGTAACAGGACCAGATGCCCCCCCCCCCCTTCAGAATGCCCCGACTGCGATCTATTGGATACTTGCAAACTCATTTAATTAAGTTTTATTTTTAGTTTCAAAACAAGTTTCAATACATTTCGAACACTTGGTTTAAGATGTTTTTCTATGTGCCATGTGTCGATAATATCTGCTAAAAAACTGTAATCTTGCATAAACAAAACCGTAAAACAAAAAACTATAACCGTACGAATCGAAATAAGGAAAGGTTCATTTTGTATGGGTTGGGGGGGGGGGGGGGAGGGGGCTGGTGGTCTCCAAAATTTAAATATTAAAAAAGTCTGAGCCCCTTTTTTTGCACAACCAAAAAACGGAACCCGCCCATCAATGGCTAAAAATATATACCTCCCCCCCCATTCTTTATTGAAAGATGCAAGAATTAATCATTGATCTGAAGACTAGTTTATTCTATTTGATCAACTGGTCGATGGCATAACTAGTAGTAGATAGGCCACAGCTATAGCACACTTTTTTCCGGAGCTCTTACCCCTAGTTTTTAGTTACCAGGTTGACCGCGTGAGTCCTGTGCGCGCGCATGTGAACCGGAAATACGTGTAACCGAAACCGTTTTTTTGACAAGTATGATTGTTGTCAGACAATGGTTTAAATGAATAAAGAAGATGTTTAATGAAACAAACGTGCAATGCTTACGGTCACTGTTTATTTAGTCAGTGTGTTTGTGAACTGGTTGAAGAAACGTGGTAAAGAGAAACACGGCACATCTGTTTGAGCAAAAGTATGTCGACGAAGTTGATTTTGAGGACATTCTAACTTTTGAGCAGATTATTGATCTCGTTTCTACCGAGTTTGTCCATAGACAGATAGAAGAGTTGGAGGAGCTAGCGTCATGTTGCAAGAAGACCGAGGAGGTGGATGGTAATCAATGGACTACCATGAGAGAGCCTTTCTGATGAAGAGTATCGTTGGATGGCCTACACAGACCAAGCTATTTCAGTGATTGACCGTCAAAATATTTGGAGGGCAATCGTGGAGGCCTGCAGGATTTCATCGTTTCCTAGTCCTTCCACTTTATGCAGACAATATTTTGACAGATTTATTTAATCTGTCCTGGTTTATTTGGTCTAAGATGTACGCTGAGACCGCAAGAACAATGAACATTAATAACTTAATGGACTATATAATGTGTACATGCAAACTTAAGTGCCATTCAACTGTGTAATTAAAATTGTGTCAATAAAAAAGTTTTTAAAACCCTAATGCATTGGTCTACTTTCTTCATACTATACATTGTTGCTTGTGGTGACAGTGGTTGTACGGTTTAGAGAAAATTTTCAAATGGGGGCTTGTTATAGCAGATCACAAAATGACAGAGTCAAGATAATGCAAAGACTTGCGAGTATTGTTTTGTTCGAAACAGAGACAAAGTCTTAAAATGCAAACTCTTAATCTTGTATAAAGTACGATGTTGAAATGTGGCTTGATTCGTAAACATATGATGAAATAAAACTTGATTCAATACTGCGACTGGTCTAATTTTTTTATATCATATTTGAACGAAGAAAGTTAATTAGTTAATATTGTGATTTGGCAAAGTTCATCTCATTAACTTCTGACTGGATAAAACAATGCCATGGTTGATATAATGACTTTTCTTTTGTTTTTGAAAAGAATGAAGGTATTAGCAGTGTTGCGTAATTGCTTTTTTACCCTGCACGAAAATTTATAGCGAAGCTTTGGCCCTGCTTTTTTTTTGTGAGAAAATATCTGTTTTGCCGATATTGAACGTACAGGAACGTTGAACGTATAGTTTTTCATTTCAACGCAACAAAGGCTAAGACGTTATCTTGTACTTATGAAGCATTTCGTTGATGGGGGTACAAAATGCAAATTCGGATCGAAGACTTTCTATTCGAAATAAATGTGGGATAATGTCGTTTAGTGTTTTAGCCTTCGCTCCTGTGTCCGTAAGACATTTCTTTGTTGACACGTTGTTTTTGCAAATTGTCCTGTCACACTGAAAACATTTTACATACTTGATATATTTTTTGATTGTTCATAGTTACACTGAATAAATTTCTACGTAATAAATTTCAGTGTGAAACCTCTAAACTTTGGACATGACAGTTGTTCGTTGTTTCTTGTGAATAACGAAATGTTAGTATTTTAGTTTCTTGAATTACTCACTATATGAAACTGGGAAAATATCAATAGTGCAATGTTTGCTGTTGATGACTGTACTAAATTAGCATTAGGTGTACAAGTGTAATTTTAATGACCTCCCGTCTCTTTAGTTGCATAAAATAAATTACTGTTTTCATTATTTACTAAAATTTTACACGGGTATATTTTGATTTCGTTTCTCGGTTGTATATACATCTTCTGAAACTATCATATTTTATCATGTGTAACCACAAGTCATATATCCTTGAATCCGCTGAGTGCTCAGTATACATGATCTAAATATTCAAACGTGCAGTGCTTAGTTATTATGATACAAGAGACTTGTACTTTCATGTTCAGTCCAAATTGTGACATTCTTTTATTCTGTTAAAATCTGGTTTTGTCATAAGTCACGGCATAATTGTCTACGTAGCGGTAATGGTCATTGCTTTATATTTAGACTTATCTAACTCATCATATTTCTTCTGTATATAACCGTAAGACGTTAAGTTTCTTTGTTATTTTGTACAAATTGTATTTGTTTATAATAAGTCTTATACACATGTTTTACTTTTGTTTTATTTACATTAAATTAACATCGATCGGTATAAAGATAAACATGTTTCGGGTTTCCTCGAAGTAGTTATTTGTCATATTACGGCCCGATTAGGCCCGTTGGCCCGAACAATATACCAAGACATTTTGATTGTTCCTTGCCCTAGATGTACATATCCAGGTCCGCCCCTTGCATATACCACGAATGGATTTTATTCCATTCAAAATGTAATGTTTTGGTTTAAATTGACGCTCGTGCAATGGGAACATTTGTACGCTTGTAAAGTATATAATATTTTATGAATAACTCGATGGCACATGAATCTTCAAATAACCCAAGACGTGTTTCAAAATGGCATTTAGTTTGTTAACGGAATTTAGCGTATAATTCATATTATTTTCAATTATTATTTGTAAACGTAAAATATTGAACCAACGTTTTTAAGTCTTGCATGGGTCGTATATTCCCAAGCATGCATATTAACAACGTACACAATCAACCTCAACGACAACGTCCTTTAAATTTTATTCATGTTCTGTGCATGATCTAGCTACTATCAATGATATAAGTAGTTCGTTGTGACTGGACATCTTTGAATCAAGCTTACTACACAACATTTAATCGGTTAACTTACCGTTTTAAAATGTTTCGTTGTAGGCAACGGACCTCGGAGACCTTTTGTCTCACCGCCAAATAGCAGGGATTGAAGTGAGTTCATTAAGATTTTTACAGGCTTTATAGACAGCTTATTACTGTTTGAGAATGTAAAATTCCATAAACATATTAACGACCAAAGGCTTTTCAAAAAGTAAAACTTTATTTTTGTACGACGTTTCGGAGTCCTACTCCATCAATCGTCAGGTACTGCGCACTGAGTGGTCGAACGAAGTTTTAAATCGAATCTAACATCACAGCGATATACGATACTTTATTATTTTTAGTCGATCTCTTATAATTGATGAGTTTTTCTTTTTTATGAATTCTTCATTATCATTAGTTGCCACGAACATTGCTGAATTGCAAATAATTGAGATAAATTATAGAAAGGCGATTTAAGGTAAGGTAAGGTAAACTTTATTTATATGCACTGATGCATGCATGCATATAGACTCTACTTGCCTTTCCACCCTGCACCTTTTTGCCCCGTGAATGCTGTGACGCTGGCTACTGCAGGAGGGTCCGTAGACAAAAAGTAAACTAACTGATAAGTACCAAAGTTACATATTATCGATTGTCTATATATGACAACAACAATTTAGCATAAAATATACAAAAACAACAATTTAACATAATATAATAACCAAAAACCGTTTCCCTTATGTTATAAACCAGTTTATAAACCAGTATACACATGCAGTTTTTCAACATAAGTAACCATAACTAAATCGCTCCACTCGTGTAAACGTACCCCCTGCATGTTCAGTTGTTCCTCACGTTGAATGTTCGACAGTGTACAAGACACTACTATCACTGCTTAGTTCTTCACTATTGTTTGATCCCAAACTGTCAATACCCTCACCCCGATTGATCATTTCCATAGGTGGTTGGGAAACATTTGTCTTCTTGCAGATGAATGTCCTAAATCGAACAAGGCACGCGGTTATAACAAAAATCAGTGCCAGCCCAAGTAAACATCCAACCGTAACAAAAATAATCTTTCTTCTTCTTCTAGCGTGGTCGCCCTTCATGGTTCTCTCTTCAGTTTTCTCAACGCTCTTGCTTACTGAGTCTGGTCGGAATCTCGTAGGGCGTACACCAAGGGTGATATTGTTGACATTTAAACAGGCCGTAGATAAAGTAAAACTGTATTCCAGTCGGAGGGACGAGTAAACCAATCCGGTATGAGTGTGTCTTGCTGTTGGTGTCAAAGTTTCCGTCGTTGACATTGCAGCGCAGTCTGCTTTTATCCCCACCCTCGAAAAATGCAACCGCTTACATTTAATAGGGTTTTCACGGAGAATAACAAGAACTAGGTTGGGAAAGAGGGCAAGTACATCTCCTTCGTTTAAGCTATTTAGAAGGTTTCTCCTTAGATCCAAAACTTTCACCCAACGATTGTGTATAGGTGAAGGGAACTTTGGTAGTCGAACTAGTCCAATATCCGTACAATCAACCACCCCGATTTGTCGCACTTCTTTACAGACACTCTGCCCCGATAGCACAGGCAAAAATACCACAGTGGCAAACGTAATACTGAAACTTACAAATATGAGCATCTTTGAAGAATGAGTTGCAGTAAAGGAATAATTGTATAGCCTGGACAAGATGCTCTTACGACCCCACCTTATCTAGCTAACATTTCACTCTATTGCTCAGTTAAAACGCAATTACCAGTATGATCAAAAGACTAATTCGTTTTCAAACATTTGGCCTAGTTTACATAGTAACAGACAATTTTTTATCCAAGTATATATTCGTACGGATACGCGTTTCTCTTTTGCACGAGAACCCATTATCTGGACAAAGTTTCGACCGTCTGCGTGCAAATAGTTGTTCACCTATATACGAAAGCGTATTAGTAAAAAACATATAAACGCGGCAAACCGCTTTTTTATTAGTAGGGATTAATTACACGAATACCGTCCTTGAAATATAAATACCATGTCAAGAAAAAAGAACACAGCGTGCGTTTTTGTTTTCATTACGTACCGGGGTGGTCCATAAAGATTATAGATGATACTTTCGTGCATGGAGTTCTGTCGATCATTGTTCACATTACCCTCATTTACTTTCATAGTTTTTTACGACACAAAGAGACTGTGTAAAATATTTGTACAATTTCTTAAACGAGAAACTGGGGTACCAAAGACAAAATTAGCGTTCCTTGGTTTAGATGTAGCAGTCTGTATAGAGAACATCTGACCTAACAACACGGTCTAAAACAATATAAAGAGTAGCCTATAACAGTCATCTCACTAGATCAGCGCCGAGTAAAACATGGGGCGTACACGCAGAAACGACCCATTTGGTAAGTTCATTGGCGTAGTAAGTTTGAAAAATAACGTTGTCTAAGCCGAGAAAATCAAAGCTAAAGTTTATGTAAATCAGGAGGATTTTTTATCAGATATAAAACCACGGACATGGTACTGATTTCCTTTGTGTTTTCCTCATGAATTATTAATGAGTTTTTGAAGCTTATTTGAAAGAACAGAACGGTAAAATCGCAACAAGTAAATCAGGACGGATTCGAAAACGCGAAACAGATGAAACACAGAATTGCAAAAGTATAGTCGACAACTCGTGCAAGTGGTTCAGCTATTAGATGTATTACCTGCATGCATTTGAATTAGATTCTTTTTTCCATAAGGTTACACATCTGGCGAAATTATGACTTCAAATTATGATACAGAGTATCACATCTGGCAAAATTTGACAACTGTCAGATTGTGTTTTACATGTACCATACATCAGATGTGAACGATTTGGGGGATTGCTACATATTTGACGTCAACCTAAGACAAATCTAATGTAAAGTCGTGATTACAATATTCCAATTTTTCTAAAAGATGAAGTTATTAAAAATTCTCATTCAAAAAAGAATAGTTTGAAGTGCTTGCAGCGCGCGCGATTACTCCAAAACTGGTTTTCCTCAAGTATGAATGTACAATTCACTACTCTTGCAAAATGTTTACATTTACTGTCAAAATCATTCTGGAAAATCATACTTGGTTCGGCATTTCATTTTGTATAGGTGATTTTTTTAACGGTTCGCACTATACCATGGCGCTTTACTGAAATTCGAGACAGAAGCAAAAAGAAAGTGTGTAAAATATAAAATAGTCATTTTAATGTTGCTTAGATTTGAACATATTTCAAACACATGTAAGTTAAAATCAATACAGTTACATGATGTATCTTATTCCGTCAATCTGTATCACTTCAGGTACTGTCATTGCTACAGGCTTCTTTCTACTTGTCGCTGTTGTAGACACAGAAGTTTTTCTTTTTATAGATGTCCGAGTAAATGTTCTAACGTTTTTAGTGCCCATCACCTTCACTATTCTCTCATTTCTTCTTTTCTACCTTTCCTTTTCCTAGTCGGCCGCTTTTTCTTCTTTTTTGGCTCTTCCTCCTTTACAGTCAACTTCAAATCAGCATCAAAATAAACAATTTTGTGTAAATCACTGGGTTTAACTTCATCATTCCCAACATATGTTCTTAAGTAGCGTGCACCAACAATATTCGGATATCCTTTCTTGACTACTTCGAAAATCACTTCTTTGCTATCAACTCCTGTTCTTAGATAACGGCGCCTTAAAACATTGTTATAAAGCACTTCACGGAAAACAAATGGTAGAACATAAGAAGCATTACTCATTGTAGTCATGTTTGTCTCCAAATGACAACAAGCAAAATAACTGACTGTTTTCAACTACCGCCCCTATATTTTATACCGTTTGAAAATGTCAAACAGGAAAAAACGTGTTATGGTTTTATTCATTATTATGCTAATTGAAAATTAGTATAGGACAAACAGGTTATATATCGCATGCAATAAAAGCTTAATCCCTATATACTTTGTAATGTGGTGATATTTGCACGGCAGCTGGACCAAACGAGAAGGAGAATATTTTGCTAAAGACTAGATCCGACCAAGGTTCGACTATATAATAGTTCAAGTGCACAAATTCGGTACGTTTTTTTCTTTTGGTGTTATACTCTAATGAATGTTCCCCGTTGACTGTACTGATTATTTTTTTTTCGTGAATAGAAGATAGACCTGAAGATACTAATTGATGATTGTAAAACTGAAGAAGAACTGGAATTTTTAGAAGAAATGTTTGTGTTTAACGAAGAACAACAGCAAGCAGCTCTCATCCACCACTTGGATCTGCTGAACGTTCACTGTTATCTCATGGAGCCTAAACCCTGTCAAGAATATTTGTGTCCCGAACTCATGTCTGGGTGGACCGAACAAGATATTCTTAATTTTGTAATAGAATGGGATAACGAATTGCCATCAAACTCTAGTCAAAGCTTAACAATTTGACACTCTCAAAATATTACCAACAAAATGTTACTTTTTTTTATAATCTATCATGTTTTCTGTAATAAGCGTGTACATAAAAAGTTCATTAAATAAAAAAGTATGTTAGTAAAAATGTGTCTAATAGCAAAACCACTTCTTGCAACTGTCGACTGTATACTTACTTTTGTGATCTAACTGCTGTGTTTCCCCTGTCTCACGTTTAGACGTTCGTCTCGGTTCACTTATTGCTATTTTCCCGTTCTGTTCTTTTAAATAAGTATAAAACTTTGTTTCCATTTCTTCTTGGTGCTTTAGACGTTTCTCCAATGTTTCCTCTATATCTACCCCCTGTTCATCTGTAATGTTTTCTTCACTTTGTCGGGGTAAACATAGCCCCATTTTGCACCATTTTAGCCATTTTCGTCTCTCTTCTATGTCCATGCCATGTATTTGATCCAAATGGTTTGATAACCTAGCGAGATTAGTACTTCCACAGTCAAAAACAGGACAGTTTCTACGTGTACGACCCTTGTTTTAGACGTTGACCCGACCTGTCACTTACGGTCACTTGTATTGTTATATAAGCCCTGTATAAGCCCTCTGCATGCGATCTATAACTTGTTTAGACCTTTCTGTGTATTTTTTTAAATATTCTTTTGTCTTGTTGACATGCGCACTTCCTATGCTTTCTACTACAGTATAAAAGTTCCTGCAGCACCCCAACATGTCTATTCAGATGCTCTCTCTATCTCTCTTCATAATTATATACCATAATTACTTTTTTCATGCGAAAGTTTGTACAGTGCAAACATGACAAAGTTAGACAACGTTGTCGCTATAATGGACATAGATGGTTTTAACATAGGTAAAAAGTTCTACTGTAAAGAACTTGGTCTTTGGAAAACTGGAGACGGCGAAGCTTTGTCATTTTTCTTTGACATTGAAAAAACGTGGAGTGATTTGTCGGGCAAGGACAGGTTTAGTTGCAAATGGGTACAGGCGAATGTGCACCATTTACCTTTAGACGTTCCTCCGAATACAACAAGATCTTTCAAGATCGACTGCTTGGAAAACGTAATCGTCCAGTTCTACTCCAAAATTAAGATCGGTGAAAATTCGGCAATCGCCTATAAAGGTGGTCACCTGCATGGAGCGTGATGTTTTGAGACGTCTTGGGATACCGTCTTCGGATTTGGAAATGTTTGGCTGTCCAAAAGCAACAATGTTGATGGAGGATTTAGTATGGCAAGAGACATGTGAAATCATACGAAGGTGAACGAATTTTCTTACTGCCCAAAAGTAGAAGTTGAAGTTTTTGGAAGATGGTTAGAGCGACAACGAAGACATCCAACATTTAATTAAGACAATATTTTAAAACTAACGGTTCTTTTGAGAACCCCCTAAACTTAAAAAGGGTACAACGAAATACTCGTACAAAAAAAAAACCCTCATTTGTCTTTTACCTTGTCGGTCAACACTTGACTTCATGATTTCTCCTTGTTATCGAAAAAATGTCACATAACTTTTTAACTTGATTAAAGAAATGAAATTGTATGAATGGGAACTCTTTCCTCACCGTTTTAGACAATTATATTGTCTTCGCATGTAGTTCAGGCCATAAAAGTATAGATAGGGCCTAATCGGGCCATAATACATCTAAATAAGACAAGATTTTAAAACTAACCGTTCTTAAGGGAAACACCAAACAATTTAAAAAGGGTACAACGAAATACTCGTACAAAAAAAAAAAATTTGTCTTTTTTCCTTCTCGCTTAACACTTGACTTCATGATTTTTCTTTGACATTGAAAAAATATGTCACACAACTTTTTAATGGTTAAAGAAGTGAAATTCATTATGCATGGGAACTCTTTCCTCACCGTTTTTTCAAAGGTTTACACGTTTATAACGTTTCATGTCGTACACCTTGTTTAAATTTTTTAACAATGTGATTTTGTAGTTTTATTCACTCATTACAACAAACGGAGAACACGTGAATGAGACATAAGCGAGTTTATTTTTTATTTCAAAATGATATAACATATAGATACAATGATTAGTATGTTTTGCAATGTAAATTAACAGATAAATGTCAGACATGAGGGCACTTCTATAATAAATGGGCAAGTTCACCGGAGTACAGTATGACGTATGGTGGGCATGCCTGTTCTTGTCCGAAACATGTTCAAACCTAACCCGCAACACTTGCAGATTGAATACAATGGATTTTTAGACTAAAGTTTCTGTTGCCTGAACTTTGCACTAATACCCGTACGAAACACAGTTTACATGGGGAGAAATGTAACATGTCTCGACACAATCTGTGGTAAGGAAGTGATGTGCCGGGGCCATCGGGCCGCTCCGGCCCAAAATAGTAAGAATCATACGAAGACTAAACAGGATCTTCATAACAAATAAAAAACATATACAGGCTCGACGAAGAACCCAAGATAACAAAATATTGTTTCGATCAAAAATTGCAAACACTTTCTCGTATTGGAAAACGTTTTCCACCCGTAAAGTGTTTAAGTTCATCACAAGTTTAAATGTGTTGAAATATTTTTTTTAACGTGAAAAATATTTTTGTACAAAGTGTATACATTTGTATACTGTTCACTTATTCACAAGTACACAAATAATCAAACTGTCCACCTTAGTCCGATTAAACTAATGTACATGCAAGTGTTGGTCAGTGTTTACAGTCATAAAACCGAACTTCGGAAATATCAATTCACGAGAAGGTAATGTAAAGAAAGAAACATCTTACGAGCACATCAGAGTACATGAGGATTCATGACGAGGATTCAAGACGTTAAATATTTCACACATGCACAATCTTGCGTTGTAAAACGATAATGTTTTTAACATTTTGACTATAGGAAAATAGACAGGAAACAACTGTTCGTGCAATTTACCAAAACAATTAGCCAAGAACATTAATACCTTAATCTTCGTAAAACAAAAAGTCATTGTATAAAATACCAAGCATTGTTTGTATTACCAACGAAAAAAATCTGCATTTCAAATTATCGTTTTTCTTGTTTCAAATATATTGGCGCACTTTTCAAACTTGTTCAGGGATCTTCCGTACTCCGAAACCTGACATATTTGCTGTGTCAATATGTGAATCAGACAATTCGCTTTCCGTCATCGCGATTTAATTCGAAGGATTGTTTTCCGCTGAAAGCAAGCGACAGGAACTGAAAAGGTTGGTGAATGACCTAATTCTACATTCAAATAACTGAAAGTTCAGTGTATGTATGGTCGGTTCAATAATCTAATATACAGTATCTTTCATATTCCTAAGGCTAAGTACATCTGTAATACCGATACAAGTTTACATGTCTCTTTTTTCCTACGATGTCTCCTTGGCATCAGTGTAACAGTACGCACAAATATTATACAAGATTCCGAGTTTTACGCTTAAGACGATATGTCTGTTCCAAACAAAGTTGTCGCATATTTTTTCCAATTGTCTATTTGACGACAGTGCAATAGTATACGCTGTTAAGAACGATAAAACCGACGTTAAACAGTTTTATTTTCAAGAATACAGTTAAAAATATTGGCGAGATAAACGTTTACTGAGAACCAAGACACAATTTCAACATCATCAACAAATACTATAATGCTTATAGTCGACATGTATGTAATGGCGCCTTTTGCATACATTAACGTATACACTAACTTAAGGTTCAAATTATATCCACTTCAAAGTGCAACAGACATAAAGTTAAAATTTTGCAAACACCTGGTGAGTAATTACTGTGAAAATACCTTAATGACATTAGGAACAAGGTCTAACAATTTGACCGGATATCCCCTCACGTCGATCGAAACCTACCCATTAACCATTGTTGACGGATTCTATACTTATCTATATATTCTACGGTTCTGTACTTATCCCCAATTTACTTCTGTTTCATTTTAGATGTACTCCCATCTTATATATGTTTGTGTGTGAGTGTGTTTGTGAGACAAAAAATGAAGACATTCAATAAATTATTTTTAACAAACTTTCATGTCTCGCATTGTTTTATCTACGAAGCGGGGTTTGTACCATTTTTTAACAAAAAATTAGACCAGTCGTATAGAATGGAACCGGAGTTTTATTTCATATATGTTTAGGAATATTACATGGTTCAGGACACATTTCAACATCGTACTTTATACAAGATTGAAAGTTTAGATTTAAAGACGTTGTCTCTGTTTCAAACAAAACAATACTCGCAAGTCTTTGCAAGTATATTTTAGCAGTTCAAGTCCATTAACTTGTGGTTTCATGTGATGTAAAGAGTTCATAAACTTTTCGACAATTTTCGCTTCAGAAACTGTTTCCAGCGCCACCTCAAAGTGCAACCAAATTCGTTCGTCTGATTCCATCATTAAACAGTCGTGTTGCCTCTGTGAAGAATGGTCAATACGACAGCCATTACAATTATTCAATACCAAGCCTGATATGTTTGAAGCAACTTCGTCGGCATAACAATTTAATAGTTTGTCTTCAATCACCTTCTGTCGATGACTCAGAAATCTTCCTTCATCACCAACATCGCCAGGTACTTCACACATGTTACTTGCCATCGTTTACAGTGTTCTCCTTACAAAACTTTGAAGTTGTGTTCTAATCACTTGTCACAAAACAACTAGGTTTTTTTTTCATTTTCTGACTCTTTTAAAATGGTCTCAAACATTTACGTTATTTCCGTTTCTAAACCTTATACTTGTCAAAAACCAGTTTCTCTATTCAAAAACTTTCCGGTTGACATGCGTGCACAGGGCTCACACGGTCAACCTGGTAACTAAAAACTAGGGGTAAGAGGTCCGGAAAAAAGTACGCTATACCTGTGGCCTATCTACTACTAGTGTTCATATTTAAATAAAGTACTTTCATTTATATCTGCATGAGAAAGTATCAATAGCTTCTTTGGACTAGCAAATACTATATATTATGGCGATAAAATGAATAGTATTTTTATGGAATTATAGCATTAGTTCAATGTGAATTATACCATAGTTCAATGTGGTGATGGCCATGGTTGAAATCAAAGTAAACTCAACTAATATTAAATTATATAGCATAACATCTCAAGTTAAATGTATAACAATATAACCATATTTCAAACGACTTCTGAGTGCTTCAATAAAAGTTTCCCACCATTGCATAATTATCTTTCCATCAACTAATTGTCCTTTAGATCTTTCACTTAAATGCCCTAAAAAAATTATTCCCCCCCCCCCCCCCCCCAATGACCACTGCTACCTACAGGTATATTTCCACCAGTCCCCCCAAAAAAAACCCCGAGATAATGAACCTTCCCTACCAATGCATAATTAAAGCTGATGTCAAAGAGAAACATTGCACCTTCCTTCTTCATACATGTAGTTGACATCAGAGGGAAACAGTGCAATGTTTCCCTCGCAGGATTTCATCTTTGACTAATGAAAGTCTTTGGTATACAATCATTTATAACAACAATTGTTACTGTACCTTACTCACATCTGACAAGTTATCATGATCCCTGTAAAAAACATAATATCAGTACCCTAAGTGCATGGGGGTGAAAGTGAATTAGGATATTATGTATGCAGTATTTGGCACAGAATCTCTATTACAGTAAAGGTATTTTGCAACAAGAAACACAGGATAAGAAGGAAAAATATGACACATACACCATAATAATAACAAAAAGCAATAACAATTAAACAAAACTTCTTATTTCACCATGGGTTTTTTTAATGGGGTCATATAAAGACTAAAATAACCTAAGTAAGCAATAGGTACAAGACATGACCTGTACTAACCAGGAGTGGACCCAGGGGGGAGGAGTTTTGGGGGGCACACCCTCCATTTTGTGCACATGAGCCAATATGTACTGTACACTCTAGATTTTATTTACAACTTTGTATTTATCTTAAAACCTCACTCAAATCTACCCCAAAATGCACTTCCAAGACCTAAAAATTCAAAATTTCTCCAGGAGGGAAATACCCCCTGATCCCTGGATTTTTTGCATGCCTTCACCCCTCCCCCTATTTTATTTTTTATATAAAAATTTATATATTATTTATATCAAGCTAACAAGTATTGGCAGTACATGTACTTACTTGCCACAAGAACTATCTTCACCCTTCATGCAGTCTTCTTCACTATTCTCTATATAATTCCTCTCATCATTCTCCATTATGTTAAGAGGGCACTGTTCTGAAATAGGATCTAAAGTCATTGCATGCTCTAGATCATCCTCGCTACTGAGAGGTCCGGAATTATATCACCATTGTTGGGGGAAAACGCTACAGGTAAATTATTTTCAACCATAATGAGCATGCATTTGTCAACAGCTTTCACACTTTCACTGGGAGACAAACATCCCCCAGAGTATCTACACAACTGAAAATACTTTGGTGAGTTGTGTAATGAGCCTACCCAGTCATAAACAGAGAACATATAATCTTCCAGTGAGAACATTCGTGTCACCACACCAAAGGGATAAATGTCTAACCGAGACAATATAATGAGGATCAGATACATATACAGACACATATATATAGACCAATTAAACCATTCTGATGCTCTGAGAAAGCAGTACACAAAGCCTGAGTATCCTCCAAAGGAAAATCTTCAGAGAAGTCATCAAATTTATCATCATAATCAAAATCATCATTGTGTTGATTTACAGTTGTGGACAGATACAGCCTCACTTTTGACAATTTAAACAAATCAATGTATGATCCCAGTGTAAATTCAACTTCTTTATCATCCAACTGGATTGTAGAAACCTTTTCTTTCTTGAACGTAAACAAATTAACTTTCATATCACCAAGAGATCCCAAATTAGATTTTCCATCAGGAAAAAATAATTCTCGTCCAATGTTCATAATGTCATCCTTATTTGCTGATTTTGAAATGATTTTGAAATGTCAATAAGACGTACACAGGAAAAAACGGTCAAAAAACATTAATGGGAATTTTAATGGTAAATTGCTAATTCCCATTCAAAATACCATTAATGGGAAAGTAGAACTGTTCCCATTAATGTTTTTTTTATAAAAAACATTAATGGTAATAAAAAATACATTAATGGGAACAGTTCTACTTTCCCATTAATGGTATTTTGAAAAATCCATTGTTTTTTTTTATAAATACCATTAATGATTTAATACAAGAACTAATGTGTTTTTTGTGAAACACATGAATGTATTTCTATTTACATTTATGTATTTATTTGAAAAAACGTGAATGTGTTTAGGTTTCCGTTCATGGTTTTTATTCTAAAAACATGAATGTATTTCTATTTACATTCATGTATGATTGAAAAAACATGAATGTGTTTAGATTGCCATTCATGGTGTTTATTTAAAAACCATGAAAGTATTTCTATTTACATTCATGTATTTAATTGAAAAAAACGTGAATGTATTTTAAATTCCATTCACGGTTTTTATTCAAAAAACATGAATGTATTTCTGTTTAAGTCAGTTGAAAAACCACGAATGCGTTTCGATCTTTATTGATCGTGTCAATTATTGGTTTTATTAAACTATTTTTTTAATAATTAGTTTTATCTAGAAACTATTAATTGAATAAACGTAGACGATACAGTTGATGAGGTGTAAACATGAACCGCAAAGCGAACAAGCTCAAAAGTAAGGTGAACGGCAACATTTGAAGTCCGAAGAAGAACATGGAGCTATAAAAAATAGATAAGAAACCGAACCAAAAACCATATAATAAATGGATTATTAACCTCTTTTACTCTGTATGTACTGGAAAGTATCTGCCTTGGGGTTTTCTCGCACAAACCTTGCTCCTTCGACGCTCGGTTTATATATTAAACTTAACTTATAACTACATAAAAGATAAAGCCTTTTACTTTGCGTTGTACATTCTTTTGTGGAGGTCACTGGAGATCGATTTCCCTGATCGTTTTTGGAAAGGTAAATGTTTCTTCACAACAGCAACATCTTTGCACATCTCCTCCACAAGCCTCTTTACTTTCATCTGCTACCCAATCAGATTAAACCCACAGGTCCACCGCAGCTGCACCATCAATCTTTTGCTCTAAAATTTGTTTAAATATTTATATATATATATACACATAAACCGGATAAAGTTTGAAATGACGATTGAGAAATTAGGAAATACAAACACATAATGGGCACAAAAACATATATAGACACATGTAATTAAGCCCTAATCAAACGAGAACGCAAGTCGTCGCAAGTTGGCAGTCACGAATTTCTGTGGCGGTCGTTCGAACACCCAAATTAACAAAATAAAGGTTTCATGAATGTTTTAAATAAGTTTTAACTTTGTCACGGTACATAATATTTTCGGGAAATTATTCAGAGCGGCTGGCTGAGATAGCGTGACTGCCAACTTGACTTGCGTTCTCGTTTGATTAGGGCTTTATTAACAAAGCAAAAGAAGTTTATAAGGGACGGACCAATAGATTTTTGAGGGGGGGGGGGGGGTTTGGGCAATTACCAAAAAAAAATTCGAGCACAGCCTTATCCCAGGGAAAAAATATCGTGCACAACAAAACCCCCAGAAAAAAATATCCTGCAAAGTACCATGTTTTCTAAAAATAGAAAAATATTTATATAGAGGAGCAGATTGCCAGAACACAAAATAAATCACAAGCTATGAATCCCATCTTTTTGTTAATATTAAACACAGACTTGTCAGGTCATTGCTATTAAATAGTGTTAGAAAACAAGTACTTGTCCTACAAAACAAGTGGAACAATTTTTAAGCAGCAACAAACACATTCTGCAGTTTACTTCCATTTTAACAATGTAGAGCAGCTGCTCACTAAATACAAAGATATTATTTTGCATTGTAAAAACACAAATATTATTAGTCTTTTTAGCGCATAATTTATGATTGTCTATATATTCAAATACTTTCTTGTTTTCATGATAAACTCAACATTTGTATAGCAAAACATCATTTGTGAAAACATAGATATATTCAATGACACTTAATATTTTAAAGCTCTGTGTGGCCCTTTTCACCAATTTGGTGAAAAATCTCCCACACAAGGCATTAAAATAGTATTTAAGTGTCATCTCATATCATATATAGTCAGGGGTGAATTCAGACTCATCTGATAGGGGGGGTGCATATTTTTCAGGGGGTGTACCCTTCTTTTACAGTCACAAATTGCATCAACATAAAAAATGTTTGTCATAAATTATTAAAATCTCAGTATCCATTGGTTAATGACTGATACGGCCCATTGCGTAATTGCTTTGTGGTTGTATCTGTATGCTTTCTAGCACTGCTATAAACGTATTGTATGTGTCGGATATTAACAAACATAGGCTCACAAAAAAATATCCTGCAAGCAAATGATGTCGAAAAAAAATATCCTGCACAACCTCGAGCGAAAAAAATATATTCCTGCACCAAAAAATTGGCCAACCCCCCCCCCCCCCCCTCAAAAATCTAATGGTCCATCCCTAATCAGTAGCCAAGCAGAAAGAACATCAACAAAGACACAACTAAATTTGAAAATAAATGGCCATTGTGAGCTTAAATTCCAAAGACAAATAAAACAAACGGAAACAGTAATCATATAAAACAAATATTCTAAAAAGTCAGTAACTCAAGGCTCAGTAATTGCAGTACTAGATACGGTGAAAATCGTTGTGATATTTTCGCGCCTTTTTAAAAACTCACCTGTAATTTTGAATGCTGTTTCTCTCTCAAAATGTTTCCTTATCCAGGAGGAAACTTCGTCGACTGACGTTTCTCTCAGCTGCTTATTGTTAACCTCTACGACATCGTCGCTATCCGAACTCATTTTCGATGGAAAAAATCGTTTTAAAAACCCAAAACTTTAACAAAACAACTTACTCTGATAATTGTCTTCAAAGAAATGAGGGCGAGTGCCTGGCGAACAGAGGTATTATGGGATTATATAGTTACCTGCAGTGGATGGAGTCGATGGACCATTGCTTAACATTTTACATTAATGATTTTACATTACCATGAATGTTTTTTGAAGAAATACCATTAATGGAAGTTAAAAACACATGAATGGTAACTCCATGAGCAATTGCTTAACACTTTACATTAATGATTTTACATTATCATGAATGTTTTTTGAAGAAATACCATTAATGGAAGTTAAAAACATGAATGGTAACTCCATGAGCAATTGCTTAACATTTTACATTAATGATTTTACATTATCATGAATGTTTTTTGAAGAAATACCATTAATGGAAGTTAAAAACATGAATGGTAACTCCACGAGCAATTGCTTGACATTTTACATTAATGATTTTACATTATCATGAATGTTTCTTGAAGAAATACCATTAATGGAAATTAAAAACGCATGAATGGTAACTTCTTGAGCAATTGCTTGACATTTTACATTAATGATTTTACATTATCATGAATGTTTCTTGAAGAAATACCATTAATGGAAATTAAAAACACATGAATGGTAACTCCTTGAGCAATTGCTTGACATTTTACATTAATGATTTTACATTATCATGAATGTTTCTTGAAGAAATACCATTAATGGAAATTAAAAACACATGAATGGTAACTCCTTGAGCAATTGCTTGACATTTTACATTAATGATTTTACATTATCATGAATGTTTTTTGAAGAAATACCATTAATGGAAGTTAAAGACACATGAATGGTAACTCTGTGAGCTACCAATTACCATTAATGTGTTTTTTTAAGAATGGGAATTCACCGAAACCCATGCAAAATCATTAATGTTTTTCTCCCGTTTTTTCCTGTGCGCGTACTCCACCACCTTCATTCAGTCTTACCGATTTAAAGTTTTGATCACCGTCTGAAGAAATGTTATCATTGTGGAACCAGCTAAGTTCCACTTTGCGTGTACTCTTGGTATTTCCTGATACTCTTGGTGTAGAATTGGACGCTTCACTAGTTTTTGTAATGTCATTCCGAGACGACTGATGATGGCGTTTCTTTAGCTGTTGCTTTGCCAGCTCATCTATTAGTCGTTTCTTTCTTGCTTCATTGTTTGCTCCAATGGTACTGTGTCTTGCTTGAATACGATTTTCAGAGAAAACTCTGACAGACAGTCGGTCTCCAAGTCTTCTTGTAAGATGAAGATTGCATTTCAATTGTTCATCTGTAGCCCTGGTGATGGTTTCGACCCTGGTGATAGACCCTGATAGACCCAGATGGTATAGACCCTGTTCTACAGCGAAACACCGTGTCTGTAGATTGAACTATGTACGCTCTTTCACTTCGGTGTTGTTGAGCACTCTGTGAAGTTGCCGTGGGTACCTATTAGCGATAATGCAACGCTCACTACCCTTGTGGAAGTTTGAGCACTCTGGGCCCATGCGCACTTCACGCTATCTGAATGTACTTCACCGATGCTGTCCCACATGCGGTTGTCACCGACGATCGCATGTGTATAAGTAATTGATGAAATTCATTCAGATTGTTCCAAGCTACACTGATGAGCTGTTGTACAGCGAAACACCGTGTCTGTAGATTGAACTATGTACGCTCCTTCACTTCGGTGTTTTTGAGCACTCTGTGAAGTTGCCGTGGGTACCTATTAGCGATAATGCAACGCTCACTACCCTTGTGGAAGTTTGAGCACTCTGGGCCCATGCGCACTTCACGCTATCTGAATGTACTTCACCGATGCTGTCCCACATGCGGTTGTCACCGACGATCGCATGTGTATAAGTAATTGATGAAATTCATTCAGATTGTTCCAAGCTACACTGATGAGCTGTTGTACAGCGAAACACCGTGTCTGTAGATTGAACTATGTACGCTCCTTCACTTCGGTGTTGTTGAGAACTCTGTGAAGTTGCCGTGGGTACCTATTAGCGATAATGCAACGCTCACTACCCTTGTGGAAGTTTGAGCACTCTGGGCCCATGCGCACTTCACGCTATCTGAATGTACTTCACCGATTCTGTCCCACATGCGGTTGTCACCGACGATCGCATGTGTATAAGTAATTGATGAAATTCATTCAGATTGTTCCAAGCTACACTGATGAGCTGTTGTACAGCGAAACACCGTGTCTGTAGATTGAACTATGTACGCTCCTTCACTTCGGTGTTGTTGAGAACTCTGTGAAGTTGCCGTGGGTACCTATTAGCGATAATGCAACGCTCACTACCCTTGTGGAAGTTTGAGCACTCTGGGCCCATGCGCACTTCACGCTATCTGAATGTACTTCACCGATGCTGTCCCACATGCGGTTGTCACCAACGATCGGATGTGTATAAGTAATTGATGAAATTCATTCAGATTGTTCCAAGCTACACTGATGAGCTGTTGTACAGCGAAACACCGTGTCTGTAGATTGAACTATGTACGCTCCTTCACTTCGGTGTTGTTGAGCACTCTGTGAAGTTGCCGTGGGTAATTAGCGATAATGCAACGCTCACTACCCTTGTGGAAGTTTGAGCACTCTGGGCCCATGCGCACTTCACGCTATCTGAATGTACTTCACCGATGCTGTCCCACATGCGGTTGTCACCGACGATCGCATATGTATAAGTAATTGATGAAATTCATTCAGATTGTTCCAAGCTACACTGATGAGCTGTTGTACAGCGAAACACCGTGTCTGTAGATATATATATATATATATATATATATATATATATATATATATATATATATATATATAAGTGAGTTTTGGTTCACGAAATGTTAGAGAGTGCTCAATACCATATATAGATAGAGCAAAATACAAAGTATGAAGTATAGTTTTACCTTAAAGTCTTCGCTACCAGAGGTTTCACCCTAAACGGGATCATCAGGCGACTGATAATGATCCCGTTTAGGGTGAAACCTCTGGTAGCGAAGACTTTAAGGTAAAACTATACTTCATACTTTGTATTTTGCTCTATCTATATATGGTATTGAGCACTCTCTAACATTTCGTGAACCAAAACTCACTTATATATATATATATATCTATATATATATATATATGCCAAAATTGCCTTTAATTGCATGTAAGTAATTTTATGTAAAGGTGTAACTAAATTGTTGGTATACCCGTGGTACACCACTAAGAAAATACTATGCCATCTAGCAAAAAATCTGACTGATGCAAATTAGAGCTTAAATTTCTAGGAGGGTGCAGAAATATATCACCAACCCTCAGGAAAAGCTTAAAATCTAGGAAAAAGAGTGTTCCACTTTCATGCAATGGTACAAGTTACTATTCTCACTACCCATTTGGTTGTACAGAAAGAAATTAGAATTAGATAATATGTGGGAACTCAGATACACCAAAATGCAGAAGCGAATATAATAAAAACATTGTATGCATGTTTAATAACCACTAAACAATAGTTACATGCAAGCATTGCAATGATTTATATATGCTGTATTTAATAGATAATTATTGAGGCTAACAGCATTATTGAATATATTGTAGCTAGCTGAGGGCACAGCCCAAAGCTGGTTGGAATATATTCAATAATGCCATTTGGCTGAGTGATTATCTATTCCTATATATCAGTTTCTCTTCGGTAAAATTAATTAAATCTCAAATGTCATCAATAAAATATTAAAGAAATGCTTGATTTTAAACCCTTGAAATGAGAAATGAAAGGCTTGTAAACGTGCTGGCAGTGTGCTGGCTGCAATATTAAAAATATTGCAGTATGATTGCTGAAATTGTTGATATATTAAATGCAGACAGAGAACAATGGAATTTGATAAGGGTCGGTAATTATATTAGCGTAAATTGAACTAACTCAGCCGTGAACCTTGAACGATATGGACGGTTGAACTCGCTTATCAAAATTAAAAATCTAGCGGGAATTTAACAAAACCTTTTCATTGGGCACAATCAATGATACACAGCAAGAGCGACGTGGTTGAATTGTCGTAGGGACGAGGAACCAAGGTGTACAATAAAGAAAATCTGACCAAGAACATTGTCCACAAAGGTGTAAATCTTTATCACCAACATCACTGGCTACATGTATTTAACGTACGTTACTTATTCTTGTGTAAAATTTTCTATTTTGCGTTTATATAACCTAGCTCGACCAAACAGATATTTGGTTTGTCTTCAGGAGAGGGGGGAGGGCAAGTGGGAGTATTCACTTCATGCAATCATGTGATCAGCGACTGTGTGCTTGAGAGATGGTTCGCTTCTGTTTTACCTTGTTGTATGAGCTTATGTAAAGTCGGTTGAAATGGCGCATTTTAACCTGACATCCCACACAGCGAGTGGCGCACTTGCTAACAGTGGAATACGTCACGATCTGGGAGAAATCCCGGTGCCACAAGTGATAACCCCCAACTGTCAATACATTTCACTCACCAGCCCCTATGATCTGATAGTATGCCCTTGTGTACTTGTACTTGCCCTATATAAACACTTTACAACAAAGGATTCTTTGAAACTTAAAACTACAACCATATTATATTACCACATGTTTGCAACATGACCATGTCATATATATGCTGACCATCCTTTTTCGTGTGACCTGTCTATGTGCGATATAAATATTTACATCAGCTGTTACAAATTCATGCAGTGCAATATAATTTAGAACTTAAATGACCAAAGCGATGGGCAGTCGTGCTGTAATTAACTTCATTACAAGTAACTACAGTAGTTACAGTAACTAGTTACATTTTTAAGTAACTGTAACTGAAACTAGTCACTTTTTCTGAAGAAGTAACTACAAGTATAACTAGTTAGTGTTCTTCCTCCGATTTCTAAATACAGCCAAGCGGGTTGAAAATACGAGGTGAAGCTGGGGTTTTTTCCAACCAGCTTGGCTGCATTTAGGCATCAGAGGATGAACACTGACGAGTGTTGGATATAGCTTCTCAAACAAATCAATATTTTAAGAGAAAATCAAACTCTTTGCCAAATTTGACTGTAATCTTCCTCTGGGTTCAAAATACTGCTTAAATATTGATTTGATATATTGAATTTTCTCATGAATTATTAATGAGTTTGAGAAATAATAATAATAAAGGTACATTATATACAATTTGACTATTTCTGCTTAGTGACAACTATATTTTTTATGGGTTTAGCTCAGCTGGAAATCAAAAGCCAGGAAATCATATTCCAGCAGCATGCCTCCACCCCCCTAGTCAGTGCGGTCACAGTGGCCCTGTCCCAAATGGTTTCGTCTTGTTACGGCCCTGATTCTAGTAACATGGACAAAGGAATGTAACTGTAACTACATGTAGTTACAAAATTTTTGGAATTACTTTGTAACTGTAACTAGTTAATTTTATAACGATGTAACTAGTTACAAAAATTATGTAACTTTTACATCGCTGATGGGGAACTGGTAAAATTATTTGTATCAGATTTTGTTGGCCATCAACCACCACCATGGTAAATAATCGATCTACCCTCTTGGTACTATAATTATAATTATAGTACACATTGTCATTTTATTACCCCAGAGTCCCCTGCAGGCAAGGAGTTGGATTTTACTGCTACAGTTTTAATCACATTTTTTACTTATAATACCTACCGAAAGACTCTTTAGTCACGCATTTTTCTTTCCTGAATTCAGTTTTAAGGATTATTCGTCAGATCGACAGGGAGAACATTCAAGACTTAAAAGAAGGTGATGAAATGACTGGTGAAGGGACATTTGGAAGATGTATGAAGAAAGGTTACAGAGATCATATTGTTGCTGTCAAGTACTTTAAGAATAATTCACTATCATCAGATGTGGAGAAGGAGGCAATGATGATAAGTTCATTTGATCATCCAGGTATTTATTCACAAACATTTGTTCTCTGCTAAGTAAGGCTGTAAAAACTTCATGTACAATAAGGGCTGTATCCAGAGGGTTTTCGACACCAGTATACCAGTTTGGGCACCCAACAAGCTGTCCAAAAATCATAAAATGACATGATCCAATAATGAAAATTCTCTCAGAATGCTAAAAATCATGCCTTAAAATGCAGGAAGATGCGAGACTATATGTTCAAAATTTTCCCTGGACAACCTGGACCAGTATGCCCAAGTTGTCTCTGGTTACGGCACTGACGATAATTACACAGTGAGGAACAGTATCAGATATTTAAACACCATAGAATTATCCCGTTAGGGTTCTCTTTATTGGTAATTCTTCAGATTGTAATTACCAAAAAATTAAGAAAGCTGTAAATGAGTGTTAATTCTCTACAGTAACTGCTTTATATGTGTCACAAAGTATCACAGACAAATGTATTCAGAGCTACAAGCATACCAGAGCCTTTGCCTTCAAAGGCTCCAGTGACACCTAAGGAAATAAGTGTAATATTTTTGTTAAAAATATGACCTTTTTGTCAAAACGTATACCTGTCATACATGTCAAGTACGTGCCAATACTTGATGAACAAAATGAAAACTTTACTGGCCAATGACCAACACTAGTCTCCTAATTATTTGACACTAATTGCTGAAGGGGGAAACGTCCATTTTGGCCTTAGTGCTGGGCGGGACAGCCAATTGCTGGGAATCACTTGTCCACTCACCAGAACCCTGGGATAACTATCTGCAGCATGTATAAACATATTTAATTATTTTCCCAGAGGTTTGCCTTTTATTTTTGCAATAAATGTCACAACAAAGCCTTACATCCTTGTAAGTGAATTTTATGGCATTGATGGTCAATATGTAACATTAGGAAGTGCTGCAAAGGGGAAACTATTATTGGATATTCCAGACTGGGCAAAAGTATTGGGAAAGACATCCGAGGCCCTTTCACATATACATAGTAAAGGATTTATACATGGTGACCTTAAAACAGACAATGTTGTCATCAGAAGTGAATCTGGTTTGTATATCCCAGTAATTATTGATTTCGGAAAAATGAAAAAAATTACTCAGGCTAAGAGTTATAACTTGACTCTGAAGGAAAAGGAGAAATACAGCACGAAATACAAGCACATTGCACAAGAGGTTGTGTAGGGAGGACATCCCAAATCACCAGCCAGTGACATATATTCTCTTGGCCAAGTTATTTCTTTTGTATGTTTTTATCATCGTTCTACTGCAATACAGAAAATAGCAAAACAATGCATACATGGCACACCAGAGAAAAGGCCAAACATTGTTGAAATAATTTCTCAACTACGTTCTCTCTCCATGTAATTTTTTTCAAAAGTTAATTTATAAGGACATGGCACCTACAGTAGGCTGCAGCTGTTCATTCTTTGTCTTTTATGTAGCACATCAAGATCAGACCTGGAAATAGTTCTACCAAATAATGTCTTCAAAAACATTTAGCAGGACTAAAACAATCATTAATAAAGCTGTGCCTAGCAAAATCCATTGAATTGAATGATATTTTGATATTTCATCACTTTCACTGTGAATATATATATACATGTGAAATGTAGAATAACTGACTGAATGTTGCTAAGCTTCATTACTTCGTGCAATTCAAGCAAAAGCGATATATACTGCAGGCCAAATTACTGTGGACTCGCAAACCTGCTGATAGATTGACCAGGGCATGTTGAGGAGATCTATCCAAGATTGTTTTATTCGACTGTTCACACTGGGCTCACTGCCTCAGATCGGTAGCTCGGATCGATCTCGAAGTGCAGTGTGGACAGGCCCTAGCTACAAACAACTCGGGCCAAGTTTGTTGGCACTTGCCAGCCCAAAACTTTCTTACAACCAAAATGTTTTCTTGGAACGAGGATCCCAAGATCCACCAGTATTTCCAGGTCTGATCAAGATTTTCAGAGAAGAAATTTAATCTTTAGAGTACATGTAATAAAATTATTTAATTTGATGAGAATGAAAGGGTTAAAGGAGATACTTTATTAAGCCTTTAACTCCCACCATGTCAGAAGGTATCCCTTTGATGAGTAAAACTGTCAGTGTTGGGGCCTGTTCATTATTTATGGGGAATATCGGGTTGGACAAAATGAATACATGTACCGGGGTTTGGAAAAATTTCTTGTATTTTTAATGGGTGATAGAAATATTTTTTTGTAATAAAATATACGGGGTCTGGAAAGTTTTACTAACTTTTAATCTACTTGTCAACCCTGTAAAATAATCTCTTTAAAAACAACATGGATGAGGAACAACAACATGGACGAGGAACGTAATTCAAGTATGATTGATTGGTATTAATAATTTATTTTTATTAATAATATTAAATATTACATTTTAATATGTTTGAAAAGTCAATTAAGTTTCTGACGGGGGTATGAAAAAAATTTGTTGGAATTCATATGGGGCTTGGAATTTTTCAGGCCTGTGGCTTACGGGGTTTGAAAAAATATGAAGTGAGGAACTCCACCTGTGATTTCTCAACCCGGTACATGTATACCCCACAAATAATGAACAGTCCCTTAGACAGAGTAAAAAGTAAAAGTGCCAAATGGCCGTCCACACCAATGGGAATAAAAGGGTTAAGGGGCGAGGGCACTTTACTGTGTTGAATAAAACCATCTGCCATTAGCCAGATATCATAGTACAGTGCCCTTGCCATTTAAAGAGTTAACCAAGCCTATGGTTAACCCATTAGGGGGCGAGGCAGATCAGGGCCTCTTCACGGTGCTGAATAAAATTGTCTGGCATTAACGAGATATACTAGTAAAGTGTGACTTTGCCCCTTAAAGAGTTAACCAAGCCAATGGAGATATATAAAGAATAAAGAGTTAAACTTATTCTACTGTACAAAATGCCTTGTCAAAGGGCTAACAATGTACCTTTGTAGATTGCCATCTGTGAGTACTGCAAATGCACATTTTGCAGAAATTATTTGAACAGGCAGGAATCTTGAAGTACCTCTTGGATACACATCAATCTTACTTGCCACAACAAGAGGGTTGAGTGCATGAAACATAGTGTCTGAGACTTGATGATACCATGTTACACAGACAAAGACATGCTTGCTGAATTCTTGACCTGACCTCAATGAGTGGCAAAAATAAAAGTCAACCAATCCGAAGACATGCTTCATGCTATTCTCTGCAATTCCCCCATCAGATTTTGGCCATGCTGCAAGGATACCAGTGGATCTCTTACTGCTGTATGCCATTGATGAACTAAATTGCTGATTGAATATTGTAATAGTTCCATATTTTTTAATTGATTTGCTCAAATGCTCACAGAAATGTCGATCACATGTCGGTCTGGAAACATGATGTTGTAAACATCTCTAAGGGTGCTAACATTATCACTATCAAAGCTGCTTTCCTTGTAGTGAGAAGGGAGGGAGATTGCAGACATGTTGTCCCAATTCTTCAAGTTTAAATAAAGTCCTGAGTCCATCTGATAAAATTCCAGAAGGTCAGATAATTTCTTGTTCTCCAAAAACATGTCTTCACACGTATCCATTCCTGTTAGTGATGACAGAATATCACAAAATATGGTTGAAAGTCTTAATCAAGGGACACATCATCAATAGACCACAGTGCTGTTATCTTCCTCATAAGTTGCAGTTCAACTGATCTATTATTTGTCTTAATACTGCCCAAAATACCGTTGTAGCGCTCAAAACCAAAACACCAAAACGAGTGAATTGGGCCATAATCAATAATCATTTCCTTGAGATGACAATGAAGATGCATGTTCGGAGTGCAGGCTTCGGTTCCATATAACTGTTGAAATCTGGAACAAAATTTAACCAGGAGAGTGTCTGCCTTTGTAATATCATCCGGTGAAATAACAGGTTTGCAAAGGTATTGGCAAGCAAGAACACATGTTTGCCAACATTGCAATTGCTGCTCACCAAGTACACCTTTAAGGGCATACAAAGAATAAATTATAGTCCAGTTTTTCCACTGTTCAGCTGTATATGAGCCATAGTTGGTGGATATAGCTTTCGGAAGCCGTCCTATTTCAAATGGAACTTCCATGTTTTCAATGCTACATTCAATTGTTTTTATCTGTTGTGCATTAAGGTGACCCTCTGAAACCCAAAGTTTAAACTGATGTTTTGCTGTACCAAAGAAAAGGTTATGCATTGGATCAATTGAGCAAAATCTGATTATGTCAAAATATTCCAGGTCCAACAGTACACTATAGTAGTTTATTCCATATTGTTTGGATAGCTGTGCTTGTCCGGATTTTGTCTTGCAATTCATAATCCTTTTTGCTTGCAGTCTGTGGTCCTTATTTTTTTCGTCCCACCCATGAATCACGATCAAAGCCTGAATAATCTCGCTTTTCACCAAATGACCCTGGAAATTTCTTAAGACATCTTGAGCATCCCAGTTCAGCACTATGCCCCTTGAAACCACATAATTTCCGTGATGCTGGAATGTCAGAAGAGGTGCACAACAATGCTGCCCTGAACACTAATGGGATAGGGCTCAGACTTGATCCCAGACGAATTTGCTTCCCATAGGGCCTTGAGCTCAACTATTGCCGGTTTTAGAAGTTCGTTTAGGTGTTTTGGTTCGTGACCCATTGCAGGAATAATTCCAACAACAATGACATTTTCCCACGTAAAGCGCTCAGAACGAGGCAAATTTAAAAGGACCAGGTACAACACTCTGTGGAGTAATCTTTCCGATGTTTCATCGGCAGAAAACATCAAAGTTCAGCATCAATCCATAATTTCTCAGAGCATTTAAAAAGTATTTGTTGTCATACTTCAGAAAGTCTTTCCACAACTGCCCACTGTAGATGTCTGACAACAACTCGCTTTCCATAGCTCCTTGTGATCGCCATTCCTCACATTTTTCAGGAAAACCTTTCCTCTGCACAAGTTTTTCAATTGAGTTTACAACACTATTGTAACAGTAATAAAAAATTGGGTAGTATTTTACCGTATTATTTTTTAGTGTTACCTTCTTCACCAATTGTCCATTGCACGAATGTACTTTCCCTCTTGTTGTTACACCGCTTGACAACGTGATGGCCATTTACTTCTGTCACACACTCGCCGTATTCATAACATTTGGTACATTTTGGGCACACAACATATTATGAAGTGTTATTCCCTTCAAAATTAAAGTTCTATATTTGTTATGCAAAATCGTATTGTGGAACACCGAATTATGCAAACTTACATTATGAAACGCCCTATTATGCAACATTGTGTTATGCAACACCGTATCATGCAACATCGTGTTTTGAAACATCAAATTATGCAAACTTGTATTATGAAACATCAAATTATGTAAGCTTGTATTATAAAACATCAAATTATGCAAACTTGTATTATGAAACATCTAATTATGCAAGCTTGTATTATGAAACATCAAATTATGCAAGCTTATGCAAGCTTGTATTATGGAACAGCCTGAGCACATGGCAAAATCTCGCCGAAAAATATCCCGCCAATTTTTGCCCGCGGGAATGTATTTGCCGTATTTTCAGTAATGGCCGACCAGAATCAGAGGCAGCGTGAAGAAAACTCGAACACTAACTTTACACAAGTCGTTAACTTGTTGAGACAAGCGGAATCTTTAATACTTGGCTCTGGATCGGGTTCTGGCTCAGTTAGTACTGGTGGAGCAACTGGATCTCGCGGAAATGCAGCAAATAGCGCTGGTCAAACGTCAACAACTACAACTGCTGCGAATGGGAATGACAAGGGGAACGTGACTGAGACAACATCCTCGGATAGATGTTTGGAAAACTTTCGGACACTTTTTTCTAGCTATGCCAGCAATGGAGGATTGGGAAGACAAAATCTTCCGAGAGGACCACCCTCGAAACGTCCGAAGAATAATTCCACCACAACACGTCCTTATTTCGTGAAAGTGAAAGAGACATGGACTCACGACTTTCTGTGTTTGGCAGATCACAATCAAAACTACCAACCTTCTCGAGCGCAGAAATGTGACCTGCAAAGCGCAGGGTTAGGAAGGAAAAAAATTGTTTTTTTAACAAAAAGGACAATGCGTCTGCCTTCATAGCCAAAATCGAAGAAGTTTTCCCAAAACTTAAGAACTGTGGTGGCTTTGAAATTCTTCGTAGTGGCGCGACAAATAAAGAGTTGATAGAAGTACATCCTCTGCCTTCTGGTTACTCTGTGCCCTTCTTGAGAGAGTCATCGGGATTAGGCCAAGCGTTAGCGTACATCCGACCGCTTCAATGCTCCCTTAGCATGGATTCATTGAAATCAAGTAACAGTAAAGTAAGCCCTGATACACTATAATTATTATGATTATTAAGTTATGTATTAGGTCACATTTAAAAAAATTAATCTTTATATGTATTCAAAAATTTTAATAGTTGTAAATCTAAAAACAAGTTGAAGGCATTTTATACAGAGCAAGGGCGGCGGAAGTAGGGGGACAGTGGGGGCAGCCACCCCCACGAAACCTAAAGTGTGGGGGCATCACCCCCACGATTGAGCCCAGCCTTATACTCATAATTTATTAATTATTGTATTCCATCATCCATCTGCCTGCAATATGACTATTCAAAACGCAGGAAATTCCCCCAAAACGCAGGAAATGCTGTTTCCTAGACTTGCTAATTCAAAAATTTTCCGGGGGCAATGCCCCAGGACCCCCCTATATGTATCGGGCCTTACGGTCTCGATTCTCACCCCCACTATGTTTAAACTGTTCCGCCGCCCTTGATACAGACCCTTAGTATATGTAAAGGCCTATTCACAACGATTCGATTCATCTCCTGGTGCATGTTATTTAATGAATTTAATTGAATGTTATTTAAAAGTAGTTTGGTAAAATCACATGCATCAGAAGAATCGGAATTGTGTGAATGCACCTTAATATGAAGGGTTATTAGGGTCAATATTAGATTATAAATTATGTTATTCGTGTACCTCATTTCATGTTTTCCAAACTGGCGGAACATAATCCGAAACTGGCCGAATATAATTTGAAACTGCCGAATATAATCCGAAACTGGCCGAATATAATTTGAAACTGCCGAACATAATTCGAAACTGGCCGAATATAATTTGAAACTGCCGAACATAATTTGAAACTGGCCGAATATAATCCGAAACTGCCAAACATAATTTGAAACTGGCCAAATATAATCCGAAACTGCCGAACATAATTTGAAACTGCCGAACATAAATACATAATTTGAAACGTTTCGAACTTTTGAATTTTTAATATAGTTCGGCTGGTGGACTGGGACCTCACGGACAGGAGAAATAATTTCCCGCCACGCGAGATTGAGTTCCCGCTTCACGAGTTCAATATGGCGGACGAGTCAATAGCATTGGAATTGAACAAGTATGTAAGAGAAATAATCCTTTTGATTGAGCAAAGAAATTTTTGTGATGATGATTTGATAAGATTTCGTCTTGATTGGTTGTACAATGCTATTGTTCGCTATGTTGACGAAGTCCCTTCTGGGGAAGTAGTGTTGAACCTTGTTAACGAAGCAGCAGAACAGTTAACTATGTTAAGCGATGATGGTTGTCTGGGTTGTGACTCAAACGTCTCGTTTCGTGCCGAGCTTCTGCTTAGTGGTCAACGGGGAAGGCCTCGCTACTTTATTTCTATGGATCAGCTAGAATTTCTTTTAGATATGAGATTTACATCTGGTGAGATTGCATCGATGTTTGGTGTGAGTGAAAGCACTATTAAGCGATGAATTCGAGAATATGATTCCTTTGTCAAGAAAAGGTATTCAGACATTTCTGAAGAAGATTTGGACGTTATAGTTGAATGACTGATGAGAGAATTCCCTAACTGTGGGTACAAGAGGATGTCTGGCCTCTTGCTCAATACTGGCCATCGAATTCAACAACGTCGCATCAGGGAATGCATGAGAAGAGTAAATCCTGAAGGTGTCTTCCTGAGAGCCTCGAGTTACGAGCTGTTCGCCATAGAAGATATCAAGTTCGTGGTCCTCTTGCCCTGTGGCATGTGGATGGGAACCATAAATTGATCAGGTACATGCGCTTGCCATCGACCAGACTGCAGAGATGGGCATGTTGCACCCAAGTTTTTTTATGTGACGACCTTCAGCACCCCTGACTTGTGTTGTGCAACAATTTTTGGTGCCTCAGCCACCCCTGTACTGTTCTCTGGGCAACGTATTTCAGGACGTTACTTTCAGGTTTAAGTGTTTAACTGAAACATCGCCCCTGCCTGCCCTTGAGTGCACCCCTGGGACATCTTTTGCGCCCCTGCCCTGAGATTTTACAGCTTTTGCACACCCGAGATCTCAGTGAAAAGTGCCAAACTCTGCAGTCTGGGCCATCAACAAATGGGTATATATAAGTTGGTGTAGACAGTTGTACCAAGCTTCACTGATGAGCTGTTGAACAGCGAAACATGCATGTCACAATTATGGTATATATATTATTTATTATATATTTATATATATATATAGGTATACCATAATTGTGACATACAGTAAATACAAGTGCTGTATTTACAGTGTGACCAGTCTAACTAAAGTTACTGAAGGTTCATTATCCAAGAGCAACTTGAAAACAATAGATTATAAAATATTTCCTTTTATAAATTCTATTTTTAGCAGAAAAAAAAATACAATTCACTTCTACAATTATTCTTGTTTATTGTGAAACTCTCTTTGACCTTGGTTAGAATGGAAGTGCTGTAAACCTTGTTCACAAACGATTGCTCTCAAAATTAAGGAAATCACATTTCTGAGGACCTGGAATTTAAAAATTTTCATGTATATATGCACCCACACCAACCTAGGTGCCATCCCATTTGGGGTCCACCCATTTCAAATCCTAGATCCACCAGTAGGTGATGCTAACGAAAAACTATTATATACATGATTGTAACAGTCTTGATTAGTCTTAGCCTTACAATTTTTAAAAGATAGATGGCGTTTGGTAATCCACGGTGGGATTGATGGCTACTCAAGGATGATTGTCTATTTAAGATGCAGTGCAAAAAACTTGGCAAGTACAATTTTTGACTGCTTTCTTTCAGCAGTTAGCAATTTTGGACTACCATCAAGAGTTAGGTCTGACAAGGGGACAGAGAATGTGGATATATGCTCAGTCATATCATCCGGGGACCTGATAGAGGCAGTCATATTGGTGGACGAAGCGTTCACAACCAGAGAATAGAATGTCTGTGGAGAGATGTGTTTTCTGGTTGTGTACATGTATTTTATCACCTTTTTTATGAAATGGAGGAATGTGGAATGCTTGATGCATCAAATGAAATTCACCTATTTGCCCTTCATTTTGTATATGTCCAAAGAATTAATCAAAACCTGCAAGTGTTTGCACAGGGGCACAACAGGACCCCAATTTCTACAGAACGAGGAAACTCTCCTCTGCAATTGTGGATATGTGGTACTGCAACCTCTTCAAATAGAGGCATTGATGACTATTGGAACCAGGTAAATGAACTTTGAAATTTCATTAAAATTAGCCAATCAGATATTGTATTTGCATACTTAGGTGTCTGCATTTACAGTACACTGGTTTTGTGTGTACCTACATGTACATGTACTAATATAAGGGGAAATAATAGGGATACAAATGGGGTCAAATATCATGCAACTAAACTTAACCATTTGTGTCTGTGGTGTCTTCTCATAACTTTCTTTTGCTGCCACCAGGCTGGAGTCGGCTATGTACTGTAGCTATTACAGAATGCATGTAACAGCACACCTACATTTGACAAAATAATTAGTATAATAGGCCGTTCCAGGAAATATTCATACACTCCATCTCAAACTCATTAATAATTCATGAGATAATCAGCTAATTACAATAGTTCATTCAATCACCTGATTGAAGTTAGATACTCCAGTAAAGCCCAAGATATTAGATGAAAACTGGTGTTCATCTAATTCTTAAGATCTTAATTATCTATGCAAAACAAACAAGTTGCTGTATGAATAAATTTTACACACACTCATAAATAAAATCTCATGAGGGTTTATTTTAATTGTATTTTTCAATTGAAATCGCTTGATTGAGATGCCATATCAACAACTCGTTTATCGTGTTTTATCAGGGGAATCCAAACACTCGAAAACAATAAAACCACTCAGCCTTTGGCCTCGTGCTTTCATCATGTTTTCTCGTGTTTGGATCCCATGATGAAACACTCAAACTCGTTGTTGATATATTACCTCATATATGAAATGGCAATTGAGTCCTCTTCATCATGAACTGTTGTAAATCTGAAGTACCAGTAACCCTGAGAGGGAGATATTCACTTTTTCTAGAACAATGCACGTTTACTTGATTGCAAAGGATGTTGGAGAAAAGGGTTTTGTGAAGCTTTACATCCCTAAAGTAGAGAGTCTCGCCTCATTAACCTATTCATGTCTGAATTGGCCAAAAATAACTCCTTTATTATTTTCGTCTAACACTTTTATCTAAAGTCAGACAATTTTATTTGGCAAAGAGAGAACTCTTGGCCAGCATAGGCAGCATTAGGTTTAAAGGATCGATTTTTTAAAAATGGTATATTTTACGCGAGTTCTACAGTGCGGTCAAGAATGGATGTTGACCAAGTGTTTCTATCCTATTTGTTTGTACATAATGACATTTACACACTGACACTGATCTTTTGCAGAGAGAATACTATGGTATTGACTAGAGTGCCCCAGCACCAAATATTCAAACAAGTTATGAAACTGTAGTGGAAGTTCCCTCAACCAATATTCCCCTTCAGGAAGCTGATTTCATGTTGCTGAAGGCTACCATTGATGCCCAGCGTAATAGTGAAGAGTATGGTATAGACATATACCTGGAAGTACTGTCTTTTATTGAGGCACATACTTTACATGATTGACAATGTTACATTCATTGTTTATATGGGCTTAACAAAGCAGTATTCAATTTGAACAACAAAATTTTAACTTTAGTGGTGTACCATTAGATTATTGATGGGAGGTTGTAGGATTTTGTAGCTGCTCGATATTTTTTTCAAATTTTAGAATCCTACAAAATTTTTTAAAGAACATTGGCAATAGAAAATAAAAGTTGTTAAAAATAAACCAGTGTCATATGGTAAATGCAATTTAATGTAACATATGCACGAAGATCCAATTAAAAAAAAAGTAACTGCACTGCAAACTAATTACCGTACTCCAAATAATTATCCGTCATCTTAAACGAATTTTCAATATGCATCTGACATCACATTAAGAAATTATCTTAGTTCTGCATAATTATGCAAAGTTAAGTCTTTAACATAATTTTTGTGGAAATGTTCCTTTGTTGATCGAACCAACCGTGATTGATCACAGCACTTGTTTTGACATCACCAACTTCCAAGTTAAGTAGCTAGACTGCTACAAGACGGTGGATGACAGATTTGTTATTATAAATTAATGAAGTACTTATTAGCATTACCTGTTTTTTAAACTTTTTTTTTAAACATTTTCTTTTTGGAAATTATGTCACCGATAAACAATCTAATGGTCCACCTGTCAGACCAGAATGGCAGAATACACATCTAATCATCTATTACATGTACTGTACTTGGTCATCTGGTTATCTAAACAATATAAAATCTTTTCCAACAACCACTGTAATTTCTTGTGTACAACTCTAATTTTGTGTTCAGTGGAAAGTTTATTAACGCTGATGTAACGTGAAACAGCTTTTTGTGGTGCTTATGTGTCTAGGTTATTGACCAAGATCCATATAGCTGTTAACAAGGTCACATTTCAATAACGTAAAATAAAAGCAAATTTTATACAACTTTAATAACAGGAAAGAACCAAGCTTTAAAAGCAAAAAACAAGCTTTAAAAGCCAGAACCAAAAGAGCATGAGGCATGCCGTAATGAGGCCATCATAGCATTGTTAAATTCTTCTTTGCTGTTGTATTTTACTGGCAAAAGGATTGTGTTAAAGCATGACTTTGCATCTGGTAGGCTGCTTTCTTCAGACAAAAAATCTACAGATATTTTTCTATCAATACCTGTTGGTGGTACATGAAGGTATGATGTAATAAATTTCAGTAGCAGGTTTAACACTGGAACGTCTCCGTCTAATACAGGAATGTTTTCTAAAGTGGAGACATAATAAGGCACAGTATGTTAATTTTTGTTAAAATAATTATATATAATTATGTGATATAATATGATGATATATTATGTAATACAATATTTTATTATATAAAATAGAGTGTTTTATTGATTTTCCCGCCACTAAAAAAAGTGATAATCTCACATGTGCGATTATTTAATATGATAATCACACATGCGACTATTATCGCTGAATCAGCATTATAGTTTAATGCAATTTTTGCAAGGCAATAGGACAATTTTTTGATATAATAAACAGAACAATACATGGATGCTTGGAAATATGAAATTTATTTCTCGTGTTGACCAAGATATGTCACTCGTTTGCTTCGCTCACTCGTGAGATATCCTGGTCAACACTCGAAATAAATTTCATATTTCCGCACATCCATGCATTATTCTCTATGTAATTTACCAAAAGTTAGCCCTTGGGCTAGATTATTTTGTTTAGCGGGCTTAACAAAATATAATTATATTTATGTGGGAGGCTTTAATATTTGTAGAAGCTTAATAAAATAAAATGTTACATGTAGCTGACTTGGGCTTTGCCCTTGTAAACTATCAGCCCATCGAAATTTCAAGCCACATGTAACTCATATACTCTACAAATAATATGTTTATAGCTGGTTATATTTTTTATGTATATCAACAATTTATTTATGTTTAACATACATAAATAACAATTTGTTCATGATTTAAAATTCACCTGTACAATCCACATGATCCTTAATAAACTCCATAAACAATGTATATGCTTTGGCCTGTTCCTCATCAGGGTGCATAGGGGGCTTGATAAGGCTGACAAAAGTATCAGCATGCAACAGTGCTGGCTCTTCAGTCACGAAGATTGCTTTCCACAAATCAGGGCTTTCTTTTATTAATCTGACAAGCCCAAAGTAGTCAAGCCCATCTCTAAAGTGCTGGAGTAACTGAATTCTTTTGCCAACAAGCTCTCCGACTAGAAGATAAGTGATCAAGTAACTTTTTGATTTTAAATTCAACAATCTACCAACAGGCCAACCAGATCGGTCAATTATGGTGCTGTACTTTGGAACATCACAGACTGTTCAGGTCCTCCTCGCTTTGAGCACTATCAACCTTAACATTACAAAAAGAAGAATTCAATGGGAAACATGTTTGTCAGTCATGGTGGCACACGCGCAAACCAAACTGCCTCACTCCTATCTGTAGTTATCACATCTCACTATGTGATATAAGATCTTAAAATGTAATCATGTACGGTTTCACAACGTAACGTAAGGTTTCACAACCCTTATGAATCCCTATAATACCTTAGACCTTGAATGTATAATAAAACATGTTTAAAGCAAAAGGTAACGTCTTACAACGAATATTAAACAACGTAACTTTGCATACTTAAAAGAGGAAACATGCCGCGAATATTTCATAGTTATAACGGATCAGTTCAAGCAGTGCACCTGTTCGATCCGCACGCGCAAAGCCATTTAGGCGTGCGAATCATACATAGCACACATGCATTATTTTTTGCTCTGGAAAAGCCCTGCACGGTTTGTCGCAGTAAATGGTTTGGCTGATAATACGGTGGCCAGGTATTTTATGGGGTTTCGGATGTATTTTTCAAAGTCATTATTTGACTGTCACTAAAAAATTTAGTTTAGATTTGCCATTTTGCTTAATTTCGCGTTTTCGACCGGTATAGAAGTGCGCAATAATAATAATAATACATTTATATAGCGCTTATTCCTATTGGTGCTAAGCGCTTTACATAATAAATACATAATAATCTATATCTAAAAAAAAGGTCATATTCAATAATAAAACAAAGTATTAAAAAAAAGCAAGCTTAAATAGATAGGTTTTGACAGAAGTTTTAAATTGAGTTAAATTTGAAGATTTCTTGATCGAAAGGGGCAGTTTGTTCCATAGTAGAGGTGCTGTGACGGAGAATGCACGTGAACCATAGGTGGACAGACGGAATCGTTTTTGTTGAAGGAGGCAAGCAGAAGATGAGCGGAGGTTTCTCTTGGGTGTGTAGTGCTGCAGTAGATCAAGGAGGTATATTGGTGCCTGGCCATTCAGAACTTTGTAAGTTAGAAGAAGAATCTTGAAATGGACACGATATTCAACAGGTAGCCAATGTAGATGCATGAGGTGTGGTGTAATGTGATCATGCTTGCGTGTCAGCGTTTATCAAACGAGCGGCAGCATTCTGAACATATTGGAGCTTTTGCAGGATATATTTAGGGATGCCATATAGTAGAGAGTTACAGTAATCAATTTTGGAGCTGACAAAAGCATGAACAAGTGTTTCGGCTGATTTAGAGGTCAGAAATTTCCTTATTCTTGCAATATTGCGTAGATGGTAAAATGCAGATTTGCATACGGAATTGGCATGTGGAACCATAGACATGGTAGTATCGAAGATGACACCAAAATTTCTTATAGAAGCAGCAGGCTCAATTTGATCAGATCCAACAGATACTATAGAATTCTTGGGAGGCTGGCGATGTTTAGGATAGAAAATAATAAGTTCAGTTTTGTCACCATTGAGTTTCAGCTTGTTCTGGTTCATCCAGCTCTCAATGTCAACTATACAGGCTTCGATGCGGCTGGTTGCACTGTCTTGTTTCTATGTCACTGTTGAGACTGAATGTAGTATACAGTTGACTATCATCGGCATAGAGATGGAACGACATGTTATGGTTTCTGAGAATATCACCCAAAGGAGAGGTGTACAATAGGTATAAGATTGGACCCAAAACAGACCCTTGGGGAACACCACATGTAACATTGTGAATATCAGACTTCACACCTTTGATATTCACAAACTGGGTACGGTCAGTTAAGTATGATCTAAACCAATCCAAGGCTTTGCCGGTGATTCCAAATTTGCTCTGCATTCGATAAAGTAAAATGTCATGATCGACAGTGTCAAAAGCAGCTGAGAGGTCAAGCATTAAAAGTACAACACATTTATTGTCATCAAGGGCACAAAGAATGTCATTTTGAACTCGGAGTAATGCAGTTTCGCAGCTGTGGTATTTCTTATATGCGGACTGGAGGGGCTCACATAGGTTATTTTCTTCAAGATAATGGTTTAAGCGAACTGCAACAACCTTTTCAGTTGTTTTAGAAGTCATTTTCAAATTAGACACGGGTCTAAAGTTCTTAAAGATTTCATGATCTAACGAAGGTTTCTTTAACAGCGGTTGCAGCACAGCCACTTTGAGAGCAAATGGTACTTGGCTATTCTCTAGTGATAAATTGACGATTCTACAGATGATTGGCATAAGAACATCGAGATTATTCACAACAAGTTGAGATGGCAGAGGATCGAGAGAACAAGATTTGGATGCTGTAGGTCCAATCATGTCTGACAGCTCCTCGATACTGGTCGGTGCAAGTGAGCTCAATTCACAATCAAACTGAGGCGTGTCTAGTTCTGTAAACCGAGATCCATCAGCCCCAGTCCCCGCAAATTGCTGCCTGATTATCTTGATTTTTTGGTCAAAGAAAATTTGCGAATTGATTGGCAAGTTCCGCATTTGATGAACATGTTGGATAGAGTTTCTCAGGCTTCCTGTGAAGTAGATGATCAATTGTTTGGAAAAGTTTCTTATGGTCAGATCCCGCTTCTCAATTAATGAAGTAAAATATTCCATTTTAGCGGAGTTTATAATGTCCTTAACCAGTGCGCGTTGATTGAGATACAACTGGCGGTCTACTGCAGAATGCGTAAGCCGCCATCCGACGTTCTAGCCTGCGCCTTTTTGATTTTTCAGCTGCAATTTCTTGATTAAACCAGGGTGTTGCAGGTCTCTGCGTGATAGTTTTGGACTGCAAGGGAGCATACGCGTCTAGGATAGAGGTCAGAACATTATCATATTGATCACATAATTCAGGTAACGATGATTTAGGCGACTGGCATAATAATGAGTTGGTAACATCAAGACGAAAAGCATCAGCATCAATAGATCGCAGCTTTCTATATGTAATGACTTGCCTTTGAGTTGATGGCTTATCGAGGCTCAGGTTGCAGAGTATCGCAAAGTGATCAGAGATGAGTGGATCGAAGACGAAAAAATCAGAAACGGGTTGTTCATTAGATCTAGTAATTATTAGATCTAGAGTATGACCATCTTTGTGTGTAGGCACATCGATATGTTGGTGAAGGTTAAATGAGCTCAAAAGAACTAAAAACTTGAGGGCTGACGAGTCTGATGGATCATCGACATGAAAATTGAAATCACCCGTCAAAATCAGTTTTCCAGGACAAAGTACAAGCAGCTCAAGAAGCGCTGGAAATTCTTCAAGAAACATGTTGACTGTATATCTATTAGTTGATGACGGAGGAGGACGGTACACAGTTACAACACGCATTAGAACGGAGCTCGAATGAAACAGCACTTCCTGCACTTCAAACGTTTTGAAAATGCTTGAATTGAGTTGTTCCAGTTTTAAAGAGTTCTTATATAAGAGGCCTACGCCTCCACATGACCCAGTCGATCTTGGAATGTGAGTGAATATAAAACAATAGGGACAAATATCACGCATGACAAAGTCATTGTCTTCACCAGCTCTCAGCCAAGTTTCCGTCACTGCGAGCACGTCGATCTCATTATCTGAAACAATGTCCTTTATCAACTCAGTTTTGTTGTTTATTGATCTTGCATTGATTACTCCAAATTTCAATTTCTCGACACAACATTTCCGTGATGAAGACACCATTTCTTGTCGCTTAATTGATATGAGATTATTCAAATTGCGTGTATTTTCCCTGGTCTTTCTCTTTGCGCGTTGGGCAATCCTCACGGGAATAGATGGGCGATTGTGCATGTCAACATTGCCAGAATTATAGAATTCATATTCGGTTGGACTGATGTCGCGAATAATATATTCATCAGATTCCTTTGACAACCAAGTCTCAGTTAAGGCGAGAATATCAATATCATAGTCAATAATAAGTTCCTTCACTGGTAACGCAAAAAACATAGGTTTAGAGGAGCTAGGCGGAGGTAATAGCGGTTGGCGACGGATTGTAATGTTATTTTTGCCGATCATGGTATTGTCAACAAGCCTTCGATTCGCTCCAGCGAATTTAATTACTGAGTTAGATTGAGCTCTATCATCCCGATATGTCGGTAAAATTGACTTTATTCGATAACAATTGTTGAAATAACGCCCTGCCCGCTTTCCTCTGGTTTTGCTTAGTAATCCAACAGCCTTGATCGCATCCCAGACCGAAGGAAGAACAGGTCGTGTCGATTGCTGTTGAATATGGCTCAACGTTTGAAATAATGGCCCAGAACATTTCCACCAGAATTTGAGCGAAAGGAGATAATTTCTCGAGTAGACGAACATAACCAAATCATTCCCGATTATAACTCAATCAGAAGTAGCTTTCTTGCCTCAGTAGATAATGATAAGAACGATTAAAAAGTAAAAATTGTCAGAGCTAAAAACTAAGCAGCCATAAAGCGCTAATATACGCACGGGGCCTGGAAAAAGCTACGTTCCATAGACATATATAAAAATAGGTACGCAACGCGTACATGGTGGATGTTTTCTTGAAGACTTTTCTAATGCACGACTGACAATTTGAAATGAAGCTAATTACCATAATTACATTGGGTTAATTTAGATAACTTCATTGTGAGTTAATGAGAGAGTACTTTAGTATGTTATTCTGGTTAACCCATACTATACATTGGTATGCTATAAATGGGAGTGTATAATGTGTCAAAATTTTCATCTTCTACTTTAAAGTTATTTAACTCCCTCCCTGTCTTTATTCTCATAAACAACTTACCCCCTTCAGAAATGCTGAGTGCTTCTGTCTGTGGAGTTTCAGGTAAGTCTTCAAAATTAACATATGCTGCTGCATGTTCTTTTTCCCCAGAAACTAGGAATTCGTATACATATGGGGCTAGACAAGGCATTCCAGGACCATTCTGCAGTAATGAATGTGCGACCATTATACCAGCCATCTTGATCAGGTAAACATTTTCCCAGCTATACACTGGAACTCGACGATCTTGCTTACCTTCAAATAAGTTCTTATCAATAGCTATCAGTAAGTCACCAAAAAATTCTAGACGGAGTGCTCGAGCATCCACAGCATCTTCTAATCCTTCAAACATTACACTCAGCTTCCGATACAAATGTTCTTTTGGGGTGCTCTTATAAAACACTAATGCTGTTTTCCATAATAAATGTCTGTCGACCACGATTAACTTGCATCTTTCAGTGTCAACAATTTTCTGATAACTATTCATTGCATCTTTTATAGTGACATTCACTGTACTACCTTCACAAGGCATACCTGTAGTCTCAATAGACGCTGTTAGAAAAGGTTTAAAAAAAGTTTAGTCAACCTTACTCTTAAAAAGCACGTCTGAAATGAACCCAGCCAGTCAATGTGAGCGAACATAAAATTCATCAGTCATTTTAAAATACCTATCCATTGGACTGGATACAGCGTGCAACTCTGCATGATATATACTGTATGTACTGTGACCCCCAGTCCTGTACAATAGCTCAATACTTAGGGCATGTCATTGGTAATCATGCACACGGTTATAGATCTTATAATAACAGAGTAAATACAGCACACATACATACAGTATATCAACCTTTCCAATACTTATAAGCCATTGTGTGTTTAGGATTCTATTCTACTGGACACCAGCCAATTTTTTATTACAGATTGAAATATAGTTAGGTTGTGTACTGTAACGTAGATTTCTAACCTTTCAAGCAAAGGCCCTTCGTTAGAGAGAGACGTTTCTCTCTGACGAAGGGCCTTCGCTGAAAGCGTTAGTAATTTCAATATTTTCAGCAGTACACCAACCTTACTATATTTCGATCGGTATTTCAACACTGCCAACGCAGCACATTATTTAATTTTATTAGAGCTATCCTGAGTAGATTTAATCAGTTTACTGTAAGGGTGAATGGGTTAATTACTATTACCATGTCATGTGGCCATCAATGAAAACTATTGTACTTGCATGCTTGTTGTTTTAGTGCCCCAACGTACTGAGAGTAGTATACCATAACATCAGATAGGTACAAGTGTAATATATATAGAACCTTACTTAAATTGCAATCTTGTACTTAGGCTCTTTGCTCGGTACTCCCTAACTTACTCCAGCGAGTTAGGGAGTGCTGAGCAAAGAGCCTGGGTACAAGGTTGACTTAAATTGATGATGTTGATGATTTAAATTTTAAAATCTAAATCTAAATATACAAAATATTAAATTTAGTACCATCACACATTACCTTGGTCACTTTGGTCCAAAACTTCATTTACTGTTTCTTCTAGTTCAAAGTCATTGTCTTGTAAAGTACCTAATAGGTCCTGTTCATACGGTGGCCCATTAGGGCCATCGCCGCACAGTATGAACTTTTTCTTTAGAACGGTATTCGCTCCGTAGAATGGGGTAGTTCTCCGTATAGTAGGATACTTTTCCGTAGAACGAGCTGTCTCCGTAGAACGCGCTGTCTTGTAGAATGAGCTGTATCCGTAGAATGAGCTGTCTCCGTAGAACGAGCTGTCTCCGTAGAACGAGCTGTCTCCGTAGAACGAGCTGTCTCCGTAGAACGAGCTGTCTCCGTAGAATGAGCTGTCTCCGTTGAATGAGCTGTCTCCGTAGAATGAGCCGTCTCCGTAGAACGAGCTGCCACCGTAGAACGAGCTGTCTCCGTAAAACGCGCTGTCTCCGTAGAACGAGCTGTCTCCGTAGAACGAGCCGTCTCCGTAGAACGAGCTGTCTCCGTAGAACGAGCTGTCTCCGTAAAACGCGCTGTCTCCGTAGAACGAGCTGTCTCCGTAGAACGAGCCGTCTCCGTAGAATGAGCTGTCTCCGTTAGAATAAGCTATCTCCGTAGAACGAGCCGTCTCCGTCGTAGAACGAGCTGTCTCCGTAGAACGAGCTGTATCCGTGGTCAGCGGATGACAATGGACATAGAATAAATACTTCATGTTAGAGATACGTAATAGTTTGGGTTAGGACCTAAAATCTGTGTTTTGACTAATCACATCTAAGCACCAACCCTTGGACAAATTAAATGCCCCCAGGTTTTGGGGGTTCACATATGATTTGTCGATTTAATCCTAGCGCCTGATTAGTTTATATAAGCACCTAACTTGTTTTTATTTTTTTGTTGCTTTTTCGGGGTAGGGGGATCGCGGGCGCAGAGAATCCCCACGGCAGAAATCTAAGCGCTAAAAACAACGCTCGTTCGAACGATACAGTAGTTATTTTGGCAAAGTTTGTGTTTCAGTTTGATCGCGAGAGAATTCCTTGATACATCGTTGACTGAACTATCGTGTGTATTTTTTGTATTGAAAGAATGTCCTTTTGTCAACACTGTGGAGTTAAACTTGCAGTCAGTGGATGCTTTTGTCACAAATGTGGTCAAAAGATTCCAGGTGCGTTGCTGGACTATCAAGCTTCAATACATCTGTTTTATCCATATATTAAAAATTAATTTTGCATGTCATTTCTCAGTTGACTTGATAGCAAATTGCTGAGACAGTGGCAGCACTCATTAATCGATGATTGTTTTTTATAAATTATACATATATATTTTTGTTGAATAGGAATGCGGCCAGACCACGGCACTCCGACCAATCTGGTGAATCCATCACAGGCACAGCAGTCTTCTTTGCCACAGCAGACAAGCACACCTGGTCCTTCCACGTCGACAGCCAGTTCATCGACACCTGTATCCACGCTATCATTTGATGAGTATAAAAAAAGAAAAGAAATCAGCAGATCTTCATTTTTTTCAAATAATGGTAAAAAGAAGAAGGTGACCAACCAAGACGTAAAAATACAAGTTGGAATTCTGCACGTAGTGGATGGGAAACTTCGGAAGTTGAAAGGGAGAACGCTTCCAGTGGCGGCAAATGTAACTGTCGATGCACGTGGGCTATTACAGCTTGCAATTGAGAAGCACGCCAAACATTTCCAGCAATTTAATACTGCATGCAAGTATGTACTATTATACCCAGATTACACCATTGTAAATACATTACCTGCGACTCTGCAGGAATTTAGATTAGATACATACAAAGAAGACCTGGGGAAATCTTATGCAAAGATTTACTTATGGTTGTGCAAACGTGATGACCATGAGACATTTCGTGATCATAGTGAGTCTGATCCTGAAGGAAATAATTTAATAACAGCATTTATGGAAACTACTGATACTGAAGACAACGCCTGTTGCAGGCCCTCTACCAGTGCCTATGCTCCACCTTCATCCTCTACTATTGATGTATCTTCAGTGGTTGCTAGTACCGGAACAGTTTCTGACCTTGATTCAGATTCAAAGCTCAACCATGAACAAATACGAGAAGTCACTGCATTGTGCCCTACATGTTACCAGAGCTTTCCTGTTGCAGTTATTGCAAGCCATGCTGACATGTGTGCCGATGTTTTTGATCCTGTTGGAGAAATCCCTGATGAAGATTTGGTAGAAATTTTAAGTGATAATGAGAACGATGTTTCAGCAGCTACAGATCATCACATTAAACTAAAAACTAAACTAAACTAATCTTATTTATACTGGATAGCTCTATCAGTTAATAGATAACTGTTCTCCCTAGAGGTCCAGTAAGGGCCATCCCTCATTGGTCCAGTGTTTCTACAGGAGGAAACCGGAGTACCCGGAGGAAACCTGCGATGTTTGGTAGAGTCAAACTGGAAGCACTCATCTCACATGCGGCCAAGGTGAAATTTTAATCAGATAACTGCTGAGAGCAGGAATTGAACCCGGGTCGCAGAGGTGAAAGGCACGTGCGCTAACCACTGTGCCACCAACACCCCTGTTGAAACCATGAAAAACATTGATGAAACCATGCCAAGCAATTCATTTAAGCCAATTATTGCACAACTGAAGATGAAGATCAACTTCACAAACAAGATGAGGATAAACATAAGAAGGAAACACATCATCCAGGATTTTCTAGCTATCAGAAAGAAGCCATGGTTTGATCTTAGCAAAGTTTTTAAAGTTATATTTATTGGAGAACCTGCAGAAGATGATGGAGGGCCAAGGCGGGAATTTTTTTCAGGTTTGTTGAAACTTACTTCACTATAATACAGTGTATGACTTGAGCAAACATGATAGGGATCATGACCAATATCCAAGTTACCCAAAAGCATTGTGAGGTTGTTTAAAAATTAATAATTCCACTGAAAAGTGTTTTCCTGTACCTATACTTTGTTAAATCTTTGAAATGTTTGTTTTCACAGGCAGCTTTCTCATTTAATTATTAATCCAGCCCATCATGCAAAGACTGTCTGAAAGCACACACAGTAAAATAACAAAAAAGGTGTGTGTAACACGTACCAGGTAATTTTACTCATCAAGGGAGATCGCCTCTAGGAGGCAAAAAGTTAAAAAGTAAAATGTCCATTATCTTTAAAAAAAAAACTATTTTCCCACTCTTCCCCCCTCCATAGATAAATAATGACCACTAATAAAGAAAAAAAAACCAACTTTGGCCAGTCTTACAGAAAAAAACTTTGCAACTGATTGGTTTGGTGTGTTTATAAGCTCGACATTCAACACTGAAATTCTTCTGTTTTGGCCAGTACTGGCCCTGTAGTATGACAGGGCTTAAGGCCATATACTGACCTCATGCAACTGGTAATTTATTTCTGTCAACAAGATGTCAATATTGACTTCTGAAAATAAGCCATTACAAATGGGATTACTGTAGATAGTTGCAGGTAATAAAATAATTGTTGATAATGCAATACCTCCAAACTCTATACCAATCAAGTATCTCAAGTCTCATTGATTATACTGTAACTGCATTGTCAAAGACAGCAGGAAAAATTGTGAAGCCACTATGTCATGAATTACATTAGGAATACAGTCTGTATTTCAGTAACTGTCATTATGATAGAATCTCAGCAGCATCAAACTATATATCTGAAATATTTATATTTTCCCAGAATTTGAAATTGTTTGACATCTTCCTAGACATAATTTACAAGACTTTACTATTGTTTTTATTCTAGAGATATTACAGCAAGTACGACACCGCCTATTTCTTGATGGTTTTCCTCTTCACAGCATCACTGCTCTAACAAATGAGGAGTTTAAAATTGCAGGGGAGCTTATGGCCCTATCTCTTGCTCAAGGTGGCCCTCCACCATGTTTTTTAGCAAAGGAGGTTTTTGATTACATAGTAGCTGGTGTGGAAAGTGTAACACCAGAAAAGTGGGCAAGTCGACTTGGGGAGAAAGCAAAAACTCTAATTAAACATGTAAGGTATATTAATTTAAAGGAATATGAGTTGGTATGCATAGAGTTGTTTAAACGTCAATTAATTTGGTTGCACAATTGTTTCAGTTTTTCAGGTTAGTTCTGTATGTACAGTAAATATTTTGGGGTAATTACTGACAATTTAGGCAAAATAGGTTCTTAATAGGTTCTTAAAATTTCTTTAAGGGAAATGCTTTATTATATGACCAGATATATAAACCACTTTGTTATAGAGAGATTATACTGTATGTATGTAATTTCTTATGGAAGGGCCAAATATATAGCAAATTTATATTTTATAGTCCCACATTTTGGCTACAGCACTGTTTCATTATTCAGAGTGACTCTTCATATAAGAACCTTGTGGCTTTGGTTGGCTAAACAGGTTCTTATATTTTGGGGTATTAAAATCCAAAATTTCTGCCTACAGGTTCTTAAATCACTAGGTTCTTACACGCGGGTGTTTACTGTATTACATGTAGCTACATTATACAGTGGTTCTTCCTAATTAAACATTTTAAGTAATGCTTCATACATATAATAGTAAATTTATATTGTTTAGGTTACTGAAGCAACTACCAATGCTGATCTTCAGCAAGTGCTGATGGAAGAGTCCAATTTGGAGCATTTGAGTTCTTTAGGTTACAGAGGTGTGCCATGTAAAGAGACACTTTCTTCAAAAGAAGTATTATTGAAGTAAGGGACTGCAACAAGCAGTTCATCTTGTTGTTTAGACGAATACAGTAACCCCATACTTTGGTGTATTTCACTCTGGTTACAATGCCAGATGATTTTACTTTTATTATGCTGATCTAAAACGTACAGTACCCAAGGTTTATTAAAATTAAGCAACTGTTGGAATTTGCAATGACCGCTGCAGCACAATAGGGTGACCCCCATATCATCAAACAACTGTGACATGGTCTGTAAATTTTGTTATACGAGTAATCTTGGGTGGAGTGGGCAAACTTGGGTGGAGTGGGCAAGGGGGGTGTCACATTGGCCACAGACTGCACATATTTTCCTGTGGAGTAGGCTAAAGGTTTTTGTCCCAGCACTTCACTTGCGATAGTGACTTCTAGTTAATTCATTTTGTCCAGGCCAGCTTAATCTATGTATCGAAGGGCCATCATCAGTCCTGGAATAGTGGTTGGCCAGGTGATGATATCATAGTTTTAATGATACCATGCATAGAACGACAGCAAGAAAGGACATGAAAATCATGTAGGAGTACAATACTGTATGTTTGTATTCGCTCTTCATGTCTGTACCAACACCCCCCCCCCTTCAGGATTTATCATTGGATTTGGAAAAATTACAATGTTGTGTTTAAGACAAGAAAGAGTCCAGACAGGGACTCCTTCCTCCTGTGGTGATGGTATGCAATACTATACATAATTATAGTACTGTATATGAAAATGCAATGTAAACTGCCAAACATTTCTAGACACCCAGAGGTTTCTTTGCAAAATTGCTGATGAATATGTTCCACACACATATTCATTAGCAGTTTCACATCAAAACCTCTGTGGACAGAGGGAATAACCATTATTGTAAGGACATTTGTAACTATCATGCAGTCTAGTACATAAAAAGGTAGAAATGGATTGTACAGTAAGTGCAAGATTTACATGTCCATGCACTGTTGTTTCCTGTTTTTCAGATCATTAGTTATGTTCGATTTGGCGAAGTACCTACCAATGTTGGACCAACTTGCAACCGGCTTAAATGCCAATAATACTCTTGAAATGATCAAACAGAATAAAGCAGCAATGGAATGTCTTTTTACTGTGTCAGACCAATTCTTGCCAACTGCTGATTACATGTTAGACAATTTACATGGTGAATTCAGCGAGGATGGGTCTAACAGAAAAGCCAAAGAAGTGGACGTATTTAAGCACTTTTCTGATTATATTGAAGATATTGCTTTTACAGGTAAAACAAATTACTAAGTGTAACTATTACTGAGGCCTGCTTCAGATGCCCCCTTCCCCCTCTGCTTAGTCAAATATTCTGGTGTTAGCCAGGATAAAATAGCTGCAAAGGCTGTCTTAGGCAGGAATAGGTTGTTGCTGTGGTTGGTCAGTTACCGTGTTTATATATCAGGCTATGCAAACACAGCTGTGACGTCATGGCACATTTCTTAGTCTTATTTTAGAGATAAAGAAATAGAAAATGGATGCCCTGTGTTTATATAACCTGATGCAAACACTCGATTGAAATTGGGAGAATTGTAAAGTACTTGTAAACCCTTGCTTACATCTCGTGTTCACATTAAACTTTCAAATTCTCCCAACTCACTGACTCTCATGTTTGCATAATATACATGAAACACGAGTGACCATTTTCAATGTTAGTTTACTAGTTTCTTAATAATGTGTTTGTTTCTTTAGCCTTTCCAGATGATACAGACAATGTTGCAACACTGTCGAACCTTTATAAGTTCATCTCAGGTGCTGATACTATTCCACCACTTGGGTTGTCAGAAGGCATAACGGTCAAATTTAAACATCATTGTGCTGAAAAATGCAGATGCCGGCCTACTGCCTCAACCTGCGACATCAGCATCACACTTCCTGTGCACTATGAAAACTATCAGGATTTCAAAGAATCTGTATCATCAGCCTTGTTAGAGGGATATGGTTTTGGGTTAATTTAACGTAGCACTGGGCACCAAGACTAAGTTATATGCACATGGACACTAGTCTAGCTTTCTTAATAACCCAAGCTTTTTTTAAAAGTTGTTATGACTTACTGTATATCAACAATTTAATCATTACTAACATTCATATTTAAAAGTTACTGGGCATCTTTACACCAAATAGTTAATAAAAAGCATTTTGTTTATGTGACAATAAGTTACTGTATGCTAACCAGATAAACAAACAAGTTGTATGCTTCTCTGAAATTTGTTGGGTATTGAATATTATTGTTCTCTATCACATAATGGAAATATTCTTGAAATATGTTTTCCTCCTGCTCTTCTTGTCCACAAAAGCCATCACCCTCACATATCTTTGCCACTGAAAGTGGCACTAAACAATCAATAGCATTAGATCTCTCAGGCAAATAGTATAAAATGTCTGGAACTCCACCCACAGTTTCATGCCGCGAAGACCGAATGTGATGGGAATTCCAGTATTCCTTCACCTCATCAAGTGCATCCTGCAACACTCCATTAAAACATAACCACAGGCATTCCTTGTGGAGCTCATTGTTTAAATTTACTACATCTGCATCCAACATGTCTTTAAAAAAATGTATCCACCAATTAGAACTTGCTCTACGAAAATGAGACCACCAATTTTCAATACGTTGGTTCCGTGTAGATGTACCATACCTGTGTGCTCTCTCACCATTCAGTGGGTAATTATCATCACCACGAAAGTAGCATTGGATCGCAGCCAAAGTACCATTTTCCGTCCCACAGTCTGTTCTGGTGAGAAGAGGACACCCCCTCATCTCCTTCACACAATCCAGGTAGAATCTGGCAACATTTTGTGGGGAATTGTTTGACCTTGTTACTTCAAGCCATAAGATCTTTCGGCTATACCCATCAACTGCTCCATGAATAGGAAAACCAAATGGCTTCAATTTATCATAGCCTATTAAGAAAATAAAAATCAGCCCATAGACTAATAGGCCAGCCAAAACTGCATGTTCAAGCAAGGTTCACTTTATCATTTTGTTCTTGCTAATAACACTCAGATGATTTTATTCAGCAATGTTACACCATTTGTAACAAAAAGGCATGGGAACTTGGAAAATTGTGGCAAGTCCTCCCTTGCAAATTTTTAGTGCCTTATTTGGACAAACCTCCCTCGATCAGGTGTCTTTGTTATTAAATCAAAAGTGCCATAAAATTGAATTTTTTTTTTTTTGCTCTCCACATGACTACAATGGTGATTTAAATTGGCTGAAACAGAATACCAACCTCTGCACACTCAAATGTGAGAGGGCTATTTGTGATTAAACAATTATTTTGCTTTTGTGTGCAAACAAATGCTGTGTGAAAAGTGTGAATACATTATAAGAACAACCCACTCACTTGGGTATATGGGAGGGGGAGGGGGGGGGGCATACTGTTTGGACACTTGTATATTAATGCTTACAATATAAATATATAAATGTAAATAACAGTGTTTACCCACTATTTTTGGAGGAAATTCCAGCTATTTTAGCTGATGAAATTGAAGGAAAAGTTTATTATGTAAATCAAAATGAACCTGCATTAGATTTACAATGTATAGCTCAGCAGCTAATTCTTTTGTGTTTTCTTTATTAATGAATATTATATGGCATGGATTACTTCTGGTAAAACCACGTGCTGTGATTGGTTGCTGATGTGGTGAGATTTCTCCATAATGCCTGTGGGCATTATGAAAATTGTTAATGCCCTACGATTGGAAACAAACAAAAAATCCTAATAAGAAACTTATTGCCGAAAAACAATGAAATTAAATGAAAACGATGATGAACATTATAAAGGTAAATTCTAGTATCCAGACAAGAAAGAAACAACAGAAAATAACACTAGTTCGGTGTTTTGATGAAGTTAAAGGAAGCGAAGGCCAATAAATACAAGATTGATTTTGAAATAAAAAGTGCCATAATAAACTACTTAATAACCTCAATCGGTCAGTCTTTATGGTAAAATATTAAACCTTGATCTTGAACGTGTTGACCTCGGTTGATACAACAAGACCTCAGTTTAATATTTTACTGTAAATACCTCACTCTCGGTTATTAAATAATTATTAACAAGTGTTGCAACAGCTATTACACATAAGGAAACTTTGGCAACAATACAATTTACTTACCATCGATGTGCCAGCAGTAATTTGGACCATGTGAAACATATCTTCGCCGATGAAGCCTCCTGCTTCTTCTTGCTTTGCTTGCATCTGGGTCAATCTCTCTCAGATAGGTTGCAACAAGAGATCTTGGGGCATGTACATGATACTTAATTCTTAAGGCATGCCAAATTGCCCTATAACCTTTTAGATTACCTGCTGCACTTTCTGCTTCCTGCTTGATTAGATCCTTCAATGCTTGCTCATCCATAACATTGCTTCTTTTGGAGAGACCATACGCTTGCAGTCTTCTTTTTAATGTACGGACACTAATACAAATACCATGGTGGGTACTGAGGAGGTCTAGAATAACATCATATTTATAGCCAAGGTGGAAATAATACTCGATCAGTTCTCGATCATCTTTGCCTATTTTTACAAAAATGAAAGCAGCAATGAAGTTCACGTAACTGCTATATTGGCAACTTTTTTGACTGATACTGTTATAAAAGCAAATAAAGCTATACTGTAAGCTAGAAAAAAATCGTAATCACTGTATAAATCTTTCCACGTCATAGTGTCAGTTGCATTTTTAAAATTTTAACTTTGTAACATCATATCATTGATCTTAGAATTGTATATTATATATTTTAGACAGATGTTTAACAGTTACTGTAGGTTTTGAAAACTAAATACACTGACACTTTAATAAAGTTATTACTATTACCTTGCACCCCAGCTCCACAGATGTGGCAAAACAATGATCCATCAACTAGAACCGAAGCACAAGCGGGACAATTCGCCATTCTTTTGCATATTATTGTACCAAAATCTTTGCTATAAACTTCATCCAATTATACACCAAGATTTATATGGATTATATACTCGATTAGATGAAGAACTGCAACTTGAACCGAAGAAGTGAGAAGTACAAACAAACGTTGTAAGATTTTCGAAGACACAAAATAAAGCTATGTTTTGGAAGGGTCCTGGGTACTAGAATCATTACACGGACGGAAGACACTCTACGGAGACAGCTCATTCTACGGAGACGGCTCATTCTACGGAGATGGCTCATTCTACGGAGACGGCTCATTCTACGGAGACGGCTCATTCTACGGAGACGGCTCATTCTACGGAGACGGCTTATTCTACGGAGACAGCTCATTCTACGGAGACAGCGCGTTCTACGGAGACAGCTCGTTCTACGGAAAAGTATCCTACTATACGGAGAACTACCCCATTCTACGGAGCGAATACCGTTCTAAAGAAAAAGTTCATACTGTGCGGCGATGGCCCTAATGGGCCACCGTATGTTCAGCTACATCTGGAAACATGTCCTTTAATGTGTCCAGACAACCTAAAAAGATATTTACAAGATATGTGTTTGTAATATCTCTCATGAGTGAGCAAAGCAAATGAGTGAGAGATACTACTAACACAAAACGATAAAATTTGTATATCCAAATGGTCATATAATATTTTGTCCTAAAGGTTTTGCCCTGAATTATATTTACCACTGTCAGAGTATTAATAAAAGCAAGTATCATCACATCCAGATGCAATGTTACGGATATCACATTTATAATACAATATCAACACCAACCTACCACTGATATTTTTATTTACTATACTAGCCACACAGTACTGTATATCCAAAATAATGTTACTTTCCCTTTTTTCATGAAATGAAAGGGATACACTATCCGCCACTGCCATTCATTATACATCGTTGCATGTAACATAAAATGCAATTTGCTCAGCATATTGCTACAGGTACAGCTAATATATGCATTAGAAATATAAAACTTACTAGAATTATTAAGTATTTTCACATCTGGGCATTCACGTTTTCCAGTTGCTTCAATGCAGCTATCTGAAACTGTTGTGCTTGCAGTGTGGCTAGAATCAGTATTGCTGCTGAACCTTTGAGTCTCTTTGGTGGTGACACATTCACTGGTACTGTTGTCAGGTTCAGCATCATCAATAATGATACTTTCACCTTTGGTAATGCTTGGTGTAGAAGATTGATTTCTGCAAATGCCTTCATGCTGATTCCACTCAGTAATTATCACATCCTTTCCACAATTCAGACAGGTAATTGTAAGTGCATCACCAGACTGTAATACTTCCTTAAATCAAAAAGACAACGAAAAGCAATAAACCAATAGTCACCAGTGTTCCTGAAGATGTAAGTTCAAATCTTGCTTTAATTAAGGTCAATAGTTTTCTGTTAATACAAGTGTAAGAAAATCATGGAAATTCTTTTCTTCAACAGCCACAGAATGCAGAGATAATTGTACTATATCAGTTATTTACAAATAACAACGGACTATACTGACTTCAGAAATTAAGATAATCCAGGGCTAGCAGTGGCAAAAGGATGGAAATTTGTCTTCTCCAATTATTTCCAGAAATACATGTACTTTCTATGTAGTTTATGGTAAATAAGATACAATGTTATGTATACAGTTCATTTGGCTAGTTGTTTCAATTACTTTAAAAAATATCAAAATCTAGTCTTTGTTGATGTTTGGCTAAAACTATATCTAAGCCAAAACTTTGTACAATACAGAACAGTAAAAACCCAATAACAAGAACCTACATTTTACCAAATCAGCCTGGGATAAGTTCTTATATTCTTATATATTCTTATATATTCTTATATATATATATATATTCTTATATATATATATATATGTATATGTATATGTATATGTATATGTATATGTATATGTATATGTATATGTATATGTATATGTATATGTATATGTATATGTTATATATGTATATGTATATGTATATGTATATGTATATGTATATGTATATGTATAATGTATATGTATATGTATATGTATATGTATATGTATATGTATAAGTATATGTATATATATATATATGTATATATATATGTATATGTATATGTATATGTATATGTATATGTATATATATATATTTTCTAAAATTCATTAATAATTCATGAGGAAAACACAAAGAAAAATCATGAGCGTATCAGATCTATATATGTGATATAGACTCGCTCTAAGTTTCTCGCTGGTTTTTAACGGCTGAGATAAGCTTAATTTTCAAAATTACTACGCCAATGAACGTATGAAGTGATTCTTTTTAGAAGCCATTTAAAAACCTTGCAGTACGGGCTTTATCGGCTCTAAAAACACTCGGCTATCGCCTCGTGTTTTATATCCGATAAGGCCCTCCTGCGCGGTTTATAAATATTACATATATATATATATATATATATATATATATTTTACCAAATCAGCCTGGGATAAGTTCTTATATTCTTATATATTCTTATATATATATATATGTATATATATATATATATATATATATATATATATATATATATATATGTATATTATATGTATATGTATATGTATATGTATATGTATATGTATATGTATATGTATATGTATATGTATATGTATATGTATATGTATATGTATATGTATATATATATATATATATATAATATATATATATATATATATATATATATATATATATCAACAAAAAAAATTGTACCATTTGCCATTTTGGAGAATGTTTTTAATAATAATCTGATGTTACAAGCTGGGTAAACCAAAACCTTTACTTACAAGTAATTATACTGATACATACATGTACTGTACAGTATGCATAACCAAAATTCATTTTACTTTTAAAAGCTTGGAAATTGGAAAGCACTCAGCTACCTAAGCAAAGTATAGTTTCATGATATTTACCCAGGTTGTGACATCACTAACTTCCAAGTTTATTAGTAATTAAGTAAAGTATCAAAACAAGATAGTCATGGTGGATGATATGATTGTGTTTTGTTGAAATTAGTAATATTTTTATCTAGTAAAACTGTTCTTGCTACTTTGATGATCTTGCTAAGGATGCTTATTAATCAGAAGGACAAATTGAAAAAATTATGAATTTTGTTGCCCTTCATATCCTTCTACACATTAAACTAGAAGTGTAATAAGTATTTTAAACACTGTAATAGAAAAGAAAAACTTGAGGAAAAACTCACTATGGTGAGTAAGGGGTTCCTGTCCAAATCTCGTTGTAAAGGTCGTATATAAGCCAGTGCCTGTCCCAATCCAGAGCAGTCCCTCAGAAAGGGATTTGAATAACCACTTGCTGGTGGTGGTATCGTAGCAAGTAAGTTATTGCTACCTTGATGACCAGTCCTCATAATCACAAAACCACCACCAGCTTTTAGCTTAGGAAACTCTTCTTCCAACTTTTCCTTAAAATCTGTAAATTTCGCTTTCGAATGAAAACAGATCTTTTTCCTTCCTAAGCCACAACCTTGTAGCTTAATCTTTTCTGCCCTTGAAGGTGTTCTTTCACGATTTTTCAGTGCCAAGCAAAAAGAGTCCAAGTTTCTTTTGGTTGGAAAAAAAATCCACCTTGCCTTGGTTTTAACAGTTTAGCACGCCTAGGTTGAATCGACGATGTGAGAGGAGCTGGAGGTAGGCGACTATACGGCGCAAAAAACACTGCGAAAGTTGTTCAGAACTCTTGAAGCTCCCAATTGACCCTGTGACTGTGACTGTGAGTATGGACTGTATGGTTGTCCAATCACTCGAATGTGTCGATTTTGATCTTCAGGTTTTCCCGGCTCTCCATCACTTCCATCTGAGAGAAGCATAGTTACTTCTCTCAGAAGTTCTATTGCTTTTGCACTTTTATCTTGTTCATCTTTGACTTCTTTGCCCTGTTCTTCTTGGTCGGCACTTAATAACATAGGGTGAGGCTACCCTATCGTTCGTGTGTCCCTCGGAAAGGTCTTCGGAAAATTCTTCGGAAATAATCAAAATGGCGGAATTCAAACCATGAGTGAAAGAAACGCTATTAAATGAAATCAGTTAATCAGTCCGTGATCGGAATGCATCCCAGTATTTTCAGTACAGAATATTTAATGTTGACTTTTGGACAGTCGGTTCTTGGACTTTTATACAGAAAGACTTGCTTGTAAGTATATTTAAAAGTAAAATAGATGGATTAGAATACCCGTCAGGGGGAGGTATGCTGCAGTCTGAGTGTTATATTATATATTATTAATATTTATATATTATATTATATATATTATATATATTATATATATATATTATATATATATATTATTTATATTATATATATTATACATATTATTACATATTATTACATATTATATATTTTATATTATATATTGTATATGATATATTATACCTTGATTAGACCTTGGGTTTGATTCCCACTTGGGGTAGTCAGATTTTTCACATTATTATTATATTACATTTGTTTCAAATAATTTGTTATGGAAACAAATTATATGTTCAATCAATCTATATGTTCAATCAACCTTTGACATTCTGTTGTTAAAGTATCATGTTTTGTATTTTGTTTATGAACTTTTAATGATTTTAGAAGGTCTATTTTAATATAAATAGTTTGGCCATCTGCCATCTGGCCTGTCTTTCCAAATTGCTTCTGACTTATAGCCACAAAGGTTAAGGATATTATTACAGGGTGGCGTGAAAATGTGAATTATAGTTTATTTAAACTTTATTTTTTATTTTACTTTTTCTGTATTTTAAAGTTTATTTTATTTATTTTTTTATTTGTTTTACTCTTAGCCAAAGGTAAGCATTACTTCATGCACAGGGCTGTCGAGAGCCAGAATGGGCCCCAGGTCATAATTTGCATGCGGGCCCCCTCCGATATTTTTACCAAGGTTTTACTGGGCCCCAGCGGTAAGTTTTTGATAATTATTATAATATATGATATATCTTCATAGACTGAATTTTTAGCGGGCCCCTTCTGGGCCCTGGCCCCGTGGTAATTACCCTGCCTACCCCCCCCCCCCCCCACCTCTTGACGGTACTGTTCGCGCAACAGGATGAGGAAAGCTATCGAAATTACAAAACATTTCACTATTTCTAAGGAAGATCAGCCACTAAACAGCACATGGTGCTAAATAAAAAGAAAATAAAATGTTTGAAGATATGAATTTTATATTCTTTGTTTTCACCAGTCGAAGATAAAATTCATATCATTGTGCCACTGTCTAATATCTATATATGTAATATAAAATATATAATATAAAATATATAATATATAATATATATAATATATATAATATATATAATATATAATATATAATATATAATATATAATATATAATATATAATATATAATATATTATATATAATATATTTTATATTATATATAATATATTATATATTATATATTATATATTATATATTATATATTATATATATTATATATAAAAAAGGGGATATTACACGGTGGCGAGAAGATATGGATTTTATGTTCGAGTGGCAAAGACAATATCTCACGAGTGAGCGCAGCGAACGAGTGAGATATTGCTCTTGACACGAGAACATAAAATCCATATCTTTGAGCAACCGTGTAATGTTCTATTTATTATATGGACAATGAAATTATGTGTGGAAGTGATGTTGATAAACTGGGTTGAATGCAAAAACTACAACCGCTTGACCAAAAACTTTTTGAAAATACAAATGAAAAATACAACAGCTTCTTCGAATACGTCATTTTACGTGAAAAACTGAATTAAGAGAAGTTACGTGCTCAAATTTACTTGATTCGAAACTTACGGCAAAAGGCTTAAATTTTGACTTGTCGATATGTCACTCGCGAGCGTTACATACGAGAAATACGCCACTCGGTTCCCGGATGTAGTGAAATATGGATTCTACGAGTGTTTTAGTTGCTAGTAAAATACTCTTCTCCATATAATAATATATAATATAACACTCAGAGACTGCAGCATATACCTCCCCCTGACGGGTATTCTAATCCACCTATTTTACTTTTAAATATACTTACAAGCAAGTCTTTCTGTATAAAAGTCCAAGAACCGACTGTCCAAAAGTCAACATTAAATATTCTGTACTGAAAACACTGGGATGCATTCCGATCACGGACTGATTAACTGAATTCATTAGCGTTTCTTTCACTCATGGTTTGAATTCCGCCATTTTGATTATTTCCGAAGAATTTTCCGAAGATCTTTCCGAGGGACACACGAACGGTAGGGTAGCCTCACCCTATGTTATTAAGTGCCGACCGTTCTTCTTCTGGTTCAACTTTGACGATGTGTTTGTCCGCCATATTGAAATCTCATTTACTCGTTCCAGGGTTACGCGCGCTCGTAAAAATGTCCGTGAGGTCCCAGTCCACCAGCCGAACATAATTCATAATTCACGTTTCAAATTATGTTCGGCAGTTTCGGATTATATTCGGCCAGTTTCGAATTATGTTCGGCAGTTTCAAATTATATTCGGCCAGTTTCGGATTATTTTCGGCAGTTTCAAATTATATTCGGCCAGTTTCGGATTATGTTCTGCCAGTTTGGAAAACATGAAATGAGGTACACGAATAACATAATTTATAATCTAATATTGACCCTAATAACCCTTCATACCTTAAGATGAGGTATTTGACATGTTACATAACTTCAGTAAACACATTACTAGTCTACTAAATTGATTTTAAACAACGTACCCCCCCCCCCCCCAAAAAAAAAAGTAAAAAAAAGTTCATTGATTTAAACTTTTAACAAGGATGACCTTGGATACCATTGGGGAGTATACAAATTTTATGTTTAAAGTGAGGGCCAATAAAACATACTTACCTAATAGTACATAGTACTATACAGTAGCGTAAATAGTAATGTACCTAAATATTTTTTGTGCTTAGGGAGATGTCATCTGATGCACTGCAATGCCCTCAAGTGAATTGCAGGCACTGTCACATCAAATTACCTGTGACAGAAGTTCGCCAACACCAGCAAGTGTGTCCTGACCTTAATCGAAAATATTCACTTGAAAGGTTAGTGATGTGACCTATACTTAACCTATATTTTCATGTTTGTACCACATGTGTTTTGGATATAGAGTATCCCTATAACTGAAGTAATAAATCCATAGCCATAACCATAAAAATATTAATACTACTGTAACCCTAACCTTGATATTTATACTATCTACATTCTAACCATTTATGGTGTACTGTTCATTTATATTTGATGACGACACTAAAAGTTGATGGATAAATTATTGGGTTCGCTTTTTTATTTTTACCATAGTTTTTTTCACTTTGCAGCTTTTTTGATGCAGATGATGAGAACAGCTTATCTGACGACAACTTGGTAAATACAGTTTGTGTTAATCTGTTTATATTATGTAATTTGCAAATAATTTTTTACCATTGCTTCCTCCACATGCTGAATAAATTAAAACCATCTAAAATAGAATAGAATACAGTTTGCTTTATACAGATGTAGGCTCTTTACAAATAAATTCCCAAACACAGCCAGGTGACAAATCAGACTTAGTATAACACTATTTATGGGACCTGTCTTCACCACGATCACCCCTGATGAAGAGTAAAGACACTGGATTGGAGTGTTGAAACGTTGGGTCATGTAAGCTACTGTATGTAATGTTCGAAAACGTTTTAAGCTGTGGTTCAATAGTCAAAATAAAGGCTATCTCAGGTAGAATTGTAGGAAAAGGTTAAAGTACAGTAAAATAAAACAAATTCTAAATAATTGGGGAAAATGTTAATTATATGTTGTGTTATTTTAAGTTGAGGTAATTTATTGCATTTTTAATTTCATATTATACAGTAATAAGGTAAGAATTTTGTTGACTAAACTGAAACCCTTTGCATTGTATCCAGGGGGGTACTCTCTTATATAAGTTAAGCAGATACTGTATGTGCCATGCTGTAAGGTATTTTCTCCAGCTACATGTACTGTATGACGTATGTAGTCCATGATTGGAGCTATCATTTCCTTCAAATTATGAAGCTTAACCACTATTAAAACCACCATCTGATTGGACAACCTTTTAAAACGAAACCTCACCCCCATACCACCCCCCGGTAATCACGGCCCCCGGAAACCCTAAACCTAATCACAACCCTCCGGGAAAATGTAACTCCTCTCAGACCCCGACCACAACACCCCTCTAGGATTTTTAGCTTTATGTGTTCAAGTTTAACATCCCGCATGTGGGATGGTTTTATTAGATGGTTAAGCTTCATATTTTGTAACCGATGATACCTCATGATTGGGTATTGATTTCAAGCTATAGGATACGGTGGTCTGGGATAGGGTCAGGTTTGAGGTCACCAAGATAGGGTATTGCTTTTTGAGCATACAGGCAGGTCTTGGAACAGGTGTACAAAAATTATGTTTTTAGACTTGGAATAGGGTCTGGGTTTTGATCTCACTGCTACACACCCTATTTATTACCCAAATATGTTCAGATTAACCCTATTAGATAGCCTCCAGTTATTTGCTGCTGACAGGGCCAGGGTAGTACTGTATCAGTCTTAAATAAGAAACATTTTTGAAAGAAATTGAAAAATATTTTTGAGTTGTTTTGGATTTTCTTACATCATGCACACAATGAAACATTTTTAATTATTGATTCTATTTAATCTCATTATATGGTCCTGTGTGGCAGGCGCCTGTATGCCTTTAATTTGATCTGTACATGTACCTTAACTGCTTCTAGGCTTGTGAATGCATTATAAGTGATACACAATACATGTATTTAAGTAAAGTTTATAAACAATAAATACCTGTAATTTAGGACTGTCCAGCTGAGCAGAATAGTGGTGGCCTGGAACTTGTTGACACAGATACGAGAAGCCAGCATGATGAAGTAAAACCATGTACATCTAACAATATACCGCTTATAAAGATTGCAGACGACATCCCAAACTCTCCACAGGTAATTTCAACTTCTTGTACTACTAGTGGTACAGTTAAATGGTGGGTTAAATATTTACTGCGTTACTTTTTTTTACAAGTGCCAATTTGGAACACTGGATTTGTGTTGGTGTTCTTAGTATGTTATTACACCAGTACTCACTCGCATGCTTTTAATATAAACTTTTTAGTATGTTAATACACCAGCTTAGTTTATAAGCCCTTAGTTTATCAGTTCTTATGGGCTATGGTTTTATTGTGTTAACGCTTAGTACGTTGGTACATGTACTAAACCTAAAATGGACGAAATGTCGCTCCGATAAAGGCATCATATGTGAAAATATGTCTGCAGTACATACATTTTATATTTTATTCGCATCACCAGAAAACATCAGTTCACTTACAGGTATGTCACCTGATGACTTACAAACAGCAGGGGTACCGTTTATGCAATAATTTTCTTCTCAAGGTTTCATGCTGACTATATTGCTTTACCTGTTGGTACTTTTTGTAACTGTACTTTTGTTGTTGTATAATTGTATTTTAGGATATAAATACCCTGAAGGATATGTTTCCTTCACATCCTGAATAAAGACTTTTGGATGTTTTGAGCGAGTCACTTGATTTGCAAGATGCTATAAGTGAGCTACTGGATATGGATGAAGGGCCACAACCTGGTAAGATTTTTTTGCAATTACTACTTTCATAGTGTATATGTATAATTATTTGCGTGATGTACTGTACATATATTGCTATTTGGTTTTATATGTACGGTGGCCCATAAGGGACATGCTGCAAACAAGATTTTTGCTGCAAACAAGTTCAAATAACTACAAACTGTTACAAATAGCAAGTAGTTTCAGCAAACAAACATACAGTTGCTGCAAACAAAATATACAGTTGCTGCAAACAAATATACAGTTGCTGCAAACAAAATATACAGTTGCTGCAAACAAATATACAGTTGCTGCAAACAAAATATACAGTTGCTGCAAACAAATATACAGTTGCTGCAAACAAAATAAACAGTTGCTGCAAACAAATATACAGTTGCTGCAAACAAAATATACAGTTGCTGCAAACAAAATATACAGTTGCTGCAAACAAAACCAATCCCCATTCGGCGCGCGGATCGACGCAACCAGGGCCAGAGAAAGCCTGAGTTCTAGACTTCTGGTCTGGTTCAACATGGCGGACGATTATCAGGAAATAAGAGACCTCATTGAAAATTACTTTCATCTGGGGTATAAATACGACCAGATTGTTTTATTTCTCGATAAATTTAATGGTATTAAGATGTGTACTCGAACTCTTAAGAGAAAGTTAAAAGATTACGGACTAAAAAGGCGCGGAAACGACGATCAAGTAAACGATGACCAACTCAGGGCTACTATTACGCAATTGATGAATGAAGCTGGAAGTCTGTCGGGATACAGAACGGTATGGCATGCATTACGCAGACGCTATCACGTTCATGTTTCGCGTCAAAAAGTAGCCAGAATTATTAAAGAACTCGATCCATTGGGTGTCGAGGCACGAAGAGCTCGTCGGTTACAACGTCGGGCGTACAAATCATATGGACCAAATTTTTGTTGGCACATGGATGGTTAGTGTTAACAAACATTTTTTTAAATCATACAAGTTAATATTATGAACTGGTTTTAAATTGAGCCCACGCCAGTGAACTCCATTTCCTATCCATGTCAGTATACCTTGGGACGCTAACTTCAGTCATAAGGGACCTTAAGATGCTAGGACGCGACGGCGCTTAAAACGACAAGTTAAGTTTTACAATTTAAAGAAGTCACAGTTAACTGAGTATTATATTTGATATTTGAAACTAGTTTAATGACTTCCAAAACGCCCCAGCACTTCTAAAATGATTGTAGTGTCCGTATTGAAGTCCATCTCAAGCAACAGTTCTCATCCTTTGGGCTCTAAGTGGCGTTGTATGAAGAACGAGGACGGCGTTGAGATTACTCTTGGGACAAAAAATTATTCATTCTCTTTGTTTTGTAAAAAGAATTATTTTGTTTAAAGGACGTCGTCGTTGAGGTTGACGTCGTATATCTTAAGGTCCCTATTATCACGCTTCGAAAGTGAAACTTATTACGTCGCTTCCAGTCCCCTGACGCGAACCCCGTCTTGGCCGCGTATATAGGGGGACTGAAGGCGATGTAATACAGCTTGACCCGAAGTTAGCGTTCCAGATATGAAGGGAGAATGGGAGGAAGTATGGAGTTCACCGGCCCATGCCAACCCCTGATGCAACCTCGTACCCAGGCTTTTCGCTTTCGCCTCGTCGAGCGAAAATTCCTGGCATGGGCTGGTCACGTGCCTCCCAGAATCTGGGAGGTTTTAAAATACCGTTATTAGGGAGGGGATGGTAAGTACATATTGTCTTGTGGTATAGTTTCGGTTTATTAAATTGCCGCAACACGAAATCACATATAATTTAGTATCATTTAACCTGGCTTGATGTCAAAACAGTTTAATACACCAAAAATGTTCTTCCGTGAGGGAATTCCACGTTCATGCTGCTGAGGGGTGTATCCCTCCAAAAAATTTCGTACACCTTTAAAAATCTCAAAAAATCTCAGAAAATCACCAAAAAATCTCAAAAAAAATTCTAAAAAATCCAAAAAAAAATCTCAAAAATTCCCCCAAAATCAAAAAAAAAATCCCACGGGGTTTTGAAAATCCCAAACATCTCGCACTTTTTCTGGAGTGATACACCCCTCGCATGCTGCCACTTGTGTCCCCAGGCATATCTTCACAATTTAATTAATTCACCCAAACTTTTGTAGACGTAGTCTACTGACAAAAGTAAGCATTTCTATTGTTCTTTTGCTGTTGCTATGGTAACATATTAGTTTCCAGGCCTCTTTCTTTTATATAATTCATTGTTTTCAACCATCTGTTAAGACGTTTCTTTTATAAGACACTTATATAAGACATTTCTTTTATATAAAGTAAAATGCAATGTCTACCGTACTTACTTGGAACTGGTCTTATATTAAAGATCTACTTGCTTGAACCCTCAACCTCTTTTATAATGAAACAGCACTGTGACAGCTAATCTGCAGATGCCATGCATATGGCTGCAAGCCAGACTAAAATAATAAAGTACGGGAAAATACGGTATTTGGGAGTGAAAGCGTTAAGGGTACATACACTGGACATGTTCATTCTTTGTACTCATGATTTACATGTACAGTACGCATAGAATACAGTTGTTCAAAAATTATACTAAATCATATACTGTATTTAATATGTAAATAAATCACTTCGCATTTATTTTTCGAAACTAGGCTATGATAAGTTAAAACCATATGGCTTCCCCATTCATGGAGCCATAGATGGTTATAGTCGGTGTGTACTTTGGCTTGAAGTGGTGAAAACAAACAATAACCCCAAAGTGCCTGCAAATCTTTTTTTAAAATGCGTACAAGAAACCAATGGCTGTCCATTACTACTATGGAGTGATTGTGGTACAGAGAATGGTTTGGCAGCTGCTATGCAATGTTATTTTAGGGCTAGTGGCAATGATGCCCTTGCCGGAGAAAATGCACACCGATATGGCTCATCACATGCTAATCAGAGAATTGAGAACTGGTGGTCATTTTTTAGACGTTGTAGATCTAATTGGTGGATTAATTATTTTAAAGTTCTTGTTCAAGATGGTGTTCTACAAACTGGAAATGAACTTCATATGGAATGTGCTTGGTTTTGTTTTTCCCAATTAATCCAAAATGAATTAAATGAAATTGTAGAACACTGGAACACACACTACATCCGTCGGTCTCGTCATGACACTATACCAGGAGTGCCAAATGTTCTTTATCATCTACCTGAACTGAGTGGTAGAACTGATTATATTGTGGATGTGCCTATTGAAAAGATAAATGAAATGGCAGCTGAGTGTCTGATAGAAGAACAATTAAGTGATCACCAAGAGTACTTTTATTATGTCATGGAAACAAGAGGTTTACAGTTCCCAAGCAGTGCAAATGAGGCATTGTTACTTTTCCAAACTTTAGTAGAAGCAGCTGACCAGTAACTGAATTTAGATGTTGCCAAACCCATATGAGTCTCCAATGGCTGACACCATGAGCTCAGTCATCTCGTCTTCTGATTTGATATGAACTGGTAACTTTATGACTAAGTCACAGGTTGATGTGGATGGTCGACACCTGCAATTCTCTGCACAGCCATGAATAAACGAAGGCTTCAATTTTTTTGGAAAACCCAATGGTGGGACCTCCCTGGAACCAGTACACCATTGCAAGAAATCATGCATGGTTATATTGTCAATACCTTGGGTAAAAAAAGAATTATAATTGTAAAATTACAAAATAATTATCCGTATTAAATATTAGATATTGTGCTGTTTCAGGCAAAAATATTTGAGAAAAACATGTTGAAATTCACAATCCTACCCATGCACCCATAGAAAGTGTTAGGCAAAGTGAAAAGGTAGGTGGCGAACTACTGAAATTTGAGAAAATTGTTCATAATTTCTTACACTGCTAAATTCAACCGAAATTTTTTTGCTGACTCGAGCGGGATTTGAACTCGCACCTTCGGGATTCTGGTCCGCCCCTCTACCTGTTGAGCTATCGAGCCGCACAGAGATTGGGGGAGAGTTTTATCCAACTTAAGTGCACGAGATATTCTCGCAACAACTTACCGCTAATCCGTGAAATGTTTTAGCAATAAAATGCCAACATTTTGAGCAGAGCCCTTTCACGTTTTACTTTGACGATGGAAATGTCAGTATTTCACTGCTAAAAATTTCGTCAGTTTACAACCAGTTTTTGTTCTTTTTTTCCCTCATATATTTGGCTCTCCCCATATCACACTCTAATCTGCTCTAGGGAATTGGAAATAATTCCCGACTTGGAAATTTTTGACCATTAAAACAACATTGAATAAAAAATATGTAGACTACCAGGGTTCGATAATTAGCGTACTTTTATACATACCGGAGGTACGGTCAGCATCATCACGGTCTGGTACTGCACTTTGCTGTTTTCAGCTAAGTACCAACCATGTAAGTACGTCTGGACTGTTTTTTAGCTGCATACCAGCTGTGTAGTAAAACATCAAATACTGATTGTGGGATGAACGAATTTTGGGCATGTTATAGTGAGAGAAACAGATACATATTTCGTATGTATTTCATTAATAGTGAGTATGTTGGCTTAAATAATCTTCTGAGTCTGTAGTCAATAAAGTATTAATATTTATTGGAACGCAAGGAATATCCATTCTTATCCTGTACTTTAAACAATAAAGACAAAGTACGCCATGAGTCTCAAGGTTGTACCAGGGTGGCCAGATTAGCTTTGGTGCCCCCCCCCCAAAAAAAAAAATGAAAAAAAAACACTGTATTTGATATATGATCACATTTTTTGTTTTAAAATAACTGAAGTAGCAATATATAATATTACAACAAACAATGGGTTCTCTCAAAGACCACGCCAATGCAGGCGGCAGAGTAGCGCCGAACCTCTAGGGGTGTCCGGGGCATGCTCCATGGAAAATTTTGAAATCTAAAATATGCCATTTCCTGCATTTGGAGTGAGATTACAGAATTTACAGATTCTGAAGATATATAAAACATATAAAACACAAAAAAGATTACAGATTTCAGATCTTTATATCCCCCATTGAAGACCTACAGTAGCTATACAAAGAAATAGGTTTATTTTGTTAAGTTTTGGCGCCCCTTCTGCAACCCCAGCGGGGAGGCTTTGGCCCCCCAGCCCCCCCTGCCACCACGCCACTGACCAGCTCATGTGTGTGCAAATGTTCTTTGGAGTACTAGTAAGCTACTGTACAGCTGAAATTTTGAATTATCGAACCCTGACTACTACTATTTTTATAAACAGTTGCACACAGTCCCATCATCATAATCTTTTTTTATACTAATTGTTTGCCAAAACAATGTGTTATACAAAACATACCAACATCAAACTTCATTATCACATCACTGAAATACTTAAATGTATCCACTTCTTTGCTTTTTTTGCTTTGTGAAACATTGTAGTCTGCCATAACTTGGTCTAGAAATTCATCAGCTGATAAATGAAATGTGTTGCCAGGAACAAAGACAGGCTTCCAAATTTGTGGCTGTTTCTTCACAGCTGTCAGGAGGTTACAGCATGTTAATCCTTCCTGTAGTTGCAGCAACTGAGGCAGTCTGACAGCTGATCTTTGATGCAGATAGACCTGGTATTAAAAAGATCAATACTTAAGAGAAACAGTCTGCACAACAGTACAGTGTATGTGGTTTTAAAATTGCAGAGTCTGTAAGATAAGTGAAATTACATTAGAGCCCTTTGGAAAATTACAAGAACCTTATTAATTGCATGATGAAGCATACATTTTCTTAACAATACAGAGACAAGATGTTAACATAAATTGCATCTATTTATTACAAAAAATTACTTTGATAGCATCAAGGTTTGATTTTAGTTTTTTTGGAGATAATTTTCCCAGGAGTCAGCTTACAATTCCAGGAGTTTCTGGAACAAACAAAATCAAGCCAGTTCATTACAGTTACATACAGTAAATTCTGCATAATCTGAAAAAATTACTGTAGCATGTCAAAGAAAGCTGACACAATTATGAATTAATTAGTACAGGTAATCGTCTGTTTTTTTGGTGCAATTAACGATAAATACCATGAGCAATATTTCAAAATTTCACCAAAATTGTACGAGCCCGCAAACATTTAACGGGCTTTCCAACCAGCTATAGCCAATGTTTATCTACATAATTATGTAGTATTTTTTGAATAAACGTTTGGTGAAGCGTATCAAAAATTATAATTTTCCATGCGTATAAAATTTCCCATGGGTTCGGGGACAAAAACAGTTTTAAGAAAGCCACAGAATCCTATAACTTTTAGTATGCCTAAAAAATTGGATGTTTTTGTTTTTGGAAGACCTTTTTAGTGCCTCTGTGTCATCATTTACTATGGCAAAACGTTGGTCATTTTCTTCACTTTGTTTTGTAGCCATTTTTCAAATGAGTGGCAAATTTTATTTTGATTGCCACGAGCAACCCTGAAATTGCACTGAATTACAAATTTGCACTGAATTAACCGGAAATCGCACTGCTCTCAACCAATCAGGCCAAAGATATCACTCCAGTTATATATAGAGCTCACTGTTCACATACAGTATGATCAGTTGTGATTGTCATTTCCTGTGTACTGTAACTCTAAGTGTAGTGAAATACTTACTGTACAACCTTCTTGCATGTCAAAGTTGTTTCACGCTGAGGCACACCACTGTAGCCAATTTGCTGTAGTATATCCAAAATGTCATCTTGCAGCATGGTGTCTTGCACATTGTTATCTATCACACAGGTTGTTAACTGTAAATATAATTTATTATTTAACACTATAAAATTAAACTTGTGGTCCAGTAATTGAAGTAAATACATGTATTGTGTCATTACTTACATTTACAGCGGCTGACTTGAAAGCTGGATTTTTACACATGAGTGGTATTAAATCCTGGTTGGTTTTATAACGGTACAGATCATCTTCCAAGAAATTGGGAGCAGGTCCTCCTTGAAGGACAGACATAACCATTCCTTCACCAAGTAATTGAAAGTCACGGGCAGCAAGGGCCATTGTAGAGTTTGTAGGCCTTCCTTCAGAAAATAACTTTCTTTTCCCAGTGTCTAGAAGTTCTATAAAATTGAAGAGTACTGTAGTAACAATAATTATTGTTATGACTAAAACATTCAATGAGAATACTTAAAAAGATCATAATTTTGTTTGGATAAAGCAGTGCTTTAGCAAAAGAAATTTCTTTTAATAATAATAATAATAATAATAATAATAATAATAATAATAATAATAATAATAATAATAATAATAATAATAATAATAATAATAATAATAATAATAATAATAATAATAATAATAATAATAATAATAATAATAATAATAATAATAATAATAATAATAATAATAATATAATAATAATAATAATAATAATAATAATAATAATAATAATAATAATAATAATAATAATAATAATAATAATATAATAATAATAATAATAATAATAATAATAATAATAATAATAATAATAATAATAATAATAATAATAATAATAATAATAATAATAATAATAATAATAATAATAATAATAATAATAATAATAATAATAATAATAATAATAATAATAATAATAATAATAATAATAATAATAATAATAATAATAATAATAATAATAATAATAATAATAATAATAATAATAATAATAATAATAATAATATAATAATAATAATAATAATAATAATAATAATAATAATAATAATAATAATAATAATAATAATAATAATAATAATAATAATAATAATAATAATAATAATAATAATAATAATAATAATAATAATAATAATAATAATAATAATAATAATAATAATAATAATAATAATAATAATAATAATAATAATAATAATAATAATAATAATAATAATAATAATAATAATAATAATAATAATAATAAAAATAATAATAATAATAATAATAATAATAATAATAATAATAATAATAATAATAATAATAATAATAAAAATAATAATAATAATAATAATAATAATAATAAATAATAATAATAATAATAATAATAATAATAATAATAATAATAATAATAATAATAATAATAATAATAATAATAATAATAATAATAATAATAATAATAATAATAATAATAATAATAATAATAATAATAATAATAATAATAATAATAATAATAATAATAATAATAATAATAATAATAATAATATAATAATAATAATAATAATAATAATAATAATAATAATAATAATAATAATAATAATAATAATAATAATAATAATAATAATAATAATAATAATAATAATAATAATAATAATAATAATAATAATAATAATAATAATAATAATAATAATAATAATAATAATAATAATAATAATAATAATAATAATAATAATAATAATAATAATAATAATAATAATAATAATAATAATAATAATAATAATAATAATAATAATAATAATAATAATAATAATAATAATAATAATAATAATAATAATAATAATAATAATAATAATAATAATAATAATAATAATAATAATAATAATAATAATAATAATAATAATAATAATAATAATAATAATAATAATAATAATAATAATAATAATAATAATAATAATAATAATAATAATAATAATAATAATAATAATAATAATAATAATAATAATAATAATAATAATAATAATAATAATAATAATAATAATAATAATAATAATAATAATAATAATAATAATAATAATAATAATAATAATAATAATAATAATAATAATAATAATAATAATAATAATAATAATAATAATAATAATAATAATAATAATAATAATAATAATAATAATAATAATAATAATAATAATAATAATAATAATAATAATAATAATAATAATAATAATAATAATAATAATAATAATAATAATAATAATAATAATAATAATAATAATAATAATAATAATAATAATAATAATAATAATAATAATAATAATAATAATAATAATAATAATAATAATAATAATAATAATAATAATAATAATAATAATAATAATAATAATAATAATAATAATAATAATAATAATAATAATAATAATAATAATAATAATAATATAATAATAATAATAATAATAATAATAATAATAATAATAATAATAATAATAATATAATAATAATAATAATAATAATAATAATAATAATAATAATAATAATAATAATAATAATAATAATAATAATAATAATAATAATAATAATAATAATAATAATAATAATAATAATAATAATAATAATAATAATAATAATAATAATAATAATAATAATAATAATAATAATAATAATAATAATAATAATAATAATAATAATAATAATAATAATAATAATAATAATAATAATAATAATAATAATAATAATAATAATAATAATAATAATAATAATAATAATAATAATAATAATAATAATAATAATAATAATAATAATAATAATAATAATAATAATAATAATAATAATAATAATAATAATAATAATAATAATAAATAATAATAATAATAATAATAATAATAATAATAATAATAATAATAATAATAATAATAATAATAATAATAATAATAATAATAATAATAATAATAATAATAATAATAATAATAATAATAATAATAATAATAATAATAATAATAATAATAATAATAATAATAATAATAATAATAATAATAAATAATAATAATAATAATAATAATAATAATAATAATAATAATAATAATAATAATAATAATAATAATAATAATAATAATAATAATAATAATAATAATAATAATAATAATAATAATAATAATAATAATAATAATAATAATAATAATAATAATAATAATAATAATAATAATAATAATAATAATAATAATAATATAATAATAATAATAATAATAATAATAATAATAATAATAATAATAATAATAATAATAATAATAATAATAATAATAATAATAATAATAATAATAATAATAATAATAATAATAATAATAATAATAATAATAATAATAATAATAATAATAATAATAATAATAATAATAATAATAATAATAATAATAATAATAATAATAATAATAATAATAATAATAATAATAATAATAATAATAATAATAATATAATAATAATAATAATAATAATAATAATAATAATAATAATAATAATAATAATAATAATAATAATAATAATAATAATAATAATAATAATAATAATAATAATAATAATAATAATAATAATAATAATAATAATAATAATAATAATAATTAATAATAATAATAATAATAATAATCTTTATTGTCATTCAGTAGTAAATTTACATTTAAGAAATAGAAAATGGCCACCCATGTTTATATAGCCTGAAGCAAATACGAGAGTGAGTTGGGAGAATTCTAAAGTTTATGTGAACCCAAGCCATAGGCAAGGGTTTACATAAGTACTTTCAAATTCTCCCAAATTCACTCGAGTGGCATTGTCTATTTCTTTTATGAAATAATACTAAGATTTAAGAAACATGCCTTGACACCACAACTGTGTTTGCATAGCCTGATATAAACACAGTAACTGACCAATCACAGTGTGCGTAATTTTTTTCACTATAAATGTTCATTTCCGGATGATACAGTAATTTGCTCTTGAAATTAAACTTGGCATAAATTATTTTGGTTCTGTGGTTGACAGAAAGAAATCAACTTTTTCCACCCCTCTTGCAAATATCAGTGTCTTTTCTAAGCAATTTTCACTGGGAAAGGGGATGGCAAAAACAATTTTTCTGAAATTCAGAAGATCAACTTTGCAGCTACCACAGGGTTGGTATATATATCCCCAGAACTTTTTAATGCTTTTCTCTGAGCGTTTAGGTGTATTTTCTGGTTAAAGTACATGTAGGTAGAAAAATATTTGATTAAAATTACACTTTTGGGATTCCCATCATATAATCAATTTTCAAATTACAGTAGTTTGACAAATATTTTTTTCCTGTTGGCATTGTAGATAATGTAGAATCTACATTTAGATGCTGAATTGAAAGGTTTGTACTGTAGTTTATAAGAAAACTTAGCAATTACTGTTAAATGAACAGGAGCAGAAATATGGTGCCTGGGGGAGCAAATCGGTTTATGGTGTGTGGGGGGGGGGGGGTATTAGCTTCCCAGTTAAAAAAGGCACTGGCAAATATACATGTACAGTACACATTTACCTGTAAAAAAATCACGTTTTGGTCCTCCATCATCAATAGCACATTCACCAACAAACGCAATCTTAATATTATCTTGTGGTTTAATTTTATTTGCCCGAACTTTCTTGAAGTCATCCCACAAAAACTTTCGTCGAACATTTAACCTGACCTTCTCTTGCAAGGCAATGAGATTGCTCAATGGTTGAAGAGCATTCATTAACAAAAACTTTTTGTCATTATTATTGTCAGGTAAGGCCTCTGGTTCTTCTATTGCTAGTGACACTTGCTGTTCCACAAATAATAAATCACTTTCATCAGGACAAAACTCAGGTTGCCAACTGTTGCAATGATCTGCATGCTCAGCAATATCTTGGATAGGAAATGGCAAAAAGCAAATGGGACACTGAATCTCTTGGGCATTGCTTGCAGATTGCTCAGAAGACACCGAATCCTCAATAACAATCAATGATTCAACAGAAACAGATGTTCCAGCGACCGAGTCGATTTCTCTTGAACTTTTCTCGGTGTTTTTTGGTTGCGCTTGGGTTGTTTTTTCAAAATATTTTGTAATATCTGTGCAGGAGTCTTCCACAGGTAAGGAAACATCAGAGTCACTGTCCGATTCCGAAACTAAATCCTCCTGTTTAGGCAATCTCTCAAACAGGAGATCTTTCTTGGTGCATATGAATAATATTATTCGCGTGTATGGCTTACCAAGTGCTTTCTTGTACTCGCTCAGTGTAAAAAGCACTGTTGTTCCAGGCACGTTGACAACTTCTGCCCCATCAGGATATAACAACGTGTATTCGCGATCTTTGTCGAATGATTTATCGAAAGCAGTGTACTTCTCAACTGCAGCCGTAAGAATAAATGATGCTGTAGCATTTTCTGACACAGTAAGTGGTAAACGACCTCGAACAGCTCTTAACTTGCCGTCAAACTTCATCAAGCCAACCTGAATGGTCACCATGTCGTTCTTGTTCTTCTTCGACTTGGATTCGATGAAAGAAGAACGGGATGACGTTTTGCGTTTCTTAAATTCATTGAAGGACATTTCCTTTGTTTTACTACTGGCTTTACTAGTGGGTTTACTAGTGTTCGTACATGTCGATCGACTGGCGGGAGTGGCGGCGGAGTCCTCGGCGGAGTCTTTGTTTTTCGGCAAAGCAGAATCAGTGATGCTTGTTGGCAGTGTTGGTTGTTCCTTCCCACAGCTGCAACAAAACCGTGCCCAGTCTGGATTTTTCCCCCCACATATAAAGCAATACATTTCAAGAAGAATAAGTCATACATACAGTGAGTGTATAAAACTCATAAATGCATAGATAATAAGACGCTCAAAGACAGACGTCGGTATGAACAGTCAGCGGTAACCAATACATGCATCATGCGTTGCATGGCGTGGCCGCGTCAACTTGAGGGACTGGTTTTGTTTGCAGCAACTGTATATTTTGTTTGCAGCAACTGTATATTTGTTTGCAGCAACTGTATATTTCTTTGCAGCAACTGTATATTTTGTTTGCAGCAACTGTATATTTCTTTGCAGCAACTGTATATTTCTTTGCAGCAACTGTATATTTGTTTGCAGCAACTGTATATTTGTTTGCAGCAATCGTGTATTTGTTTGCTGAAACTACTTGCTATTTGTAGTTATTTGAACTTGTATGCAGCAAAAATCTTGTTTGCAGCATGTCCCTTATGGGCCACCGTATATATGGATGCCAAAGTGGCAGTCCACAGGCCTGACATAGCCCATAACTACAACACCTTCAAAAGTCATTCTTAAGTTGTTCTTAATCAGATGTAAGCCAACTTCAATTACTTTTACAAAATCCGTTTACAGTATATGCAAAAATAGAGTTTGCAAAATTAATTTGAAAATAAGCAGCAGCGAGTGTATTTGTATCACTTCATCATCATCATCATGACATCAAAAATTATTAATAATTCAATTGGTATTAAACCATTTGCAGCCTTAAATTTAGTGCAAAAAATAATAAAGCTAAATTTTTCCAAAAACAAATAGCAGAACACAGAATAAGAAACTAAAGGTATGGTTAGTAAAGCTAAGACACTTCAGTAAAAGATGATCAGTAACATGTATAAAAGCAATTTTTCATAATTTAATTAATTAATAATTAATCAAAAGACAGTCATAAAATATGTGTTCCATATACTTAACTTAAGCACTTTCAACAATGGGATGTAATTTGTAAATTTTAGTGATGCATGAAGGAAAATTAGCTGCTCTACAAAAATACAAGAACATTAACCGGAAAGAGGGGAGTCAGCTAATTGAAATAGACCGAATGCAAAATTCTGCATTGCTGCAACTTATGCGAATATATAAAGATCCTTCCGTTTGTCTTAACAAGATTCCATATATCCATTTTGATGGAGAAATGGCTGCTGATGTTGGTGGCCCAAAGAAGGAATATTTCTCCTATGCCTTTGAAAGTCTTACCAAGGTAGATAGAAAGACCGGGATACAGTTGTTCGTTGGAGAGCATGGACACATGGTACCACTATGCAGCATGGATGCAATTTCAAGTGGATGCTCCCAGATGGTTGGTAAGCTTATTGCACATGCGGTGCTAACACTGTGGTATGGGGTTCTCTGGTCTATCTCCCACATTGGTTAAGTACATTACATCTGGTTCTGTTGATGAGGCTCAAGATCTAGTGACAGTTAGTGATATTCCAGACATAGAATTAAGGACTGTTATCGAAAAGGTACTATATATTTTACTGTTACCGAAAAGGTATTACCGTAATTTCTCTATTAAGCCCACCCCTTCTTCTAATAAGCCCCCCTTTCTGGAAGCAGAAAATAATTAAGCCCCCCTCTCTGTTAAAGCAACCCCCCTCTATCGTATTATTTCAAAGATATTTTATTCTTGGTCTTTAATTCCTTGTTAGTTTTCGATGTTTCAATTTGCTGGTCTTTTTTTCAAGTTCATTTCTTCAAAATAGATATCAATGACTTCGGATTTGAAAGTAGTAACATCTTTGTACCTTGTTTAAAATGTTATGTTGGTAAATAAAAGAGAATCAAATGTGCAAACAGACTTTTTAGTACAAATTTGAAATAAACCCCCTTCTCCAATAAGCCCCCCCCCTCAAAGTAGCTTGGGAAAAAATAAGCCCTCCGGGGGCTTAATAGAGAAATTACGGTATATATTTTAGATATTTATTTACAATAACTTGAATACTAAGGCATTTTGAAAAGTATTTTTTATTGGTCGTTACCCATGATAAATTAAACGGCAGATGCTTTTGAAATAACAGTGTACAGTCTAAATGTGGAAACCTGAAAATCGGAAGTCAGTGACCCCACCTGTTTATTTCAAGCGATGTATGTACAGTTACGTAGTTGTTTAGGCAACTTACGATTTACTGTATGTGTTTTTTTAGGTTTCTGTTGAAAACAGCACAACCAGTCTAAGTGCAAGTGAGAAAGATATGTTGGAGAGTCTTATGGTGAGGCATCGATTCACTGATCTTCCTTTGACAGATGCAAACAAAGAAAAGGCCATTCAAGATGTCATTGTAGGTGAAGTGCTGACCACTAGAACAGCTGCACTTGATTCCATTTACAATGGCATGAACTCATTATCTCTTGGGAGGTTCGTCCGAGCAAACAAGTGTATAGATGGGATTATTTTCCCCACTGTGGATGATGTGATTTTGGATGCTGGATTACTGAAAGCCAGATTTGATGTGGTTTTGAAAAGTGAGTTGGATAACCAGGAGAAATGCAATGCTCACATTTGGGGTTTTTCATTCATAGATGAAATTGATCAAATCATTGGTATGTATCCCACAAAAAAAATTTGAGTTACTCCCCAAATAGACATTAAGTTATCAAACACAGGGAAGACATAATTATACCATGTTCTGTAAAAGTACTATCAACATTTTATACTTAGTACAATACACATATGGATAGTTGAAGGGTGGTGCAGTGTATACATTTAGGGTAGTGTAACACGGTATGGTATAAACTGTATAATTATTACTGTACAGGTAAGTACTCTATTCCATTTGTTGTCATCATTACATTAGGTTATATTACAAATTAAGTTACAATTATGAATTTGTAATAATTATATCCATGTATCATGCTGAAGTCAAATTACTTGCTCCTACTATTTTGCATTAAAACATACATTAATAATTACTGTAATGAATAAAATACAATAGAAATAATTGTTTAGTCGGTATGACTTACACAAACTTTAACTGTAACTTTCTCAGCAAAAAATAGACTGTATACAACATTTGTGTCAGTTTTGTTTTCGATATATATATATATACTTATACAATATGTCTGTTCGTGTTGTATAAAATAGTACTTATACTGTTTGGTTTTTCCATAGATACAACTAGTGGAAAGAAGATGACATCAACCTTGCTAATGTTTACCACTGGAACAACTGTTTTGGGTGAAAAACTGAAAATCGAGTTCAATATCGATCCAACGAAGCCGCTTCTGGAGGCTGACAGTTGCTTCAACCGTGTTACATTACCAGTATGCCATGGAAGTTATGAAGCATTTAGAGATGCCTGCATAACATCCCTATCGTGGGGTGCACAGGGCTATGGAAGGCTTTAAAAAATTTACATTGCTGAGCACTTTGTTATTAAACTCAGTAAATGCATGTTTCGTTAAAAGACTGTTCAAATTTGTTACTATGCCATGTTTAGTTCGATATCGAGCACACAACAAACATAATAAGTTTAACTTGTTAACGTACTGGTGCCAAGTACTTTACTTTACATTAATTAATCAGTGCCTTTGAAGCAACTTCAAAGTTAACTTTGACGTAAATTTTTATTGTTTTTGTGTAACATTGAAATTATATTTTAATGATTTTGTTTAATTAATAGGACATTTCTCTTAAATTAAGAAAATGTATACAAATCATAAAACATTAAGTTACCAACAGTGAATTCCATATTAACCTTTTTACACACACATGTTATTTATGTTTACGTATGACAAAGTTTAAGATGAAACATATTCCAAAAAATAATGTCATCCTGAAAACTCAAGATACGAGTCAATACAAGACAAAACTACAGCTTTCAGGATTACATTATTCTTCAGAATATGTTTCTTCTTGTACTTTTTAACATTATTGGCTAGTCTAAGGTTTTTAGTATGATAAAGTTTTACAGTTTGGCGCATATTGTCCCCTCCCCTGATAATGATTAATTAAAAAAAATCTACCTTCCCATGCAACGGAACAGAAATTCTTTTGTTGCAATGAACAAATCCACACCATTATCGTTGGACTCCTGCAAAGGGTTGACAGTTTCCACTAACCGTTGATAATCAGTCTGTGTCAAAACATCTGGGACCACTGGTATCTCCATGGGTAAGACATCATTTGGGCCATCCCACTGACATGATGCTGGCAATCCATCCCAGTCCATGCCATATAACACCAAATCTTCCGCTGACTGTTAAAGTTGATTTTTTTACATTAGCTGTTTACATTGCTAACAAGTTTATTTTTTATTAAATGAAACTCAAGTAAGTTAAGGGTATTTAATAGCATTACTGTAGTTTGAGGTTTCCCATTTGTTATATTACACTTTTTTTCAGACACTAGACTGAAACAGGTTACATACAATATGCCTTCATAATTATATGTATGAAACCAATTTGCCAAAATAGTTGGTATATAGATTGCTTACATACATGCAATCATACTCTGTATCTTAAGCACTTCACAAATTTGCATTCATGTGATGTATCAGATAAAAAAATATATATACTGATAAAGCCAGCATTCACCAATTTTCATCAAATTTCAGGTATAACATAGAATAATAAATCAGCAACAGTAATATTTTGACTTTTACTTATTTCTGTATGTGGATATTAAAGTAAAACATACAATGTCATGTAAAGCTCAGTGCTTATGTACTCTTTAAGGTATGTTTGATGTCATTTGAACACAAATTAAAAAGTTTTATATACTGAGTGACAGCCAAGGGCATTTAGCCATTTACACTTATAATATATATTATTTAGTGTTCAAAAACATCTAATGTGCATTTATAAGAGTACATAATATGCATATAAGCTGTATGTTTTATTTGTTTTATAAAATAAGGAAGGGGACAATACATGCTAAAAGTTGGATAGTTTTGATAGCTGACTGGCTTTTCCAGCCAGCTGATGCCATGCTATATCCTCATACTCATAAATGCATCAGAGCATGTGTAGAGAACACCTTATTTTGTATAGACATCATTTATTCGAAGGGCATTTGGTTTTATCATAAATGCTTTCTGTACCATCAATTTATAATGTACATGTACATGGCAAAGGGATTACAAAAGGCAACCACAGTTTTTTTATGTTACTTCTATTGTTCTTTGAATAGAAATGGGAGAAGAGGTAAAACATCTGCATAGAAATTGGGAAAGAGGTCACAAATCAAGTTTTTTTTTGCATGCATACAGTGTACTAAATGAATGACCCCTTCATAACAATTACTTTGCTTCATTATTTTGTTGTGCATATATGTGTATCTCTTTATCATAGCTTACCATGGACAGCTCTTCAGCAACACGATGGTCACTATTATAAACATTTGATAAACCATGGATCCAAAGCTGTGTTGGGGATCTGTTCCTCTCTGTGCTAATTGGTGCCCTGCCATGGGCTGCTGGAAATTCCTCCAGATTCCTGTTAAGTCTAGGTAGAAATATGTAATGCAATGCATATAGATCTACCTCATTTGAGGGGTCTAAAATAGCAGACTCTTCCATACAGGAAAATAGATTATAGTACAAAAATGTACAACCAAAGAAAACATCTCTCCATAGACACTCTATCCTTTGGTTGTGCACACTTCTTCCAGTGATGTGGCTTCCTCTATCAGGACCACGCAGTGGGTGGCTCAACATATATCTCGCAACATCGACATTTTCTCCTCCTTTGTCTGAACGCACCCTTGATGGAAGGCCAAATTTTCTAACAGCCTCAAACAATGCTTGAAAAACTGTAGCAGCTGTATTGTTGTTGCTGGCTCTCAAAAACACAATCATTCGAGAATATCCATCAATTCCTCCGTGAATCACTATGCGCCACCTACAATGAAATGACACCCACATGCATAACTTATTCAAAATACGGCTTGCAGTACTCCAACCCACATGCTTCATAACTTTTTATAAAATTCAGTAATAATTCAGGAGGAATTAAAGAAATGAATGTTTAATTAATATTTGTAAATGCTATTAAAACATTGATTAATAAAAAACATCAATCATGTTTTATCAAAGTTAACAGACACTAGTTGATCAAACTGGGTTTTTATTTGTTATATCAAACTGGTATCAGTTATTATTTGTTCTAACTTTTCCTATATTGAATAAAGTATTACACTTCATTAATTTGATAAGCATTTCTGATCACCATTGTAAATGCCCATAAAGGTTGCCACTCGTGTTTTAACTACTACTTCAAAATATTGTCACCCCATTTTTATTTAACAAATAAAACATAAAGCTCTGTGCATAATTATGTACTCTTATAAAGGTTCATTTGACGTCATTTGAACATGAAAGAAGTTGAGGAGTACATCGAATGTACCTTAATAAGAGTACATATATGCACAGGAGCGGTATGTTTTATTTGTTTTATAAAATAAGAAGGAAAAACAAGCTAAAAGTGGAATAGTTTTGAAAGTTCACTAGATTTTGCTACCAGGTGATGCCATCCTACGCCATTTTACATCATTCATGATCTTCATACTCTTATAAATGCATGGAGCCCAGCCAATCACAGCATGCATAGAAGGCACCTTATTTTTTAATAGCTATTATTAGGGGTATAACCAGTCCTAAAAGGTATATTATACCCAAGTGATGGAAATCACATGAGCACTGTATCTATAAATTTTATAATAGGCTGAACTCTGGTGACAGCCTTGCTACCAGCCTGTTGCGAGCACATCCTATTGACAAGCTGAGGTTTTTGCATAGCCTGGGTTTAACATTAAAATATAGTATATTCAACAACTAGACAACGAGACCGAGTTTTCTATTAGTAGATAGACTATAGGAGGCATTGAAGTGGAGAAATATGGAACTGATGCAAACATTAAACTTACCGGATAAGTTTGCGATTACCATCAATATGCCATAGGGCAAGCGGTGCATAAACTTGGTATCTCCTACGATTCACTGTGGTCAATTCCAACGAACGAAGAAGTATTCCCTCCGGATTAACTCTTCTCATAGATTCTCTTATTCTTTCTTGTTGTACTCTTATCCCTCGACTGAGCAAGAAACCAGTCATTCTCCGATAACCAGCTGAAGGAAAGCTTCTTGAAATGTCTTCAATTGTTCTATCAAGAGTTTCGTCGTCAATGGCAGAATAAAACGATTTTGCAGGAATACGAAACTCTCGTAGTCGTCTTTCGATCGTACTCAAGCTCACACCAAGCATTCCTGCCACATCCGGAACACAGAATCCTCTCTCCAAGAGAAATTCAAGCTGTTCTTTGGTGATATTAAATTTTGGGCGTCCGCGTCTACCACTTGATAACTGCTCAACTCTATACGATTGGTCGCCAACGTTGCTGAACATTAACGTTAAAATATCCTTTGCATCACGTACATATGGAGGGGAATTGTGGACAAAATGATTGCTCCGACAAGGCAATGGATCGTACCGACAAGGCAATGGATCGTACCGACAAGGCAATGGATCGTACCGAATAGGCAATGGATCGTACCGAATAGGCAATGGATCGTACCAACAAGGCAATGGATCGTACCGACAAGGCAATGGATCGTACCGACAAGGCAATGGATCGTACTGAATAGGCAATGGATCGTACTGAATAGGCAATGGATCGTACCGACAAGGCAATGGATCGTACCGACAAGGCAATGGATGGCAATGGGGCATTCTGATTGCGCATGCGTTTTGTTGTTTAAGCATACCACAAGTAACGCGGGCTCTGGATGCGATTTTTCGAACACGAGGATTTGCATTAAAATAGCCTATTTTAATTTGGAAAAAATGTCCAGAGAGGATTTACTTCAGCGTGCAAAAGATGGGCTGAAGAATGCACTGGCTGATCTAGAGGAAACACAGTCGCAGAGCTCGCCTTCGATCAGTCGTACGCCAAACGTTTCTGATCGACAAAGAATTGTATCCAACGAATTCAGGCACGTTTATCTAACATAAAATTAAAGGGTGGCATGAGTCTAGTGTTTTATTATCTAACCTGTATGTTAAATATCAAAATGTTGTGACAAATTGTCTAGATCGAGTAGCAGACAAACATCTTAAAAATATAAATATGCCAGATTTTGGCGCGTAATTTTATATGGTTTGCTCACCTTTGGCCACGAAGCCCTAATATTTTAGAATCTTTGGCTTCTTTCACATTTATATTTTGAATACCTGCTGCCCCATGTTGGGGGCACTGTTACTAGTATTAGATTTCCCAAATTATGACCATATTATAGTATAAAGTCCTAAGTCAGATGGACTATTCAAAATCTTTATTGCTTTTTTTTTTTGGAGACCATTTTGTAATTAAAAACTGTGTATAATCTGGCATGGGTGAAATAAACATGTTAATAGCCCTAAACATTACCACTCTGGTAAAAGTGAATTTTGTGGGATCATTTCAAGAATTTTTTTGGATGAGTTGGTGTTACTGTAAGGGACCAGTAAATAAATATGGAGAGGGGGCTGCAGGAGAAAGTGTAGGGACCCTGAGGTTTTTCTGTATTGTATTAAGGGGGGAGGGTCCAAAAAACTCTTACAAAAAGGGGACATCTTTATTTTTTGTCAATAAGATGCAGAAGGATAGACTCTTTTTATAAACATTTCAAAACATTTAATATAACTGATTTTCATATTGAACAATACCAACAATAAACATAGATAGAATAACGTGGAAAAATCATGAAAAGTATGTTTGAAGTATTTCTATCAAGTGGTGCTTTCATGATTCTTAACTAAGACTTAAACTGAACTCTTTTTACACATAAACTTTCTATAATATCACTGTCTGATGTACCATAAACAACAAAAAACTTTTTTCAATTGGGGCGGGGGGGCGTGTATTGAGATTAAAAAATTTTAAAGGGGGCTTGTAAAATTAATTTCTATTTAAGGGGTTTATTAATTTAAAAAAATAATCAATTTATCCCCCATCCCTCCCCCCTCCATATTTACTGGCCAGTTTCTTAGCATCCTGGAAGTATACACAATATTTTGTCTGCTTTTCACTGTTCACTTGCACAGTTGGTCCTTTTTATTGGAAAGAAAATTTTCCAAATATGTTGAAAGTTTGTCATGGGATTCCCTATCTTCACTTGGGTGTTCTCTTGCCTTGTCACTATCTTGTCTCCTAAATACCCTGGGGGTGTGGTTGGCCTAGATATCCTGCCCTCCTAGTTTGGCAGGGCTTTTGACCCCTGCATTGACACATTTGTACTCTATTTCAGACCAAAATAGATACTTTATATATCCTACTATCCCAGAGCTCCAGAAATATTGTGGATCTTCATGACATTTTTTTTATCAAAAAACAATTACATGTATCATTCAGTCACAGTGAAATTGGATTTGTAACATTGCAGGACAGCATTTCCTGGTCTTTGTTCAAGAAATGTGTCAAGGCCACAGAGCACATGTATGCAACCACCACCCAAAAAATCCAGGCAAATGCTTGGTTATATGCCTGTACACTTCAAGGTTCCGGAAACATGGACACATGATATTTGCATTCTTGGAAAATGTGAAGAGTTGATTACCCCAGACCGAGCTAGAAGTGAAATCTTGACAAGTGCTGGACTTGGAAGAATGAGGGTGGTGTTTCCAAACAAGAAAGCATCACACCATGAACTACAAAAATTCCTGGAAGACAAATTCCCGAAGCTTAAAGCTGGAGGAGGATTTGAAATACTCAGGGGATGTGGTGGTGGTGGTGGTCAGAGATCCTTGCTCCTTCTACCACCAAGTGATAAGGGATATACTGTCCCTTACCTAAAAGAAAGACTCAATTCTGCTGTAGCCTACATAAGGCCTTTACAAGCTGACCTTGATGAATCAAAGTCTTGTGAAAATGAGGTACATTGTAATAATTATTATGTTGCACTTGTGTCTGTTAAATAATTTTGTCAAAAAATTATACAGTACAGGTAGTTAACTTTTTGTCAAGAAATCTACAGCTTTCAAGGGTGCATCAAATAGTGGTTTTTACTACATACAGGTATGGCCAGATACTGAATACATAGTGGAAAAAAACCTGGCCTGGATAATCTAGTGCACCCCTATTACTGTACAGTATACACAAATTTAACTAGTCTTAAATATTTCATGTACAGTATTCTAGTTGTTTCTTTATTCTTATATTTTATTCTTATATGTACTTATTATAAATTTAGTTACAGTCAACTGGTCCCACAGTTCCATGCATAAATTGCAACAAAGAGCTGCCCTTCAATAAAATAAAAGAACATTCCTGCCAGTCTGGGTTAGTAAATTTCATAGTAATTTATGCTTTGACATCGCAGAACCAACTGAAAATAAATGTGTTATTAAAGTGTCTATCTTATGTTTGGGGATTTTACATATTCATACTGTAATCTATTAATTTTCTTGAGAACAAAATGCAGTATTTTTCAATCATCATTAAAAACTTTTGCTATCAAAATTGTTCCTGAAAGTGACCTCTTTAAATTAGGCCCTTCGTCAGAGAGGGCCTCTGACAAAGGGCCTTCGCTCGAAACATTAGATTCCTACGTTCTCTGTTTCGGCAGTATATCTAACCTTACTATATTTCGATTGTTGTTTCTACACTGCCTACGCAGCACGCTACTTTTATTTCTTTAAATTAGGGACAGTTGGAAAAGGCATATCCATTTGGTTATTTGGTATGTTTTTAGAAGCAAAAATTCCCTTTGTAGTCATGTGAATACAAGAAACAATGAAGATGAAATTCATTCTATGTTGCAAACTGAACACTGTTTCTTTTCAAAATTGTCCCAGCTTTGATGTCACTTGTGGTACCTTTGACAGTGAAAAAAATCGATTAAGTTGAAATTTTTTAATAACAAAAATGTATTACAGTACCTTTCTGCCAAGAGAATCCAAAGATAGTGAATAAAATTATGTAAAATCCCCAAACACAACATAGTCACGTTAAGTATGAACAATTTTAGATACATATATTGTGCTGTACACTATTCCTGCAAGTAATTAGGTAAGTTTAATTTATTATGTCATTATTTCAATTCTATGTTAAAGAGATCAAAATAGCCAAGAAACCTTTGATAGTGGTGCTGATGGCTCTTGCTCTTCTCACAGCACCCAAAGCTCTTCACACAGTATTGGTAAGTTTACAGTAAGTTGTTGACAAGAAATTGCTTTGATATAATCAAATTATTGAGAAAATTGAAAACTTTAGTTGACCACAGGGGCTGCAGTAGACAACGGCTGTGAGGGAGACTAGGGCCGCAGGGCTGGGTGGTGCAATGGGGCAATTGTCCTAGTCCCCCCTACACACATACTTTCTTCTGGTATAGAATTGTTCTCTATAATGTTGTTGAGATTACTAAAAGGCAAATGTGGATCTAAAAAGTTTGAAATGCATACTTTAAATTTACAGCCACAAACTGATGCATTAATGAAATACAGTAGAGTCCAGTTATAAGCCCTAAGGTCATCTGAGCTTATACAACTTCTTAAAAACTAGATAATTTAATATATTAATAACTCTGGACTAGCCAACCGATTTTATGTCAGAGCATGTGTGTTGCAGGAAGTCTAAAGATATTTGTGTATGAAAATGCATTGCTCTTTGCTTTCATTTGTAACCGTCCACAGCCTTCAACCTTACAATCTATCTTTTTAAATTTAGGGTTACCGGTAATGTATGTTTTCCTGTGGATGGTCACAAATTAATATACAAAATACAAACTGTAATTTGGACAAAAATAATGTCATGTTTCTAAACGTTTAAAATTTTGCTCAAAAGTGCTGCCAGAATGCGGGAAATGCCATTTAAGAGACTCAAATTTTAAGAATTTTTATTGTAGGATACCCAGGCTCCCCCACTCCCAAACAAGTTGACATTGCCCCTCCCTCAAAATTGCGCATCCCCTGAAAACAGGGTTTTTGCACTCCTTGCAGCCCTCTGAGTTATCATAACAGTGTTCTTCTGGTTGCCATGGCAACACTGTTCCAAAATAACTTAAAAAAGGTCAATAACCTTCAATTTTATTATTTAAAAGTTACTTTGGAATAGATTAATAAGGCTTGGCCTATTTAATGAAAATGTTCTGAAAAAAATATAAGATAAAACACAATCCGATGATGAACATCTTGAAAACCCAAGATTTGGGTTTTCAAGCTGTTCATCTTCGGATTGTGTTTTATCTTTTTCTGAAACAAAGTTTGAGAGAAATAGAGAATTTCTACTCAGTAGAATTATTCTTTTGTAGGAAAAGCTAGTGATTTTGAACAGATAGAATCTGACCAGAGGCTTGCAAGAAAGTTAGAAGAAGAGATTAATGATGAATTAGAGCTGTTAAAACCTGCCTTGCACACATCCCTAGGTGAAGAACTTGCTGAAGTTGCCCTGAAGACTGGATCATCTAAACCGATTGACCTATATATACAGCGTTCACGGGCACTGAAGAATGTTCTGAAAGAGCTGAAGGTCAAAAGCTGGGATCAAGCAAATTATCAGTTGAATTTGTGGGGGAACCTGCAGCAGATACTGGCGGTCCTACAAGAGAGTTGTTTTCAGTTGCATTCAAACAGCTGATCGATTCAAGAATAACAAGAGGAACGTTTCCAACCATGACTTTCATGCATGACCAGTCAGCTTTGGCCGAAGGGGATTATAAATCATTTGGCCAACTTGTTGCCTTGGCTTTGCTTAATGGGGCCAGTGGACCTCATTTTTTATTGCCCTCCCTTATCCACTTTGTTCTGGGTTCTCAAGATGAGCAAGAGGCAACAACCCTTATTCAGCAGCTTCCTCTTGAAAACCTGGACATCAAGAAAAAGCTGGAAGGCTTGTACAACTGCAATGACCCAAATGAGTGGAATAAGGTGATCCTGAATTTTGACGAACGTTTTGATATGGGGATAAATTCAGCCAGTATTCCATTTGAGAAGAAAGAAATGCTAATAAAAGGTACAGTGAAGCACATTATGGTGAGCTCAGTTGCAGACGAAATCTGCAGCTTCCAAGAAGGCTTGTCATTGTTTAATGTACTGGCCATCCTGAAGAAATATCCTATGGAGGCATTTAAGGAACTTACTCATGTAGAGATCACAGAAGAAGATGTCAGAAAACCATTTAAGCCATTGTTTTCATTGAAAGGATCATCAAAGAGAGCCAGCGAGGAACTTGTAGCTTACAACTTTAACCAGTTTCTAAAGAAATGTTGTCGAAGTGCAATAACCCGAACTGTGGTTGATCTTGATGGTGTTTTGGGGCAAAGTGCATCTCCATTAGCAGAAAATACCTTGTCCCTCAGTTTGAATGATGTATTACAATTCATCACTGGGTCACGCTGGAGGACTTCAAGGCACGATGTTGTTTCAACACGAGGCATTGCCTGGGGCACGAGCTAAAGCAAATACCTGTTCAAACACAATAACCTTCCCAGTCAATAAAAGATACAGTGGTGAAGATTCCACTGTGTTTACATCAAATTTTGCTGATGATATATTTGATGGGCCAGGGTATGGCTGTGTCTAAACTCCTAATGAAAGTAAACAAAAGCGATTTGACTAGAGCTGGTTGATCTTAATGTGACAAGAGTTGGTTCATTTAAAACAATTTATTATCACATTGACGTATAAGTACATGTATGTATTACCACTGCTATGGTATTTTACATTTAAAACAATTGAACATGGTACTTGTACTTGATTATTACAATACAATGCCTACAATTTAAGGTTTGACAGCATTTCTTGTTTGTTGACTGGGTTTTGTTATTTGTTAATGTTTTAAAGAGACATTTAACCTAATCCTTGTCAGTTAAAAGTCTGGAGACAAAATTTGTTGATTTTAAGCAAAATATAAAATAAATGTTTTGTTTTTTTTTTTTTTTAAAAACAAAATTTTATAGAAATTACAGTACCCTCAGGGTACTCAGACTGCATACTTAACTTTAGTCAGCAGGTTATTTAGGCTCCAGTTTCAAATATGTAATACTGGATGGCTTGCATATCTGTTTGCTTTTCATAGTGGGTACTAGGTAGCCTTGTGTAATCAGAATGTTTATCAACTGCGAAAGTAAACTGATTCACGAGCAATCTACAGTAGTATTGTGTACTGTAACTGGGGCCTTGAGAGGTTTATATAGGGGCTAGCCTGTTTAGCAACCCAATATGAGGGGGTAACAAAAAGTTGATGTGTGTGTGTGTGTGGGGGGGGCAATGGGAGGAAATAATTATTTTCTCCATGGCCTTGTCCCCTCCTGAATAAAATTGTCTGACATTAGTTGAATGTAAAATCTTGCTCTCCTTGGCAGGAATGGGTTATGGTATTGCTAAAAAGATAGCCTGTGTAGCAGGCTACTAAAACGCAGGGGCGTAACTACCAGGGGGGTCAGTGTGAATGTCTGAAAACACTAGCTTTGTTAGGCAATTCGTTTGGAAGTACTGTATAAGACAATTCGTTGGGCAAAAATATTTCCAGCTCATTTTGGAGAAGGATTTTAAAAGAAGAAAATATTTGACAAATGCAATTAGCTATTCTTGGCTATACGAATACAAAAATCTTTATTTACATGTATGTAAATTATTTACATGTATGTGCATAACATGAATTAAGGAAGTGTATGTGTAGGGTTACCTTACCTATTGGTCCCACCCTTTTTAGTTGGACAAAGAAATGAGCCATGCCCTTTTTAGTTGGGCAAAAAACTCTCACATCCCCCATAATTATTATGTTTATACCCAAGTTACACCTCTGCTACAAAGAATTACCTTATATTACAGAAATAGGTCTTCTACCCCTTGGCTTATAATAATTTTATGATACCTCTGATTGTGCTGCTGTTTGTTCAAGTTTTTCAGTTACAAAGAGACAAACTTTTATGTAAGTGTTGATACCATATGCATCATCATCTTCAAGTGGGTTGATGTTTTGCTTTAACTCATCTACTTCATCATCAGAAATGGGTTGGCATACATCTGGTATCACAACTTGATATTCAGCTTCAGCCTGGACAAACTGTTCTTCAGGATCTATCCCATACTGGGTCCATGACTATTGGTTAAAACCATTCAGAAATGGATACACATTAGTGTTACACATAATTACATAGTTTTTTATGCATTGCAAAAATTACCTGTAGTGCCTGGTTTTGAATATCTTGAGCTGCCAGGTCTGTACTTAAGGCAACATTGCATAATTCACAAATCCAAAGCTGGTTTGGTGTTTGGTTTCTTGCTGTTCTTATGGGATGATCATTCCATCCATTAATAAAATGCTCAAGATGTCTGTTAATTCTGTCAATAAATACATAATGTAGAGAAAACATATGCACTTCATTACTGACATCTAAATAGCCTGCTTCTTCCATGTAGTAGAACACAGAATAGTATATGTAGAGGCATCCAACAAACAGATCCCTCCACAGTCTCTCAATTCGTTGGTTGTGCACACTTGGTCCAGTAATAAAACTCCCCCTTCCAGGACCCCTGGATGGATGATTCAGCATGTAACGTGCCACTCCAACGTTCTCTGTCCCTTGATCTGCTCGAACTCGGGATGGCAAACCATGTTCTTCCACTGCTTTCTTGAATTCATCAAGAACTGTTGCTGCCTTGTTGTTCCCACTGCAAGACAGAAACATTATTTTCCTCGAAAATCCATCTATGCCACCATGAATAATTAATTTCCACCTACAGTATATGTAGAATAATACAGTACATGGTGAGTGGATATAAACAATAGATTCCAAAGAAACCACCATTTGCAAAACATGACACATACTGTATATATACCTGTAAAATATTGTCTGATATACTGTACTAATTATATACTTCTGAAAATAAGGATTGAACTTATACTTCTAAGGAACATTTTTAGTGGGCTTTAATTAGTGAGGGTTTATTATAAGAAAATAATTTGTGTTAAAAAATGGGTATATGTTTAGCGTATTAAGCCCCCTCCCCCAATTCCCTTGCCCCATTGGGTGAGAACTTAAAATTTCCCCCTCTCTCTATACATATCGGCAGCCAACCTCTATAGGCCCACTAAGAAATCTACTCTGTTCGGAGGCCACCACTTGGATCTAATGGCCTGAAACATGAGTGTATTTTAAAATTAAAAGGTTTTATACATATTTTTCTCACCTCCTAAGTTTGTGGTTCCCATCAATATGCCACAGTGCCAGCGGCCCTCGCACATTGTAAATTCTTCGATGAGTAACCTTTAATTGCAGAGCTCGTATTGCAGTTCCCTCTGGATCAGTTCGTCTCATGCACTTCCTGACCCTGTCTTCCTGCACTTTCAAACCTCTTGCGAGAAGGTGTCCCCGCATGACTTTGTAGCCACAGTTTCTAAACTGGGAAGTGATTTCCATGAGAACGTTATCCAGTTCATCATTACTCAAATTCGAATAGGTGATACTCCTGAAGTCTTCTGTGAACTGTTTTAACACTAACACACAACATTTTTGCAATATCTGTAGCTTTAAATCCATAGTCTATGAACAGTTCCATTTGTTCTTTTGGAATGTGAAGCCTTGGCCTTCCACCATGAATACAGGTATCTGTCTCAAGTATTGGTAAAAAATTACTGCTAATAGATGGTTGCATATCATTCTCTACAGAAGATAATAATGCCTGAGCAGCAAGCAGATGTTCCACGAAGGTTTCTTCCCTCTCGAAATGATGGCCAAACCTTGTGCTCAACGAAATAAGCCAATCTAGTCGATATCTAGCGTAGTCGACATCATGATTACCAAAGCCCTCCAAGTAATTAAGAATATCGCGAAGAACTTCCTTAAAATTGTTAGTAAGTAGTTCCTGGGGGGTTTGATGTTGGCCTTCAGTCTGTGAGGAACGAGATGACATATCATCTGTCGATAAAAAACAATTGTTTTGCGTGAAGAATACTGCTATGATATAATAACTGATTCAAGACAATAAAAATGGCGAGACTTTGATTCATTGGACCTCGTACCCAGTACCATTTTCGCGGGATCGGGACTGCCAACATGGCGACCAAAGCAAAATGGCAAAAATATTGCAAAAATATTAGCCTGAGTGCAGACTTTCCCCGTTTCCGTTCCCCGGCTGCACGCAGGCTACAAAAATATACGTTCATACATGCACGATTGTCGGTACGATCCATTGCCTTGTCGGTACGATCCATTGCCTTGTCGGTACGATCCACTGCCTTGTCGGTACGATCCATTGCCTTGTCGGTACGATCCATTGCCTTGTCGGTACGATCCATTACCTATTCGGAGCAATCATTTTGTCCACAATTCCCCTCCATACGTACAAGTTGGGTAACTTCTTCCCAAAGGTTACCGTGATTAATGGCAGAACAACGGACGACACAACCATAGAGCCAGTCGACACGATACATAATGGCATCAAGGGAATCTGAATCACCATTGCAGTTCTCCAATTGACGTATAATACTTTGTAAATATTGGCGAAGAAGCAAAGTAGTTCTATCGATTGGTACATCCGCCATTTTGATTTAGAGTGCGCCAAATTTGACTGGTAATTTATGGCGAGCGCATTTTGTCATGTTTCAAATACTAAAATACAGGTTTGCATAATTTGATGTTTCATAATACAAGCTTGCATAATTTGATGTTTCATAATACAAGTTTGCATAATTTGATGTTTCAAAACACGATGTTGCATGATACGGTGTTGCATGACACAATGTTGCATAAATAGGGCAGGGGGAAAGTGAGGAGCGATAGTGGTAGGGAAGGCGCGGTTTCATAAATGTAAGTTTATGCATAATTCGGTGTTCCGCAAAATCACGATATATGCATAATTCATAAATAAACAAATATCAGAACTTTAATTTTGAAAGGAATACAGGCTTACTGGCGATCCTACTTTATCCCTACTTTTTTTTTCCCTACTTTATTTTTTTCCTTTTTTTATCTATTATTCCCTACTTTTTTCTTATTTTTTCTGCAACTCCTCCCATGCACATCTCCCTACTTTTTTTCCTACTTTTTATAATTATTATTATTATTTTTTTTGTATGCAAAATTGCCTTCGGATTTTCTTTTTCTTTGTTTTTTTTTTTTATTTTTTCCCTTCCTACTTTTTTCCTACTTTTTTTCATTTAAAAATCCTAGGGTTTTTTTTGAAAACTGTTTTCGGCGTGGTAAATCATTAAGTTTTGACTTGATACTGCCAAGAGGGAAGTAAAACTTTCAGAAGTAAAACACAACTAAAACTAAAAACTCGGTTGGCTGGTATAGGGGAAGAGGAGGCCACTTTTTGTATATTTCGATTTTAGGTAAGAAAATTGGGGGTTAAATTGTAAATTTTTTGTGGTATTGGTCCATTCGAAATTATAATCACGCAAAAATTGCCTACTTTTGAGTCCTATCTTTACTTTTTGTACTTTTTTCTTTTCCTACTTTCATTCCCTACTTTCTTTTCTTCCTTTTTTCATCTTCTCTTCCTACTATTTATTTATTTTATTTTCGAAAAATTTTTATTAAGTTCCTACTTTTTGGTCCTACTTTTTTACCTAACACAAGCACAGCTGCCCAGGAAAGGCCTGGGAATAACACTTCCATAACATATTTAGTAACAGTTGTCAAACAGTTAACTGCCTAATGGGGGGAACTGTCTTACCATATATAGGGCCGACTACAGTTGGGAAGAATCACGCAAACAGTTATTTCTGCCAACATATCAAGTCTGAGCATCATGTATTACAAGTAATCAGGACGTTGTGGAGGGGTTTGTGGTGGGAGGGGGGGTAGGGTTTCAGGAACTTGGAGCATAAGAAATTGGGCAGCAGACCATGTAATCCATTGTCGCTTAGATGGCATATTCTCTGCCAAATTAAAAGAAAGTAAAGCAGTCCGATTGAACAGATGTTATTGACAACAAGATGCCGGCCTTTTCTCTGCTTTGGTGTGGTGGACTGGATCACTGGAAAGTGGACGTTGCTGAATGTAATGGTTCCTAGTGAAAGCACAATCTTCTTGCCTGGAAACAATCAGTCCAGACCGTCAATCATCAGAATCACGGTCATCTCCAAACAGCACTATCAGAATCAGTAAGCAGAATCATCATCTTCGCCCATTAATATGATAGCCACTATATCCTTCCCCTGCATCTTGTCGCTGTTTCCTCAGGTGGCATGCATAGTCCTCCTTGGTAAATAATTAAAAGGAAAAGGAAAATTTTTGTTGCCCTCAGTTATTGTTATATATATATCATATATATAATATATATATATATATATAAATAATATATTAATATATATATAATTATATAATTATAGAAGTAAATGTTGATTGAAAAAATATATCCTCAGGTTCAAGAGTCATTAATGTCATAGGAATAGAGTGCTCAATACGTAAACGCAGCAGCGAAATAACAAAACACAAAGTGAAAACACCAACTCCGATTACTTCATTGGAGTTTTGAAGAGACAGGGTTGAACGAAAATGCTTCCCCGCGAAACCATCCTCCCTCGCACAAGCTATTTTAAAACCGCACCACTACAACCAGACCAAAAACAAAACAAAGAGAAACAAAAGAAAAACCAACACCCAGTGAAGCTGAATTATAGTTGCATGTCCAAACGTCGCAGAGCATAATCCGGCCACGCCACATGTGATGCACAAACAATAAACAAACACAATTTCTGAAGCAAGAAGAGCAGAAAACAACATACGAGAGAAATCCAGAATGATAACCGTGCCGACGAAAAAGAAAATAACTGTAGTCCCGCTGCTCGGAAAGTTGCCCTTACTCCAAAGCCGTAGTAATAATAACTCGAAGCCACTGTGACCTCACCATCGACAAACAACGAAAACCATACGTTATGATCTCCGGGGGATTGACAGAGACCCCTCATCTTTCAAAACTAGATACCCAGGACCAACCTCAATCACCACCAGTCTTTCATATATTCCGTATCAAGCATAAGAAAAATG